>JASJYW010000027.1:55301471-55337636 GCA_030386875.1 Morinoia aosen
GTTTGAAGTGATTTATGGCCACGCTTTCAAGACAGCACCCCGTGTGAAAGCCGGTGAAATCGGCCATATTGCGCTGCAAGATATGCGGTCAATGCTAAGGGGCGGAGTGCGGTAAATCAGCCAACGAGCACACAACGTGCAAAAACCCCCATCGGGCACCGTACAATCGGCGGGTTTTGGGGAAATCAAGACCATGCTTTCGGTGCGGGCATTGCACGGCTGGGGTGTGACCTTGGAGGACCTGGTCAGTAAAAAGGCAAAGGCAACAGCCATGCCCCTTTGCCCCGACACAACCGGGACGCATACAAGAGGTTTTAAAAGTGAGCACGATGAAAAAAGCAGCAGATTCAATGCGCCAACGTGGTTGGGCGCTGAAGTCGGCCCTTGCCACGCTGGTTGCGGGCGCGGGGGCTTGGATCATGACCGCACCAGCCTACGCTCAGGTCAAAGACTTGCCCGGCGGCCCGGCGGTCAATCAGCTTAACTTTCACCCGCCAGTAACCAAGATTGCTGAAGAGCAGCATTGGTTGCACGGCTTTATGCTGATTTTGTGCTTGGTGATTTTTGTGCTGGTGTTTGGGGTGATGTTTTATTCCATCTTCAAGCACCGCAAATCGGTGGGCCACAAAGCCCAAGAGCTGCCTGAGCCACTTTGGGTGGAGCTGGGCTGGACCATTGTGCCGCTGTTGATTGTGATTGGCATGGCCTTGCCAGCGACCAAAGTGTTGGTGGCGCAAAAAGACACCACCAACGCCGACATCACCATCAAAGTCACCGGCATGCAGTGGAAGTGGGGTTATGACTACATCAACGGCGAAGGCCAAGGCATTGGCTTTTTGTCCACGCTGGACAACGCCCAGCGTGTGATGTCCAACACCAACGAAGGTGTGAAGCCTGACGACTACTTGCTCAAAGTGGACAACCCCATGGTGGTGCCGGTGAACCGCAAGGTTCGCATCATCACCACCGCCAACGACGTGATTCACTCGTGGATGATTCCCGCGTTTGGCGTTAAACAAGATGCCATTCCCGGTTTTGTGCGTGACACCTGGTTCCGCGCCGAAAAAACCGGCACCTACTACGGCCAATGCGCCGAGTTGTGCGGCAAAGAGCACGCTTACATGCCGATTCAAGTGAAAGTGGTGAGCGACGAGGAATACACCGCTTGGGTCACTGAGCAACAAAAAATCATGGCCGCCGCCGCTGACGACCCGAGCAAAGTTTGGGCCTTGGGCGACATGATCAAACGCGGCGAGTCGGTCTACGCCACCAACTGCGTGGCCTGCCACCAAGCCAACGGCAAAGGCGGCGGCGCTATCAAACCGCTGGACGGTTCGGCCTTGGTGCTCGATGCCGACAAAAACAAAATGATCAACGTGGTGCTCAACGGGGCCGGCAATGGTGCTATGCCCGCGTGGAAACAACTCAACGACACCGAAGTTGCCGCTGTGATCACCTACGCCAAAAACACCTGGTCTAACAAGACCGAACAACTGGTTCAGCCCGCCGATGTGGTGGCTGCACGCCAGTGAGTTGGTTGGACCGGAACTGAGACGAGAAGGATATTCCCATGAGCGCTGTACTTGACCACAATGGCCACACCCATGGCCACGGCCATGACGATCACCACCACGCCCCCACCGGGTGGCGGCGTTGGGTGTTTGCCACCAACCACAAAGACATTGGCACGCTGTACCTGCTGTTTGCCTTCACCATGTTGATGGTGGGCGGCGTGTTGGCGCTGCTCATTCGCGCTGAGTTGTTCCAGCCCGGCTTGCAATTGGTCAACCCCGAGTTGTTCAATTCGTTCACCACCATGCACGGCCTCATCATGGTGTTTGGCGCCATCATGCCGGCCTTTGTGGGCTTTGCGAACTGGATGATTCCGCTGCAAATCGGTGCCTCTGACATGGCATTTGCGCGCATGAACAACTTCAGCTTCTGGCTGATGATTCCTGCCGCCATCATGTTGGTGGCCAGCTTTTTCATGCCCGGCGGCGCACCCGCTGCCGGCTGGACGCTGTACGCCCCGTTGACGCTGCAAATGGGCCCGTCCATGGACGCTGGCATTTTTGCCATGCACATCTTGGGCGCTTCGTCCATCATGGGCTCCATCAACATCATCGTCACCATTTTGAACATGCGCGCCCCCGGCATGACGCTGATGAAAATGCCCATGTTCTGCTGGACGTGGTTGATCACCGCTTATTTGTTGATTGCTGTGATGCCCGTGTTGGCCGGCGCTATCACCATGACGCTGACCGACCGCCACTTTGGCACCAGCTTCTTTAACCCCGCTGGCGGCGGTGACCCGGTGATGTACCAACACATCTTCTGGTTCTTTGGCCACCCCGAGGTCTACATCATGATCTTGCCGGCCTTCGGCATCGTCAGCCAAATCGTTCCGGCGTTTTCACGTAAAAAACTGTTTGGCTACGCCTCCATGGTGTATGCCACCGGCTCCATCGCCATCTTGTCGTTTGTGGTGTGGGCCCACCACATGTTCACCACCGGCATGCCGGTCACCGGTCAGTTGTTCTTCATGTACTCCACCATGTTGATTGCCGTGCCCACAGGCGTGAAAATCTTCAACTGGATTGCCACCATGTGGAAGGGCTCCATGACGTTTGAAGTGCCCATGCTGTTCTCGGTGGGCTTTATCTTTGTGTTCACCATGGGTGGTTTTACCGGTTTGATTTTGTCCATGGCCCCCATTGACATTCAAATGCAAGACACCTACTACGTGGTGGCCCACTTCCACTACGTGTTGGTGGCCGGTTCGCTCTACGCTTTGTTTGCCGGTTTTTACTACTGGGCACCCAAGTGGACCGGTGTGATGTACAACGAAACACGCGGCAAAATCCACTTTTGGTGGTCGCTGATTTCGTTTAACGTCACTTTCTTCCCCATGCACTTCTTGGGGCTGGCCGGCATGCCACGCCGCTACGCCGACTACCCCATGCAGTTCACCGACTTCAACATGATTGCCTCCGTGGGCGCGTTTTTCTTCGGCTTTGCTCAGGTTTACTTTTTCTTCTTTGTGGTCTTGCCTTGCATGCGCGGCAAAGGCGAAAAAGCACCCCAACGCCCCTGGAACGACCCCGACGGCGCCGGTGCCGAAGGCTTGGAGTGGGAAGTGCCTTCGCCCGCCCCCTTCCACACCTTTGAAACCCCGCCCAAACTGGACGCCACCGCCACCAAAGTGGTGGGTTGAGAGAGGCTTGCGTTATGACACCCGAACAGAAAAAAAACAACCGCCGCTTGGGGCTTATTTTGCTCAGCGTGGTGTTGGTGTTTTTCTTTGGCTTCATGGCCCGCATGGTGGTGCTGGGCGGCTAAGCCGCTAGCGCACCCAGAGGATTTGCGTCATGAGCATTCAGCGTGAAAACGTCAAAATGGTGGGCAAGCTGGCGATCATCATCGCCGGCATGTTTGCCTTTGGCTACACGCTGGTGCCTTTGTACAAAGCCATTTGTGACGTCACCGGCATCAACATTTTGAGTTTGACCGAGCAGTTGGTGCCCGGTAGCAAAGTGCAAACCCCGGCCAACACGCAAGTGGACAAGTCACGCACCATCACGGTGGAATTTGACAGCAACGTGCGCAGCCTGTGGGACTTCAAACCTGCGGTGCGCATGCTCAAAGTCCACCCCGGTGAGTTGACCACGGTGATGTACGAGTTTCGCAACATCCAAAACCGCACCATGGCCGCGCAAGCCATTCCCAGCTACGCGCCGCGTCAAGCCTCGCCTTACTTCAACAAGTTAGAGTGTTTTTGCTTTAACCAATACACCTTAAAACCGGGTGAAAAACGCGATTGGCCCGTGGCTTTTGTCATAGACCCGCGCTTGCCCAAAGACGTGACCACCATCACCTTGTCGTACACGTTTTTTGAAGTGCCCGGCCAAAACCCGCAAGCCCAACAGCCCGAGGCCCTGAAAACCGCCCCGAGTGCCGCCGTGACAGCGCCGTTGCCCGTGCCTGCGTTGGTGCAGGAGTCCAAGTCATGAGCGCGCCAGGCCCGTCCAGCACCCGCCAAGGCTTGTTTGCCACCGTCAAAGCGGTGTTGTGGGGCTTTTTGGGCGTGCGCCAGCGCGGTGATTTTCAACAAGACACGGCCCGACTCAAACCCTTGCACATCGTGGCCGTGGGTTTGGTCATGGGCATACTGTTTGTGGCCGGCTTGATGCTGTTGGTGCATTGGGTCACGGCATAACAACACGGTACAACCTCGATAATCCACGATAAACCTCGGTTACCCCCGATTTAAATAACACAAGAGAAAGCCATTAGGAGTGAGCATGTCAGCTAGCACACACGGCGCAACGCCTTACTACTTTGTCCCCGGGCCTTCGCGGCATCCGGTCATGGCCGCCATTGGGTTGTTCTTCGTCATCTTGGGCGCAGGGCAATGGATTAACGGCGTGCAATGGGGCGCTTATTCCCTGGCCTTTGGCATGTTGTGGTGGCTGGTGGTGCTCTACCAGTGGTTCCGCGACGCCGTGGCCGAAAGCGAAGGCGGTTTGTACGGCCGCAAAATTGACTTGTCTTACCGCTGGAGCATGAGCTGGTTCATCTTCTCAGAAGTCATGTTCTTCGGCGCCTTTTTCACCGCCTTGTGGTGGGCCCGCGTGCATTCTGTGCCCACCTTGGGTGGGCTGGAAAACGCCTTGTTGTGGCCCGACTTCAAAGCCGTGTGGCCCAGCGTGCAAGCCGGTGTCACGGCATCACCCGCAGGCATTGTGGAGCCCTTCCAAACCGTGGGGCCGTTTTGGCTGCCCACCATCAACACCGCTTTGCTGTTGACCTCGGGTGTGACGCTCACCATTGCCCACCACGCATTGCAAGCGGGTAACCGCGGCAAAACCATTGCCTTTATGTGGCTGACGGTGTTGCTGGGTGTGGTGTTCTTGGTTGTGCAAGGCTACGAATACGCCCACGCCTACGCCGAACTCAACCTCAAACTCAGCTCCGGCGTGTTTGGCTCCACCTTCTTTATGTTGACCGGCTTTCACGGCTTTCACGTGTTTGTGGGCATGTTGATGCTGCTGTTCATCACCTTGCGTTTGCAAAAAGGCCACTTCACCGCCCAACGCCACTTTGGCTTTGAAGGCGCGGCTTGGTATTGGCACTTTGTGGACGTGGTGTGGCTGGGCTTGTACATCCTGGTGTACTGGACCTAACCTCTCTCACCCCTGCGCCGCGCCTAGCGGCGCCTCACCTCCTCAAGGGGGGCTCTGCCCGCCGACGGGCAAAGCCCGCTCGGTGACATCCTGAATGAAAGCTACTCCCGCGCTTACCGCAGCGGCAAACCCGTGGGCTGTATCCAGCCCATGAAGTAGCTGAACACCACCAGCACAAACAAGGCCACCGAAAAGCCAATGCGAAACGTCAGCGCACGGGCCATGCGGCGCCCGCGCTGGGCGTCGTCGTCGGCAGAGGCCGAGGATCCGCGCAACATAAAGACCAAAGCGGCAGCCAGACTGCCCAAGATGGCAACAAAAGCGACAATGATGACGGTATTCATGTCCGCCATTATCCAATGACCCACCCACCTTCCACCCCACACTCGTCTCAACAACCGGCTCAACGCCCCGCCCGCCGCCATTTTTGGCTGATCACGCTGACCACCGTGGTAGTGGTGGCCATTGGCTTGGCCTTGGGCAATTGGCAACTCAACCGCGCGGCGCAAAAAGAAACGTTGGCGGCGCAGCGCCTGGAGCGTTCACAAACACCACCAGTCTCAGCCGCCGATTTGAGCGCGGCCACCGATTTGCCCACTTTGTGGCAGCGGCCGGTGCAATTGAGCGGTGAATGGGTGGGCCAGCACATTTGGTTTTTGGACAACCGGCCCATGAACGGGCGTGCGGGGTTTTATGTGCTCACGCCGCTGCGCTTAGACGATGGTGCGGTGGTGGTGGTGCAGCGCGGTTGGGTGCCGCGCGATTTTCAAGACCGCCAGCGTGTGCCCGAAGTGCCCACACCCAGCGGCCGCGTGCAGCTGCAAGGCACGGTGGCCCCCCCGCCATCCAAGCTTTATGAGCTGGGCCCGGGTGCGGCTGGCGTTATCCGGCAAAATATCGACTTGGCCGCGCTGGCACAAGAAACGGGTTTACCGCTGCTGATGTTGTCGGTGCAGCAAACCCGGGGTGACGCCACCGATGGCTTGTTGCGCGACTGGCCACAACCTGAGGTCAATGTGCAAAAGCACTATGGCTATGCCTTTCAATGGTTTGGGCTCAGCGCCCTGTTTGCTTTTTTGTATGTCTGGCTCCAACTCATCCTCCCCCGCCGCCAACAACGGCCACGCTGACCAGCCTTTGGCCATGACCGTGCACAGCTTGTCGGCACGTGATGCCAAGCCTGCCGTGGACACGCGCGCGGGGCGCTTAAAAATGCTGTTGGTGTTGCTGGTGTGCGCCGCGCCCGTGGTCGCGTCTTACCTCACCTACTACGTCATACGCCCGCAAAGCCGCCAAAACTATGGCACTTTGGTGGAGCAGCGGCCGCTGCCCGCGCTGCAAGCGGTGGATGCCAAGGGCCGCACCGTCTCGCTGCAAACGCTCAAAGAGCAATGGCTGCTCATCAGCGTGGCGCCCAGCGCTTGTGATGCCAGCTGCGAGCGCCACCTGTACCTGCAACGCCAATTGCGCGAAAGCCTGGGCCGCGACAAAGACCGTTTGGATTGGGTGTGGCTGCGCACCGATGACGCGCCGCTGTCGGCCATGTTGAGCCGCGCCACCGAAGCGGCCGTGGTGTTGCAAGTGGACCGCGCTGCGTTGGCGCAGTGGCTCACCCCCGCTGCGGGCCAGCGCTTGGAAGACCACTTGTACGTGGTCGACCCCCAGGGCAATTGGATGATGCGCTTTCCCGCCCAAGCCGACCCGGCCAAGGTGCGCACCGACTTGAACCGCTTGCTGCGCGCCTCAGCGGGCTGGGACAGGGACGGGCATTGATGCCAACAAACACCGCCGCTGTTGATTGGTCACCGCTGCTGCGCCTCATGCTGGTGGGCGTGGTGGTGGCGGCCTTGCCGCTGTGGTGGCTGTGGCGCAGCCAACCCCACGCCACACCGGCGCAGCGGCTGCGCCGGCTCACCGCCATCACCTTGTTTCTGACTTTTGATTTGGTCTTGTTTGGCGCTTTCACGCGCTTGACCGATTCCGGCTTGGGTTGCCCCGACTGGCCGGGTTGTTATGGCGCCGCCAGCCCCTTGGGCGCGCACGGCAATATTGCTGCGGCGCAAGCGGCCATGCCCACCGGGCCGGTGACGTTTTCCAAAGCGTGGATAGAAATGATCCACCGCTACCTGGCCACCAGCGTGGGCGTGTTGATTGTGGTGTTGGCGGTGCAAACCTGGCGTCAGCGCGCGCGCGTGCCGGTCTCGCCCGGTTGGCCGCTGCTGACCTTGCTGTGGGTGTGTGTGCAAGGCGCGTTTGGCGCGCTCACCGTCACCATGAAGTTGTTTCCCGCCATCGTCACCTTGCACTTGCTGTTTGGCTTGGGCTTGTTGGCTTTGCTGCGCGTGCAAGCGATTTGTTACGCGCAAGCCGATGGGCAGTGGCCGCAATCGCGGGTGCCGCGTCGTGTGGTCTGGGGGTTGTGGGCGGTGTTGGGTTTGTTGTGGGCGCAAATTGCCTTGGGTGGTTGGGTCAGCACCAACTACGCCGTGCTCGCTTGCAGCGACTTCCCCTTGTGCCAAGGCCAATGGTGGCCCAGCATGGACTTTGCCCAAGGCTTTCATATTTGGCGTCAACTGGGTCAAAACCACGCCGGTGACAATTTGCCGTTTAACGCCTTGACCGCCATTCACATGACCCACCGCTTGGTGGCGGTACTGGCCTTGTTGGCTTTGGTTTGGGCCGCCTGGCGTTTGCTGCGTGTACCCGACACCGCCGTGCAGCGACAAGGCCGTTGGCTGGCAGGCTTGTTGGCCTTGCAGTTGCTCACCGGTTTGTCCAACGTGGTCTTGAACTGGCCGCTGCTGGCCGCCGTCATGCACACGGGCGGCGCTGCGGCTTTGGTGGTGGTCATGACCGGGGCCTTGCTGTCGGTGCGTGCCCACACCGCAAACGCTCACCCAAACCCTGGCGCTGGCCCCAACACCCACACAGGCATCATGAACACGCTATGAGCAACCCGACATCCCTACCCCCCACGTGGCGTCAGTTTTACGCACTGACCAAACCGCGCGTGGTGCAACTGATTGTGTTTTGCGCCTTGATTGGCATGATGCTGGCCGTGCCCGGCTTACCCAGTTGGGAGCAAGCCGGCGTGATGCTGGCCGCTTGCGCCGGCATTTGGTTGGTGGCCGCAGCGGCAGCGGCGTTTAACTGTGTGGTGGAGCAACACATAGACGCCAAAATGAAGCGCACCGCCTGGCGGCCCACGGCCAAAGGCGAGTTGCACAACAGCCAAACCTTGGCGTTTTCAGCGCTGCTGTGCGCCGCCGGTTCGCTGATTTTGTATTTGTGGGTCAACCCCTTAACCCTGTGGCTGACCTTTGCCACCTTTGTCGGCTACGCCATCATTTACACCGTGATACTCAAGCCGCTGACACCGCAAAACATCGTCATCGGTGGCGCATCCGGGGCCATGCCGCCGGTGTTGGGCTGGGCCGCGTTAACCGGTGAAGCCGCGCCCCAAGCCTTGATCTTGTTCTTGATTATTTTTCTGTGGACGCCGCCACACTTTTGGGCCTTGGCTTTGTACCGCGTGGAAGACTACCGCAAGTCCGGCTTGCCGATGTTGCCCGTCACACACGGCAGCGCTTTTACGCGGCTGAACATCTTGCTCTACACCTTGATTTTGTTTGCCGCTTGCTTGCTGCCTTTTGTCATTGGCATGAGCGGTTGGCTGTACCTGGGCGCGGCGGTGGTGCTTAACGCCGGCTTTGTGGGCTATGCCTGGGTGTTGTGGCGCAACTACTCAGACGCCTTGGCGCGCAAAACCTTTCGCTTCTCTTTGATTCACTTGTCGTTGCTGTTTGCAGCGTTGCTGCTAGACCACTACCTGTTATGAAACCTCTACAAACCCTGTCCCGTTTTTCTCGTCGTGCGCTGCTGTTGTGTGGCGCTGCTGCCTTGGTGCTCACGGCTTGCTCGGAAGCCGAAAAACCCGCCCCCAGCTTCAAAGGCATAGACCTGACCGGCGCCGACTACGCCCAAGGTTTTGATTTGGTGGACCACAACGGCCAGCGCCGCACCTTGGCCGACTTCAAAGGCAAAGTGGTGGTGTTGTTTTTTGGCTTTACCCAATGCCCCGATGTCTGCCCCACCACCATGACCGAGTTTGCCGAAGCCCGCCAACGCCTGGGCAAAGACGCTGACAAAGTACAAATGCTGTTTGTCAGCGTAGACCCCGAGCGCGACACGCCCGCAGTGTCCAAAGCCTACATGGCCAACTTTGACCCCACCTTCCTCGCCTTGTACGCCTCACTGGAACAACTGCCCGATGTGATCAAGTCGTTCAAGGCGTATTACAAAAAAGTCCCCGGCCCCACCCCCACCAGCTACACCATGGAACACTCGGCCGGCAGCTACATTTGGGACCCCCAAGGCCGCATACGCGTCTACCACCGCTACGGCAGCGGCTCGGAGTCGCTGGCCAATGACATCCAGCAGTTGTTGCAAGAGGCGCAGTAACCGCGGGCCCTAAAGTTAAGGCGCGGGCCGAATCGACAACGGCCCAAACCAGGCTTGCGCCTCACTTTGGGTGTTGTTGGCGTCCGTCATCAAACCCAGCCCTTGTAACGGGCCGGGGTCTTCACCAAAAGCTAAGCGAAAGTCCGCTGCGATGTCACGCTCGTAGTCCAGCCAGCGGCCCAAGCGCTCAGGCCCGGACTCCACCACCAGCAAACGCATGCGCGAGGTGTAGGCGTTGGGCAACACCGTGCCCACTGGCAGTTTGGGGTCCCACACGTACACCAAAGTGGCATAAGGCATGGGCTCACCCGTGGTCAGCAGCGACAGCTCAGACAACATGCGGTCTTTGGCGCTCCAGCGGTTTTTGTCACCGTCAAAACTCAAAATGATGTTGGTCACCGCGTCACTGGCGTCGCGGTCGCGCAAATCAAACTTGGGATTGAGTTGGTTGACCCACCACGAAAAATGCAACAAACCAGTGGCCGGCGTTTGGGGCTGGAGGTTCAACCGCAGCCCACTGGTGCTGGCTTCACTGTCGGCGTAAATAGCGGCCCGCCCTTGGTGTTGCACCGGCGTGTAACGTGTGGGTTTGCGCGAGCCAAACACTTGATGCTCCCAAACCGCGCCCGGCGCAGCGCTTTTGATCGCACTGGCGCGGGCCCAGGCCGATGCGACCAAGTCAGAGGCGCGGCGGGTGGCGGCGGCTTCAGCGTTGAAGGACTCGGCGTTTGAGGATGGGTTTTTTGGGGTGGTGCAAGCGGTCAAGACCGACAGCAACAAGCCAGAAGCCATCAGTTGCAAAGCAAGCCAAGTGAGGGGACGGGGTGAATGCGTGGACGGTGGCATGGGCAAGAAACCAGCGGCAAGGAACAAGTGGAAAACACCTATTGTGGCCGCTGTTTGTGACGCTGGGTGTCACAGAAGCCGTCGGCTGGCGCTGACGCGGTCGATGCAGGGCGTGAGCAGGCTCTGGCCTTGGGCTGTGTGGGTGGTGTGCGGGCAGTTAGCCGGCGTAGCAGTGGGCGGTTTGGCCGGGCGTTTTGAGGGTCACCGCAAACAAGCCGCCGGCCAGGGGTTCACGCGCCAGGGCTTGGGCATCGAGTCCAACGCGGGCCGATGTCACATACAGCGTGCACAAGTCTGGCCCGCCAAAAGCGCAGCTGGTGACTTGGCTGACGGGCAAGTCAATGCGCATCAGTTCGCGGGCTGTATCGGGGTCGTGGCAAGTGACGCAACCGCCACCCCAGTGACAAATCCAAATGCGACCGGCGGCGTCGGTGCACATGCCGTCGGGTTGCCCATCATCGGGGCCCCATTGCAGCCACAGCCGGCGTTGGCTGAGGGCGCCGGTTGAGGCGTCGACGTCGTAGGCCAGCACGCGGCTTTGTGCGGTGTCGTTAAACAACATGGTGCGCTGATCCAAAGTCCAGGTGGGGCCGTTGCTGATGGCGAAACCGCTGTCACAACAACTGGCACGGCCAGCGGCGTCGACGCGGTAAATCGATCCTGTGGACTGTGTGGCATCAAAGTCCATGGTGCCTATCCAGAAGCGCCCGTGCGCGTCGCATTTGCCGTCGTTGCAGCGGTTGCCCGGGAGGTGGGCGTCGAGTTGACACAGCCATTGCGGTGGTTCATGAGGGGTATGCGGGTTCCACACCGCCAGTCCACGGCGCAACGCCACCACCAGGCCCGCGCCGTTGGCGCGTTCGCTCAAGGCCGAGACTTCTTGCTCAAAATCCCACGACGCTGTGGCGCCGGTGCTGGGCGTAAACCTGTGCACGTGACGCCCCAAAATGTCGACCCAATACAAGGCTTGTTCCCGGGGTGACCACAAAGCGCCTTCACCCAGCGCGGCGGCGGCGTCCCAGACGCAGGTGTTGACCGTGATGTCATTGGCGATGGCGGGCCCGGTGGCACGGTGGGTATCAGGGCGCGGAACAGGTGGCATGGTGATAACTCCGTGAAATAAGTAGCAACAGCACTTGACGGCAGTGGAATTATCAAGGCATAGTGATAATTGTTTGATAAATTTTTTCACTAAAAACATACGCAAATAGATATGTCAAAAGCCCAACACCCACCCAACACCTCAGGCCTACGGGCCGCGCCGGCGCGCGAGCAGCGCGCCAGCTACCCCAGTTTGAAGGGCAAGAGCGTTTTCATCACCGGTGGCGGCAGCGGCATAGGTGCGGCCATGGTGGAGGCGTTTGTTCAGCAAGAGGCGCGAGTGGCTTTTGTGGATGTGGCCCAAGCCGCCAGCGAAGCTTTGTGCCAGCGCTTGCAGGCGCAGGGATTCAAAAGCCCATGGTGGCAGGGGTGTGATGTCAGCGATGTGCCCGCTTTGCAAGCGGCGATTGCGGCGGCGGCCCAGGCCAATGGGGACATTGAGGTGTTGGTCAACAATGTGGCCAGCGACCAGCGGCACCAGTTGGAAGATGTGACCCTGGACTATTACCAAGACCGCATGGCCATCAATGAGCGCCCGGCTTTTTTTGCCATACAAGCGGTGGTGCCCGGCATGCGCCGCTTAGGCCGGGGCTCGATTGTCAATCTGGGCTCTACCGGGTGGCAAAACAAAGGCGGCAATTTCCCTTGTTACGCCATTGCCAAATCGTCGGTGAATGGGCTCACCCGTGGCTTGGCGCAGCCCTTGGGCAAAGACCGCATCCGCATCAACACGGTCTCGCCGGGTTGGGTCATGACCGAGCGGCAGATGACCCTGTGGCTGGATGAGGCGGGTGAAAAAGATATTCAAAACAACCAGTGCTTGCCCGAGAAGCTGATGCCGCATGACATTGCCGCCATGGTGTTGTTTCTGGCCTCAGACGATGCCCAGATGTGCACCGCGCAAGAGTTTTTGGTCGACGCTGGCTGGCGGTGATGGCCGCCCGTGCGCTGTGTTTTGTTGGCCTTAAGGTGTGTCCCATTCATGTTGAATGAGGCGGCCGTAAACGTCTTTGCAAACGGAACGCAAGGCGCTCATCATCACTTTGGCGCCCGGTGACGGCAGTTGATCGCGCCGGGTAATGATGCCAAAAGCGTCCATGTGGCAAGGCATTGGCAACGGCAACACCGTGGTCATGCCGTGTGACGAATAATACTCACCGACGGCGCGACTCAAAACGGCAATCATGTCGCTTTGCTCCAGCATTTTGGTGACAAACAGCAGTGACGATGCCTCAATCAAATTGATGGGCGGGGTCAAGCTTTCTTCTTGAAACATCAAGTCAAAACGGTGACGCAACACGCTGCCGGCAGGCGGGACTATCCAGCCCAAAGCGCCCACATCGCGCAGCGTTAACCCAGCCACCGACAGCAAAGGGTGGCCGTTGCGTACCAAGGCGCACACCGGCTCGTCGGCCAACTGCTCATAACAAAAAGCGGCTTTGTCGTGCTCGGCGCTCAAGCGCCCGATCACGATGTCCAACTTTCCCTGGGCCAAGCGCTCCATCAACTCAGGGCTGGTTTCAATGTCCAGCGTCACTTGCAAATTGGGTGGTCTTGTTTGGCGCGTGAAATGGCTTGTGGCAGCAGCGCAATGCTGGGGGTGGTGATAGCGCCTACGCCCACTTGACCAAACAAACCGGCTTTTAATGCGGTGATTTCGTCGTAGGCTTGCCCCAAATTGGCCAACACCATGCGGGCGTGGCGAATCATGGACTCGCCATACCAGGTGGGGCGCATGCCGCGTGGCAGGCGTTCAAACAAAACCACATCCAACACCGTCTCCAAGTCTTTGAGCAACTTGGAGGCCGCCGGCTGCGTCATGTTCAACACCTGCGCCGCACGGTGGATGTTGCCCTCTTCGGCCAAGGCCACCAGCAACAGCAATTGACGGGTTTTGAGGCGGGCCCGTATGAACCAATGGGTATAAGGTGTGACCATGGTCACGAGGTATACCAAAAAGCGTATCGAAATTCAAAAATATTTCATTGGACGGCTATTGAAGTGAAACCTAGACTGAGCCGCCAATAAATAAAGATAAAACGAAAGCGGGCCAAGTGAGCGAGACAACGGTGGCGATTCGGCATGACATCAACGGACGTTGGGCCAGCGGTGTGACCATGGGCCATCGCGAAAACCCGTCAGACACCAACGAAACGGTGGCTAGGAGGCTGTCGGACTTGGGGAGCGTCGGCTGCAAACCGACCGCAGCGGTCCGATTTTCGCTATCGCCGACCCAAGCCCGACAGCCTCCCAGGCCGCAACACCGCATTGCACCAGCGGAAATTTTTGACCCCATTGCGGCTGTGGGCATCACCCTGGTCAAGCGGCCCACGGCTGGGGCAGATTTTCACGTACCTTTTGGTGGGCGCACAAACGCCAGCCATGGCCCACGCGAACAGAGCCGTTACGCCGCCGATTTTTATACAACGCTCAAGCGGCTATTTACCCGCCTAAAAGACAGGCTTGGGATGTTGGAGTTGTTCCGTTTGCACCGCAGATATTTTGACCCTGTTTGCCCCACTGGACTGCGGCCAGAAAGGCAATGCCTGATTTCAACCAAGGAGACAAATCCATGAAACGCTTATTCCTCAAAACACTGGTCGTTGCCCTGACCCTGCCACTGCTGGGCACCGCTTATGCACAAAGCAAAGGCTTGGTGGCCGTGTCCATGCCCACCAAATCGTCGGCCCGTTGGATTGCCGACGGCAGCAACATGGTCAAGTACCTGAAAGAAAAGGGCTATGCCACCGACTTGCAATACGCCGGTGATGACATTCCCAACCAAGTGGCGCAAATTGAGAACATGGTCACCAAAAAGCCCAAGGTCTTGGTGATTGCGGCCATTGACGGATCGACGCTGACCGATGTGCTGAAAAAAGCCCGCGACGCCGGTGTCAAAGTCATTGCCTACGACCGCCTCATTAAAAACAGCCCCAACGTGGATTACTACGCCACGTTTGACAACTTCCAAGTGGGTGTGTTGCAAGCCAGCTCCATTGTGGACAAGCTAGGCCTCAAGCAAGGTAAAGGCCCCTTCAACATTGAGCTTTTTGGTGGCTCGCCCGATGACAACAACGCTTACTTCTTCTACAACGGTGCCATGAGCGTGTTAGAGCCCTACATCAAGAGTGGCAAGCTTGTGGTGCGCAGCAAACAAATGGGCATGGACAAGGTGGGGACGCTGCGCTGGGACGGTGCGGTGGCGCAGTCGCGCATGGACAACTTGCTGTCGGCCTATTACGGCAAAGACAAGCTGCACGCCGTGCTCAGCCCTTACGATGGCTTGAGCATAGGCATTTTGTCCTCACTCAAAGGCGTGGGTTATTGCACGGCGCAAGAGCCTTGCCCGGTGGTCAGTGGTCAAGACGCCGAAGTGCCTTCTATCAAGTCCATGTTGCGCGGTGAACAATATTCGACGGTGTTTAAAGACACGCGTGAATTGGCCAAGGTCACCGTGAGCATGATAGATGCCATGATGGCGGGCAAACAACCTGAAATCAACGACACCAAAACCTACAACAACGGCGTCAAAGTCGTGCCCTCGTATTTGCTCAAACCGGTATCGGTCGATGCCAGCAACTGGAAGCCGGTGCTGGTTCGACAGCGGTTATTACAAAGAATCGCAGATTAAATAATCTGCACGGATTGGGCTCTCTTGCGCCCGCTGTGGCGCAAGAGATTTTGGGTCTATTTTCAGGAGGCCGTGTGGTGTCAGCGTCCATTCTGTCCATGCACAACATCGGCAAAACTTTTCCCGGCGTCAAGGCGCTGGACAAAGTGAATTTGACGGTGCGTGCGGGCGAAATTCACGCACTGGTGGGCGAAAACGGTGCGGGAAAATCCACCCTGATGAAGGTGCTCAGTGGGGTCTATCCTTATGGCAGCTACGAGGGCGACATCCATTTTGAGGGCCAGTTGCAACGCTTTGACGGCATACGCCAGAGCGAAGCGCGAGGCATCATCATCATCCACCAAGAGTTGGCATTGGTGCCCATGCTCTCCATCACAGAGAACATTTTTTTGGGCAACGAATTGGCGCGCGCTGGGGTGATGGATTGGTACGCGGCGCATGCCAAAACCCGTGAGCTTTTGGCGCGCGTAGGCTTGAAAGAAGCGCCCTCGACCATCGTGGGCCAGATGGGGGTGGGCAAGCAGCAGTTGGCGGAAATTGCCAAAGCCTTGGCCAAGCGCGTCAAGCTGCTGATTTTGGATGAGCCCACGGCCAGCCTCAATGAAGCCGACAGCGCCGCCTTGCTGCAACTGCTGTTGGAGCTCAAGGCTCAAGGCATTGCGTGCATTTTGATTTCACACAAACTCAATGAAATCACACAAGTGGCCGACCAAATCACGGTGTTACGCGATGGCACCACCATAGAGACTTTGGACTGTGCCCAAGGGGCGGTGAGCGAAGACCGCATCATTCGCGGCATGGTCGGGCGTGACATGGAAAACCGCTATCCGGTGCGGCAGCCGCACATCGGGGACGTGATTTTTGCGGTGCGTGATTGGCGTGTACACCACGAGCAATACGCCGATCAAGCGGTCATCAAAGGCGTGAACTTGACGGTGCGAAAAGGCGAAATTGTGGGCATTGCCGGCCTCATGGGGTCGGGCCGCACAGAGCTGGCCATGAGCATCTTTGGGCGCTCTTATGGCCGGCGCATCAGCGGCCAGGTGTTGATGGACGGCCAAGTGGTGGATGTCTCTACCGTGGGCAAAGCCATACAACACGGCATTGCTTACGTGACCGAAGACAGAAAAGCGTGCGGCCTGGTGTTGGAGCAAAGCATTCGCAACAACATCACGCTGGCCAATTTGTCTCAGGTGGCGCAATACGGTGTGATCAACGAAAACGCCGAGGTGCAAGTGGCCCAGGGTTACCGCGAGTCGCTGCGCATTCGCAGCTCAGGCATAGAGCAACAAGCGGTCAACTTATCGGGCGGCAACCAACAAAAAGTGGTGTTGAGCAAATGGTTGTTCACACAACCCCGGCTGTTGATTTTGGATGAGCCCACACGCGGCATTGACGTGGGTGCCAAGTACGAGATCTACACCATCATTGACCAATTGGCCCGCAACGGTGAAGGCATTTTGATGATCTCCTCTGAGATGCCCGAATTGCTGGGCATGTGCGATCGCATTTACGTGATGAACGAAGGCCAACTGGTGGCCGAACTCAGCCGCGAAGAGGCCAGTCAAGAGCGCATCATGCGCGCCATTGTCAAGGCCGCTGAGGCCTGACTGTTACCAACAAACCCCCATTGACCGATTAAGAGGCCTTTTTATGAAACTCGGCTTTCTCAAAAACCATTTGCGCGACTATGGGCTGTTGATGTCTTTGGTCGTCATCATGGGCTTTTTCCAATTTCAGACCGATGGCATTTTGATGCAGCCGTTGAACCTGACCAACTTGGTGCTGCAAAACAGCTACATCGTGGTCATGGCCTTGGGCATGTTGCTGGTGATCGTGGCAGGGCATATTGATTTGTCGGTGGGCTCGGTGTGCGGCTTTATCGGTGGCTTGGCGGCGGTTTTGATCGTGCAATATGAGTGGAGCGTGGTGCCCACGGTGTTGGTGTCGCTGGTGGCCGGCGCCCTCATAGGCGCAGCGCAAGGCTGGTTTGTGGCCTATGCGCGCATCCCCTCGTTTATCGTCACGCTGGCGGGCATGTTGGTGTTTAAAGGTTTGGCGCTGGCCTTGTTGCAAGGGCAGTCGGTGGGGCCGTTCCCCACGGATTTCCAACGCATCAGCACGGGGTTTTTACCCGACCCCTTTGGAGGCGAGGCCTTGCGTGTGCTGTCTTTGCTCATTGGTTTGGCGCTGGCCGCAGGGCTGGCCTGGGCGCAGTGGCGCGAGCGCGCCAAAGCCAGCGCCCACCAAATGGACGTTGAGCCTATGGGGTTTTTCGTCGCTAAAAACCTGCTCTTTACCGTCATGGTGGTGTATTTGTGCTGGCAACTTGCGACCTACAAAGGCTTGCCCAACGTGTTGATCTTGATGGGCGTTTTGATTTTGGTCTATCAATTCATCACCAACCACACCACCATCGGTCGGCGCATTTATGCCTTGGGGGGCAACGAAAAAGCCACACGCTTATCGGGCGTCAACACATCGCGCCTGGCCTTTTTGACGTTTGTGAATATGGGGGTATTGGCGGCTGTGGCGGGTCTGATTTTTGCGGCCCGTTTGAACACGGCCACACCCAAAGCGGGGCTGGGTTTTGAGCTGGATGTGATTGCCGCGTGTTTTATTGGCGGCGCCTCTGCCTCGGGCGGCGTTGGCAAAGTGGTGGGGGCGGTGATAGGCGCTTTCATTATGGGTGTGATGAACAACGGCATGTCCATCTTGGGCATTGGCATTGACTACCAGCAAGTCATCAAAGGTTTGGTGTTGCTGGCCGCCGTGTTTTTGGATGTTTACAACCGCAACCGCGCTTAAATTTTCACCTTGAAAGTCTGACATGAGCACCCCACCCAAGAGCAAATTGCGCTCGGCCCAATGGTTTGGCAGCAACGACAAAAACGGTTTTATGTACCGCAGTTGGATGAAAAACCAAGGCATACCAGACCATGTCTTTGATGGCCGTCCATTATTGGTATTTGTAACACCTGGAGCGAGTTGACGCCGTGCAACGCGCATTTTCGAAAAATAGCCGAGCACGTCAAAAAAGGCGTGTTGGAGGCGGGCGGTTATCCGGTGGAGTTTCCGGTGTTCTCCAACGGCGAATCCAACTTGCGCCCAACGGCCATGCTCACCCGCAATCTGGCGTCCATGGACGTGGAAGAGGCCATTCGTGGCAACCCCATAGACGCCGTGGTGTTGCTGGTGGGCTGCGACAAAACCACCCCAGCGCTTTTAATGGGCGCGGCCAGTTGTGATGTGCCCGCCATTGTGGTCACAGGTGGCCCCATGCTCAACGGCAAGTTGGAGGGGCAAGATATTGGCTCTGGCACTGCCGTTTGGCGCTTGCACGAAGCGTTCAAAGCGGACGAGATTTCTTTGCACCAATTTTTGGCCGCAGAAGGCGGCATGTCGCGCTCAGCGGGCACCTGCAACACCATGGGCACCGCCAGCACCATGGCGTGCATGGCCGAGGCCTTGGGCACATCGCTGCCGCACAACGCGGCGATTCCCGCCGTGGATGCGCGGCGCTACGTGTTGGCCCACATGTCGGGTCGGCGCATTGTGGACATGGTGCACGAGGACTTGACGCTGTCCAAAATCCTCACCCGCGAGGCCTTTGAAAACGCCATTCGTGTCAATGCGGCCATAGGCGGCTCCACCAACGCCGTCATTCACCTCCAAGCCATTGCTGGGCGCGTGGGCGTGGGCGTGCCGCTGACGCTGGACGATTGGACCCGCATAGGCAAAGGCACACCGACGTTGGTGGACTTGCAACCATCGGGCCGTTTTTTGATGGAAGCGTTTTATTACGCTGGCGGACTGCCAGCGGTGTTGCGCCGTTTGGGCGAGGCGCATTTGTTGCCCCATCCCGACGCTTTGACCGTCAATGGCCAAAGCTTGTGGCGCAATGTGCATGACGCGCCCATTTACAACGATGAGGTGGTGCGCCCTTTGGACAACCCGCTGGTGCCAGACGGGGGCATGTGCGTTTTGCGTGGCAACCTGGCCCCACGGGGCGCTGTGCTCAAACCCTCAGCGGCCTCGCCCCATTTGCTCAAACACCGTGGCCGTGCGGTGGTGTTTGAGAATTTTGAGCACTACAAGGAGCGCATCAACGATGAGACGTTAGACGTGGATGCCCAGTCGGTGTTGGTGATGAAAAACTGTGGCCCACGCGGCTATCCCGGCATGGCAGAGGTGGGCAACATGGGCTTGCCCCCTAAGCTGTTGCGCCAAGGCATTAAAGACATGGTGCGCATATCCGACGCCCGCATGAGCGGCACCGCCTACGGCACCGTGGTTTTGCACGTGGCCCCTGAAGCGGCGGCGGGCGGCCCTTTGGCCGCCGTCAAAGACGGCGATTGGATAGAGTTGGACTGTGAGCAAGGCCGCTTGCATTTGGCGGTTTCGGACGAAGAACTGGCGCAGCGCTTGCAAACTTTTGTCCCTCCTCAGCCGTCCATGTCGGGTGGCTACCAACGTTTGTATTTGGATCACGTGTTACAAGCCGATGAAGGCTGTGATTTTGATTTTCTGGTCGGATGCCGGGGCGCTGCTGTGCCGCGCCATTCGCACTGAGGGACTGACACGCCGGGGCTGTTGCTGAGGGCTTCTTTTTTTGTATTCAAAAGTTCTGACCATGTCTTCTACTGTTGCTGCTCAAGGTCCGCGCTACCGGGGTATTTTTCCGGTGGTTCCCACCACGTTTTTTGATGACGGCCGACTGGACCTTGAGAGTCAAAAGCGTTGCCTGGATTTCATGATCGATGCCGGTGTGGATGGGGTGTGCCTCTTGGCCAATTTTTCCGAGCAGTTTTCGCTCTCGGACGAAGAGCGCGAAACCATTACCCGCACGGCCTTGGAGCATGTGGCCGGTCGCGTGCCGGTCATTGTCACCACCAGCCATTACGGCACCTCGGTTTGCGCCGCACGCAGCCGGCGGGCGCAAGACCAGGGGGCGGCCATGGTGATGGTGATGCCGCCCTACCATGGCGCCAGCTTTCGGGTGCCAGAGGCGCAGACTCACGAGTTTTATGCCCGCGTCTCCGACGCCATCGACATTCCCATCATGGTGCAAGATGCGCCAGCCAGTGGCACCACGTTGTCGGCGGCTTTTTTGGCCCGCATGGCGAAAGAGATTGAACACCTGGCTTATTTCAAAATTGAAGTTCCGGGCGCTGCCAGCAAGCTGCGCGAGCTGATTCGTTTGGGCGGGCCGGCCATTGAAGGCCCGTGGGATGGCGAAGAAGCCATTACTTTGTTGGCCGACTTGGACGCCGGTGCCACCGGCGCCATGACCGGCGGCGCATTTCCAGACGGTATTCGTCCCATCATCCAAGCCCACCAGCAAGGTGACAAGGACTTGGCTTTTAGCCTGTACCAACGTTGGCTGCCGTTGATCAACCATGAAAACCGGCAAAGCGGCATCTTGACGGCCAAAGCCTTGATGAAAGCCGGTGGCGTGATTGCATGCGAAGCGGGACGCCACCCCTTCCCGGCCATGCACCCAGAGGTGCGCCAGGGTTTGCTGGATATAGCGCGGCGCTTGGATCCATTGGTTTTGCGGTGGGGGCGTTGATGCAGGCCGCGCAAAAAAATGGGGCGCTGCGGCTGTTGGCCTTGGATTGGGGTACCAGTTCTTTGCGTGGCTACGCGTTAGGCCCCGATGGCCAGGTGTTGGACAGCCGCCGCAGTGGGCATGGCATCATGCATTTGCCACCCGCCCCTGCCGAGGCGGAGGTGGCGGGCATGGCGGCGCGCTTTGAGCAAGCCTTGCAACACCTGTGTGGGGATTGGCTGGCCGCCCGCCCCGATGTGCCCGTGCTCGCTTGCGGCATGGTGGGCAGTGCGCAAGGTTGGCAAGAAGCCGCGTACTGGCCGCTGCCCATGCGCTTGAGTGACGTGGCCGCTGCGCTCACGGTGGTGGAACGCCCGCAAGGCCAGCGCTTGCATATCGTGCCGGGCTTGCTGCAAGCGGGTGATTTGCCCAATGTCATGCGCGGTGAAGAAACCCAAATCGTGGGCGTTGTGCAAAGCCTGCTGGCCACCGATGACTTGCCCGCGTGTTTGCTCATTGGGTTGCCGGGTACCCACAGCAAATGGGCGTGGGTAGAGGCCGGCGTGGTAACCCGGTTTGCCACGTTCATGACGGGTGAGATTTTTACCGCCTTGCGCCAACACACCATTTTGGGCCGCACCATGGCAACGCCAGCCCCAGAGGCCGTGCACGATGAAGCCTTTGGGCGTGGCCTGCGGGTGGCGCAAACGCCCGATGGTGACTGGGGCTTGCTCTCCAACGCCTTCAGCTGCCGCACCCTGGGTTTGACAGGGCAGTTAAGCCCTGAAGCCCAAGTCGACTACCTCTCGGGCTTGCTCATAGGCCATGAGGTGGCGACGCTGTCACGCAGCGTGTCGTCGGCCGCCGTGCCGGTGGTGTTGTGTGGTGAGCCCGACTTGTGCCGCCGCTACACCACGGCTTTAGCCACCTATGGCGTGACCGAGGTTCAAACCCGCAGCGGCGTCACGCCACTGGGTTTGTGGCGCATGGCGCAGGCGGCGGCTTTGGTCTGAGCCTGTGCGGCATCATTCACGGTTTTTTTGATGGGGTTGTGCCTATGTCGTTATCGAATGTTTTTCACCAAACTTTGAGCGCTTGTGGCTTGATCGCTATCTTGCGTGGTATTCGTGCATCAGAAGCGCCGGCCATAGGCCAAGCCTTGTATGAGGCCGGCTTTCGTTTGATTGAAGTGCCGCTGAATTCACCCGATCCGCTGCGCAGCATACGGGCATTGCGTGACGCTTTACCGGCCGATGTGCTGGTGGGTGCGGGCACGGTGTTGCAGCCCGCGCTGTGTGCCCAAGTGGCTGAGGCCGGCGGCCAAATGGTGGTGATGCCGCACAGCGACGCCGCCGTCATCCGTGCGGCCAAGGCCGCCGGTTTGGTTTGCGCCCCCGGCGTGGCCACGCCCAGCGAAGCCTTTGCGGCTTTGGCCGCTGGCGCCGATGTGCTCAAGATGTTTCCGGCTGAGGCCTTGGGGCCGGTGGGTCTGAAAGCGTGGCGCGCGGTTCTTACCCCGCCAATTGCCATCGTGCCCGTGGGCGGCGTAACGCCTGAATCCATCGCTACTTACATGGCCGCAGGGGCTTCGGGCTTTGGTTTGGGCTCGGCTTTGTACCGCCCGGGTGATGGGCCTGCACAAGTAGCGCAGCAGGCGCAGCGCTTTGTGCAAGCGTGGCAGGCCGCAACAGCGGCGACCGCGACAAGCCCTCAATCTTGATACCGTCCTCCACAGTATTTTTTGAACCATGAAAATCACCCGATTAACCACTTACTTGGTGCCTCCCCGTTGGTGTTTTCTCAAAATTGAAACCGATGAAGGCATTACCGGTTGGGGCGAACCGGTATTAGAAGGTCGAGCCCACGCGGTGGCCGCCATGGTGGACGAGTTGGCCGACTACCTCATTGGCAAAGATCCTCGCCACATTGAAGATCACTGGACGGTGTTGTACCGCGGCGGCTTTTACCGTGGGGGTGGCATACATATGAGTGCGCTGGCTGGCATTGACCAAGCCCTGTGGGACATCAAGGGTAAGGCCTTGGGTGTTTCGGTATCCGACTTGCTGGGAGGGCCGGTGCGTGAGCGCATCCGCGTTTACAGCTGGATTGGTGGTGATAGGCCCAGCGCCACGGCTGAGGCGGCGCGGCAAGCCGTGGCGCGCGGCTTTACCGCCGTCAAAATGAACGGCACCGAGGAGTTGCAATACGTGGACACTCACGACAAAGTCGAGCGTTGCTTAAAAAACGTACAAGCTGTGCGCGAAGCCGTCGGCCCAAACGTTGGCATAGGCGTGGATTTTCATGGCCGCGTGCACAAACCCATGGCGAAGGTGTTGTTCAAGGAGTTGGCCGCGTACCAACTTATGTTCATTGAAGAGCCTGTCTTGAGCGAACACCACGAAGCGCTTAAGGAGTTAGCTCATTTGTCCAGTACGCCGATTGCTTTGGGCGAGCGGCTGTATACCCGCTGGGACTTCAAGCGTATCTTGGCTGAAGGCTATGTCGACATCATCCAGCCCGACCCTTCGCACGCAGGCGGCATCACCGAAACACGCAAGATTGCCGCCATGGCCGAGGCTTACGACGTGGCGTTGGCGCTGCACTGCCCATTGGGGCCGATTGCGCTGGCGGCCAATTTACAAATTGATGCCGGGTGCTACAACGCTTTTATCCAAGAGCAAAGCCTGGGGATTCACTACAACCAATCCAACGATTTATTGGACTACGTGACCAACCCCGAAGTGTTTCACTACCAAGATGGCATGGTCACCATTCCCACCGGACCCGGCTTGGGCATTGAGGTTAATGAAGACTATGTACAAGAACGTGCGACACAAGGTCACCGTTGGCGCAACCCGATTTGGCGGCACGCCGACGGCAGTTTTGCCGAGTGGTAGTTGAACCGTAGACCACAAACCGTGGGTCAATGCGACGCAGTGGTGGGTGTGGCTTGTTCAATGGGCTTGGCAGATAGCATGATCGAAGGCGCCAGCTCAGGCAAAACCCTGGCTTAAACTTCCACTCTATTTTCGTCCATCGATTTTTCTGCCATGAGTACACGACAAGTCCACATCATCGACCACCCTTTGGTGCAGCACAAACTGACGCTGATGCGCATGAAAGACACCAGCACCAAGAGTTTTAGGCAATTGGTGCATGAGCTCTCCGCGCTGCTCGCGTATGAGGTCACGCGCGACATGCCCATGCAAAGCATTGAAATTGAAACACCGCTGGAAAAAACCACCAGCCGTGTGATTGATGGCAAAAAAATCGTGCTGGCCTCCATCTTGCGCGCCGGCAATGGTTTTTTAGACGGCATGTTGCAAGTGGTGCCCAGCGCGCGCGTGGGCCACATTGGTTTGTACCGCGACCCGGCGACGCTGCAAGCGGTGGAGTATTACTTCAAAATGCCGCAAGAGATGGCCGAGCGCGACGTGATTGTGTTGGACCCCATGCTGGCCACGGGCAATTCCGCCGTGGCTGCGGTGGAAAAAATCAAACAAACCGGCCCGCGTGATATTCGTTTTGTCTGCTTGGTCGCTTGCCCTGAAGGCGTTAAACGCTTTCACGACCACCACCCCGATGTGCCCATTTACACCCCGGCGGTTGACCGTGGGCTTAACGAACACGGCTACATCGTGCCGGGGCTGGGCGATGCGGGTGATCGGATTTTTGGGACGAAATAAAGCCACCCCCGCGCCGCCTGCGGCGTCACCCCCTCAAGGGGGCGATGTCTACCGACCGGCAGAGCCGGATCGATGACATCCCCGGTTTTTGCGGACGTGCTGGCGTTGCGGGTGGGGTGGATTCAGGCGTTTTTTCAGTTGTCACGTCATTGCGCTACGGCTTTGGGGAATGGCTGGGGTGGCTTTTGAGGTTTAAGACGGAGCGAGTTTGGGCGTGCGAACACCCTGATGTCTCTGGTATTCCACTGCGGTGTTGTCTCATCGTTTTTCATGCCTTCCACATAAAGGCATGGTGATTGGGTTGTTATGTCTCAAACCGGTTTAACACCGCCTTCGTTTTGGTTGCTGGGGCTGCGGGCGCTGTGGCGTGATGCGCGGGCGGGGGAGCTGCGTTTGTTGTTTGTGGCCGTGGCTTTGGCGGTGGGGGCTTTGACGGCGGTGGGGTTTTTTGCCGACCGTTTGCAAGGCGGTTTGCAGCGTGATGCGCGGCAGTTGTTGGGGGGTGATGTGGTGGTCAGCAGCGACAACCCGCCCGAGGCTGTGATGGCCAAAGAGGCGCAGCGCTTGGGCCTGGCCACCACGGCGCATTTGAGTTTCCCCACCATGGGGCGCGCGCCCGATGAAGCGGGTGGTGCAGCGCGCTTGGTGGCGCTCAAAGCCGTTGCCGCCGGCTACCCTTTGCGCGGCAACTTGCGCACCGCCAGCCAGCCTGGTGAGCCCGATGAACCCACGCGCGACATTCCTGAGCCCGGCACCGCCTGGGTGGACGCGGCGCTGCTCAGTGCGCTGGAGTTAAACATGGGCCAATCGCTGTGGCTGGGCGATGCGGTGTTTCGCATCAGCCGCGTGCTGGTGGTCGAGCCCGACCGTGGCATGGGCTTTATGAGTTTTGCGCCCCGCGTTTTGATCAACAGCGCCGACTTGCCCGCCACCCAATTGGTGCAACCGGCCAGCCGCATCAACTACCGCTTGGCGGTGGCTGGGGACGATGCGGCCGTGGTGCGCTACCAGACCTGGGCGCAAAACCACATAGAACAAACCGGGCAACGCGGTATACGCCTGGACACCTTGGAAGGCGGGCAACCACAAATGCAACGCACCTTGGGCCGGGCCGAGCAGTTTTTGAACTTGGTGGCCTTGCTGGCGGCTTTGCTCAGTGCGGTGGCGGTGGCCATTGCCGCGCGCGGTTATGCCGCGCGGCATTTGGATGACTGCGCCATGCAACGCGTGTTGGGCATGTCGCAAGCGCGCATGGTGCGGGCCTACAGTTTTCAATTTGTGTTGGTGGGTGTGCTGGCCAGCGCGGTGGGTTTGTTGCTGGGCTATGGGGTGCACTATTTGTTTGTGCAATTGTTGGCGGGTTTGGTGGACGCCGCTTTGCCGCCGCCCAGTGTCTGGCCGGTTTTGTTTGGTCTGGGCATGGGTTTAACTTTGATGCTGGCTTTTGGCTTGCCGCCGGTGTTGCAACTGGCGCAAGTGCCGCCGCTGCGTGTGATGCGGCGTGACGTCGGCAGTCTCAAGCCGGCGTCGCTGGCGGTGTTGGCGCTGGGCGCGGTGGGCTTTGCGGCGCTGCTGTTGGCCGTCAGCCGTGACCTCATGTTGGGTTTGATTGCCGTCGGTGGTTTTGCCGCCGCCATTGCGGTGTTTGCCGCTTGCGCGTGGCTGGCGGTGCGTGTGCTGCGGGTCGCCATTCGGGAGGCCACGGCGCCGCCTTGGCTGCGGCTGGCCACGCGCCAATTGGCCGCGCGCCCCGGCTTACGCCGTGGTGCAAGTGAGTGCTTTGGCCGTGGGCTTGCTGGCGCTGGTGTTGTTGGTGTTGCTGCGCACCGACTTGATCACCAGCTGGCAGCGCGCCACGCCGCCGGATGCGCCCAACCGTTTTGTCATCAACATCCAGCCCGAGCAAGCCCAGCCGTTTCAACAAACCCTGCGCCAAGCCGGGGTGGCCACGTTTGACTGGTACCCCATGTTCCGTGGGCGCTTGGTCGCCATCAACAGCCGCGCCATCACGCCACAAGATTTTTCGGGTGAGCGTGCCCAACATTTGGTGGAGCGCGAGTTCAACCTCTCTTACAGCGCCCAGCAGCCGCAGAGCAACGAGGTGGTGGGCCGGGCAATGGACACCCGACGAGGCCGATGCCATCAGCGTAGAAGAAGGTTTGGCGCAAGAGTTGGGTTTGAAGCTGGGCGACCGTTTGGACTTTGACGTCGCTGGGCAAGTGGTGACGGCGCGCATCACCAGTTTGCGCAAAGTTGATTGGGCATCCATGCGCGTGAACTTTTTTGCCCTTTACCCCGTGGCCCAATTGCCCGATGTGCCGCTGAGCTACATCAGCGCTTACCGCGCCCCCGATGTGGACGGTTTTGACAACCAATTGGTGCGCGATTTTCCCAACATCACCCACGTTGACATGAGCACCACCATTGCCCAAGTGCAGCGGGTGTTGGGTCAAGTCATACGGGCGGTGGAATTTTTGTTTGGCTTTACCTTGGCCGCGGGCGTGGTGGTTTTGTTGGCCGCCGTCACCGCCACACGTGGTGAGCGTGCGCATGAGTTTGCTGTTATGCGCGCCGTTGGCGCCCCGGCGCGCTTGCTGCGGCAAGTGCAGCGCGCCGAGTTGATTGGCGTGGGTTTGCTGGCCGGCACCTTGGCGGCGCTGGCGGCCATGGTGGTGGGCTGGGCGCTGGCGCGTTATGTGTTTCAGTTCAGTTGGAACCCATCGCCCTGGGTGCCGGTGATGGGCGCCGTCTCTGGCGCTGTGCTGGCCTGGCTGGCCGGTTGGTGGGGGCTGCGCAGCGTGCTCAACACGCCCGTGGTCGACACCTTACGCAAAGCCGTGCAATGAAGCGGGCCAGACATGACGATGCCCATGGATGAACCACCGCCACGCGATGCGTCCGGCCAGTTTTTGACCCCGTTTGAGTGGCTGGGCGGCGAAGCCCGCGTGCACGATGTGGTGACGCGGTTTTACGACTTGATGGATTTAGAGCCCGCCTACCGCGAGCTGCGCGCCGCACACGGCCCATCACTGGCCGATGCACGGCAAAAACTGGTGTGGTTTTTGTGCGGCTGGCTGGGCGGCCCTGATCATTACACCCAGCGCTTTGGTCACCCACGTTTGCGCATGCGCCACCTGCCGTTTGCCATTGGCATACGCGAGCGCGACCAGTGGCTGGCCTGCATGGACCAAGCCATGCAAGAGCTGGCCGTGCCCGAGTCCTTGCGCCAGCGCCTGAACCACAGCTTTTTTCAAACCGCCGACTGGATGCGCAACACACCTTAACCGTGTTGGTGACCAATACGTCACTCAAACCCGCCGCTCAAACCGTCGCTCAGCCGGGCGCAACAACACCAGCAAAGCGCCAGCACCGCCATCAACCGGGCGCGCTTGCACAAAAGCCATCACCTCGTTTTTTTGCACCAGCCAACTGTGCACTTTGCTTTTGAGCACCGGCGTTTTTCCCGGCGAGCCCAAACCTTTGCCATGCACCACGCGCAAGCAGCGCAAACCTTGATGGTGGGCTTGGCGAACAAAATCGGCCAAAGCCTCACGCGCCTCATCACGGCGCAAACCGTGCAAATCGATATGCGCTTGAATGCTCCAGTGACCCGCGCGCAAGCGCCGCGCCACATCTGGCCCCAAGCCTGGCCGGCTGAAACTGAGCAACTCATCGGTGTGCAGCAAAGTGTCCACCTCAAACTCGTCGGACAAGGCTTCGGCCATGACGGCTTGCTCATCACGCTGGCGCTGCAGCGGCACCGGTGGCACGGGCGCGGGCCGTAACAAACGGCGCGGCGGCGCGGCCAACGGCGTCACCGGCCCCACCGCGTGGGCAAACACCTGCCGCTCTTGCTGCCGTTGGCGCGCAGCCCGCGCATCGGCCTCGCGCTGCGCGGCCTCAGCGGCCCGCTGCGCCGTCAGCACGGCTTGTAAACGTTTGAGGTCGGTGAAGGCCTTCACTTTCATGGTGATGCTATTGTCGCTGGCATGGCATCTCGTCATGCGCCTGGGCCTGTGTTCCATCACGGGCACGGCGCAACCCCAAGCGTGCATTAGACTTTTGCCCACACCCGCGGGCCCGCCACCCATTTGTTTGGCTGGCCTGTGCGCGCACCGCCACGGCTGTGGCGTTTTTTGTTGAAGGTTTAGAACATGGTGTCTTATGGCTTGTCTCGTTTTCCATCGATCCAGCGCCGCTGGGCCCGCTTAGGTAGGGTGTTGGTTGGGGTTTGGGCCACAGCTGCTTTTATGGGCAGCGCTTGGGCGCAAGCCCCAGCTGCGGCTGCACAGCCGATTCGGGTGGCCATGATTGAGGCTTTGTCGGGGCCGCAGGCCAATGGCGGCGAGGCCGTGTTTCGCAACCTGGCCTGGGCGTTTGAGCGCGTGAACGCGCAAGGCGGCGTCAAGCTGCCTGCGGCGCAAGGTGGCGCGCGGCCACTGGCCTTGGTGCGCATGGACAGCAAAGGGCAAAACGACGCCGCACTCTCGGCCTTGCGCGCGGCCATTGATGAAGGCATTTCGGTGGTGGTGCAAGGCAATTCGTCGGCCACGGCGGCGGCGTTGATCGATGCCATCAACAAACACAACAGCCGCGACCCCAAACGGCAAGTGGTGTTTTTAAATTACGCGGCGGTGGAGCCCAGCTTGACCAATGAAAAATGCAGCTACTGGCATTTTCGTTTTGACGCCCATGCCGACATGCGCATGAACGCTTTGATGGCCATGGTGCGTGACGACCAGCAATTGAAGAATATGTATTTGATTGGGCAAGACTACAGTTTTGGCCAAGCGGTGCTCAAAGAAGCGCGGCGGCAACTGGCGGCGCAGCGCCCCGACATCCGCATCGTGGGCGATGAATTGCATCCCATGGCGCGGGTCAAAGACTTCATTCCCTACGCCACCAAAATCAAAGCCAGCGGCGCGCAAGCGGTGCTCACCGGCAACTGGGGCAATGATTTGACTTTGCTCATCAAGGCCGCGCGTGATGTGGGTTTTACCGGCACTTTCTACACTTTTTATGGCAACGCTTTGGGTGCGCCAGCGGCCATAGGCGATGCGGGCATTGGCAAAGTGTTGGCCGTGGCCGATTGGTTTCCCAACACGCCCACGCGTGAATCGGCGGCGTTTTACCAAGCGTTTCGCCAGCGCTTTCCCAACCCGGCCGATGACTACGTGCACATGCGTTTGCAACTCATGGTGGCGGCTTTGGTGCAAGCCTTAGAGCGCGCCGGCAGCACCGAGGCCAAAGCCATTGCCGCCGCATTGGAGCAAGCCGATGTCAGCTTTGCTGGCCAGCGCGGGCGCATGCGCGCGGCCGACCACCAATTCCAACAACCGCTGGCGGTGGCGGTGATGGACAAACAAGGCACAGACGGTGTGCCGTTTGATGTGGAAGGCTCGGGCTACGGTTTTCGCGTGGTGCGCCAATTCTCAGCCGCGCAAGCGCAAATGCCCACCACTTGTCAGATGGTGCGGCCTTGAACATCGGCCATGCAAACCGACCTGAATCCGATGCCTGAATCCGAGACTTTAATGCGGGCTATCATCGCCGTGTGATTGCCTTGCCCACTCCCCTCATCACCACCTTGTCTGTCAGCGCCGCGTTGGGTTACGCCGCGCTGGCGCTCTCGCACACCCGCTTGCGCGAAACCGCGGCCCGCCTGCTGCTGGCACTGGCTTGGTTGCTGCACGGCACAGTGTTGTTGCTGGGTTTGCTCAGCGATCCGCCGCGTTTTGGTTTTGCCCCCGCCCTGTCGATGACGGCGTGGTTGGTGCTCACGGTCTACGCGTTGGAACGCGTGGTCTATCCACAATTGCGCGCGCAATGGTCGCTGGCGCTGCTGGGCACCTTCACCGTGTTGCTGGCCTGGGCGTTTCCGGGTCAAGTGCACGCCACCCTGCGCTCGCCTTGGCTGCCTTTGCACTGGGCTTTGGGCATTGCCTCTTACGGCTTGGTGGCGGCGGCCGTGGTGCATGCGTGGTTGCTGCGCCGCGCTGAAACGGCCATGCGCCAAGCCACGCCCAGCGATGAGCCACTGCCTTTGCTGGCGCTGGAGCGGCTGACGTTTCGTTTTGTCGCCGTGGGTTTTGCCTTGCTCAGCGCCACCTTGGTTGCCGGCCTGTGGTTTGCCGAGCACTTTTTACAAAACACGGGGCTGCTCAGTCACAAAGCCTTGTTTTCCGTCTTGTCGTGGCTGGCGCTGGCGGTGTTGCTGTGGGGCCGCTGGCGCTTGGGCTGGCGCGGCCGCATGGCCGCACGCATGTTGTACCTGGGCGCAGGCCTGCTGCTGCTCAGTTATGTGGGTTCACGTTTTGTCTTGGAAGTGGTGTTACACCGCGCAACATGAAATACCTCTTGGTTCTTTTGGTCATTGCCTTGGCCATTGGCATTTGGCGCCACAACCGGCGTGAAGAACGCCTGGATGCGCAGCAGAAAAAACGCCGCACGGCGCCTGCTTCCGCCGCGCTGCGCCAACCCGACCGCATGGTCACCTGCCGCCAGTGCGGTTTGCACTTGCCCGCCACCGAAGCCGTCGCTGGCCACCAAGGCACTTACTGCAGCGCCGAGCACCGCCAGCACGCCGAAACCTGATGGCCACCACGCCAGACCCCAACCACCCCGAATGGGCCGGCGGCTGGTGGCAGCCGGCGCAACAGCTGAGCTCGCCCAATTGCGGACCACGGCCGCCCGAGACGGCCATAGACCTCATCGTGGTGCACTCCATCAGCTTGCCCCCGGGGTGTTACGGCGGTGATGAAGTGGAGCGCTTGTTCACCAACACCTTGGATTGCGACGCCCACCCTTATTTTGAGCGCCTGCGCGGTTTGCAGGTATCCGCCCACTTTTTTGTGCGCCGCTGCGGCCACGTGATGCAATTTGTCGACGCCGACGCACGCGCCTGGCACGCCGGGGCCTCGCACTGGGCCGGGCGCGATAACTGTAACGACTTTTCCATCGGCATAGAACTCGAAGGTTTAGAGGGCGAGCGCTTTGAGGCCGCGCAATACCAAAGCCTCGCCCACCTGTGCCAAGCCTTGGCCCAGCGCTACCCCATCACCCACATGGCCGGGCATGAACACATTGCCCCTGGCCGCAAACAAGACCCTGGCCCCGGTTTTGATTGGGCTTATTTGCAACACCATCTGCAATGGCCTTCTCAGTATTTTCCCGCAGCACTGGCCTTGCCCCCATCGCCTTGGGACCACCGGTAAGCGCTACTTTTGATGGGCGCCAGCCAGCACTTGAGCGGCCTGCAACGGCAAAGTCTTTGGCGCAGCCAACAACAAGGCGCTGGCGCGGTTTTTAAGCGGCTGATTCGCACAATTTTTCGCACGCGTTTTTGCGTTTGACGCCGTTGTTTTTTCTCAATGCAAAATCCAGACCGCCGTTTTACAACTACACTACCTGTAGTGGCCAACCACCGGCATCAACACTACCTATAGTGTTCGACCGCTTAACTGGCTTGCCGCCGCTTTACCCGATTTTTGTTCTTTTTTCACGCTCAGCGTGACCCTACCGCTTGCACGGTGCAAGGCCTTGCCTTCACCGCGCAGGATTGCCCCAGTAACTCCGCGTCTAAAACGCGCCATTGCACACAGAGGAATTCATGCAAAGCACGTCGTCCCAGCCCAGCCCCGCCTACAACCCCGCCCTGGCCGGCGGTGCAGACGCCTCACCCCGCACGCCATCGGCAAGCACTTTGGCCAACTACCAAATCATTCGCCGCAACGGCGCCGTGGTGCCGTTTGAGCCCAACAAAATTGCCGTCGCCCTGATGAAAGCCTTTTTGGCCGTGCACGGCACCCACGGCGCGGCCTCGGCCAGCGTGCGCGAAACCGTCGATGAGTTGACCCAAGCCGTGATTCGTGCCTTGGTGCGCTCACGCCCCGGTGGCGGCACTTTCCACATTGAAGACGTGCAAGACCATGTGGAATTGGGTTTGATGCGCGGCGGTCACCACGAAGTCGCACGCGCTTACGTGCTCTACCGCGAGCGCCGCGCACACGAGCGCACCCAACAAACCCCAGCCGACCAACCCGCCGCACCGCTGCTGCACGTCTTAGACGGCGGCCAGCGCGTTGCGCTGGACAGCGAACGCTTGCAGCAAATCATCAGCAACGCTTGTGCCAACTTGGGCGCCGATGTGCAGCCCGGCCCCATCATGAGCGAGACTTTGCGCAACTTGTACGATGGCGTGCCCATAGAAGAGGTCTACAAAGCCGCCATCTTGGCCGCCCGCACGCTGATTGAAAAAGACCCCGACTACACCTACGCCACCGCGCGTTTGCTGTTGCACACCATCACCAAAGAGGTTTTTGGTAAAGAAGTGTTACAAGCCGACATGGGCACGCGCTACGCCGAATACTTCCCCAAGTTCGTGAAAAAAGGCGTTGACAACGACTTGCTCAACCCCGAACTGCTCAACTTTGACTTGGTCAAACTGGGCGCAGCGCTCAAAGCCGAGCGCGACTTGCAGTTTGATTACCTGGGCCTGCAAACCCTGTACGACCGCTACTTTTTGCACGTGCGCAAAAGCCGCATCGAATTGCCCCAAATCTTTTTCATGCGCGTGGCCATGGGCTTGGCGCTGGGTGAGATTGACCGCGAAGCACGCGCCATTGAGTTCTACGAAATCATGTCCTCGTTTGACTTCATGTCGTCCACGCCCACGCTGTTCAACAGCGGCACGCTGCGCTCGCAACTCTCGAGCTGCTACCTGACCACCGTGCCCGACGACTTGGACGGCATTTACGAGTCCATCAAAGAAAACGCTTTGTTGTCCAAATTTGCCGGCGGCTTGGGCAACGACTGGACACGCGTGCGCGCCTTGGGCAGCCACATCAAAGGCACCAACGGCGAGTCACAAGGCGTGGTGCCTTTCCTCAAAGTGGTCAACGACACCGCCGTGGCCGTGAATCAAGGCGGCAAGCGCAAAGGTGCCGTGTGCACGTATTTGGAAACCTGGCACTTGGACATTGAAGAGTTTCTGGAGTTGCGCAAAAACACCGGCGATGACCGCCGCCGCACCCACGACATGAACACCGCCAATTGGATTCCCGATTTGTTCATGAAGCGCGTCATGGAGCAAGGCCACTGGAGCTTGTTCAGCCCCAACGACGTGCCCGATTTGCACGACCGCTTTGGCGCCGACTTTGAACGCGCCTACCTGGCTTACGAAGAAAAAGCCGCGCGCGGCGAGATCAAGCCCTACAAACAAGTGGCGGCCACCGACTTGTGGCGCAAGATGTTGTCCATGTTGTTTGAGACCGGCCACCCGTGGATTACCTTCAAAGACGCTTGCAACGTGCGCTCGCCCCAACAACACGCTGGCGTGGTGCACTCATCCAACCTGTGCACCGAGATCACGCTCAACACCAGCGACAGCGAAACCGCCGTGTGCAACCTGGGCTCGGTCAACCTGGCCCAACACTTAAAAGACGGCCCCAACGGCAAAGTCATTGACCAAGACAAACTCCAGCGCACCGTCACCATTGCCATGCGCATGCTGGACAACGTGATTGACATCAACTACTACGCGGTCAAAAAAGCCCGCGACTCCAACTTGCGCCACCGCCCCGTGGGCCTGGGCTTGATGGGTTTTCAAGACGCGCTCTACCAACTGCGCATCCCCTACTCCAGCGCCGAAGCGGTGGCGTTTGCCGACCGCTCCATGGAAGCCATTTGTTACCACGCCTATTGGGCGTCGACCGAGTTAGCCAAAGAACGCGGCAAATACTCCAGCTACAAAGGCTCGCTGTGGGACCAAGGCATCTTGCCGCTGGACTCACTGGAATTGCTGGCACAACAACGCGGCGGCTATGTGGAATGCGACCGCTCGGCCAGCCTGGACTGGGACGCGCTGCGCCAAAAAATCGCCCAAGACGGCATGCGCAACTCCAACTGCGTGGCCATTGCTCCCACCGCCACCATCTCCAACATCGTGGGCGTGGACGCCTCGATTGAGCCTTGTTTTGGCAACCTCTCGGTCAAGTCCAACTTGTCGGGCGAGTTCACCATCATCAACGGCTACCTGGTCAAAGACCTAAAACGTCTGGGCTTGTGGGACGACGTCATGGTGATGGACTTGAAGCACTTTGACGGCTCGTTGCGCCCGATTGACCGCGTACCCCAAGAAATCAAAGCCTTGTACGCCACCGCGTTTGAAGTTGAAACCTCGTGGTTGGTCGAAGCCGCCGCGCGCCGCCAAAAATGGATAGACCAAGCGCAGTCGCTCAACATCTACATCGCTGGCGCGTCGGGCAAAAAACTCGACGACACCTACAAACTCGCTTGGCTGCGCGGCCTCAAAACCACGTATTACCTGCGCACCTCCAGCGCCACGCAAGCGGAGAAATCCACCGGCCGCACCGGGCAACTCAACGCTGTGTCCAGCGGCCATGTCAGCAGCGCCGCCGCTGCACCTCAAGCGGCAACGGCCACAACCGCCGCGCCTGTTGAGGCTGCCACCGACATCAAGTTCTGCGCCATCGACGACCCCGGCTGCGAAGCCTGTCAATAAAAAACGCACCCGCCAAGCCACGCACTGCGCGGCTTGGTTTGTGCGTTTAAGCCAAGCATCACAACGCTTGGCTTGTGCGTTTCTTGTGCGTTTTCGATGCACGCGCACAACACATACGTGCATGTAATGTGAAAGGGGCTTTCCTTTTCTATTCGATGCTTTGATAATCCGAACACTTGGACACACGCCATGCTCACCTGGGACAACGACGCCACACCTTCATCGCAACGACACAACACGCAGCCCAACATGCCGGCCGCAGGTGTCTCCGCCTCACTGACTTCGGCACTTGCGTCTTCCGTTTCACCGTCTTCCGCCTCGTCGACCTTGTCCACAGCCCCCGCCGCCGCCGCCAACACCTTGGCCACTGCGACCACAAAAGTTGAGCGCCGCGTCAACGCCGCCGACAAACGCATCATCAACGGCCAAACCGACGTCAACCAACTGGTGCCGTTTAAATACAAATGGGCCTGGGAAAAATACCTGGCCACTTGCGCCAACCACTGGATGCCGCAAGAGGTCAACATGAGCCGCGACATCGCGCTGTGGAAAGACCCCAACGGCTTGACCGAAGACGAGCGCCGCATCGTCAAACGCAACCTGGGCTTTTTTGTCACCGCCGACTCACTGGCCGCCAACAACATTGTGCTGGGCACTTACCGCCACATCACCGCGCCCGAATGCCGCCAGTTTTTGCTGCGCCAAGCCTTTGAAGAAGCCATTCACACCCACGCCTACCAATACATTGTGGAATCGCTGGGCTTGGATGAATCGGAAATTTTTAACGCCTACAACGAAGTAGCGTCCATACGCGACAAAGACGAGTTCTTGATCCCGTTCATTGAAGCCATCATGGACCCCAACTTCAAGACCGGCACCACAGAAAACGACCAAACCCTGCTCAAGTCGCTGATCGTTTTTGCCTGCTTGATGGAAGGCTTGTTCTTCTACGTTGGCTTCACGCAAATTTTGGCGCTGGGGCGGCAAAACAAAATGACCGGCGCGGCCGAGCAATACCAATACATCTTGCGCGACGAGTCCATGCACTGCAATTTCGGCATAGACTTGATCAACCAGCTCAAATTGGAAAACCCCCATTTGTGGACGCCCGCCTTCAAAGCCGAGATCAAAGCCTTGTTTGAAAAAGCCGTGGAATTGGAATACCGCTACGCCGAAGACACCAT
>JASJYW010000027.1:55338136-55371200 GCA_030386875.1 Morinoia aosen
CATCACCATGACCGGCTTGGCCACGCTGGTGATGGCCCCGTTTGGCGCTTTTGCCTTGAATTTAAGCGCCATCACCGCCGCCATGTGCATGGGGCCAGAAGCCCATCCGGATGCCAACAAGCGCTACACCGCTGCGGTGGTGTGTGGCGCGCTGTATGTGTTGATTGGCGTTTTGGCGCGGCCGTCACTGGCGTGTTGTTGGCGTTTCCGTCAGAGTTGGTGCTGGCCATTGCCGGCTTGGCCTTGCTGGGCAGCATGGCCGGGGGTTTACACGCCGCGCTGCGCGATGAAGTGCACCGCGAAGCCGCTTTGATCACGTTTTTGGTTACCTTAAGCGGCGTCACTTTGGCCGGCATTGGCTCGGCGTTTTGGGGCGTGGTGGCCGGGGCGCTGGCCTTGTTTGTGCAACAGTATGGGAAAAAACCCACAAGCTCACCATGAAGATTTTGATTGTGGCCGACCCTTTGGACGGCTTTAAAACTTACAAAGACACCACGTTTGCCATGATGCGCGAGTTGCAGCGCCGTGGCCACACGCTGGCCGCTTGTGAACCGCGCCACGTGCATTGGCGCAGCGGCGGCGTGGTGACGGCGCAAGTGACGCCGCTGCAACTGACCGGTGTTTTGGACGACTGGTACCGACCCCAAGCGCCCCACGCCGCCGCGTTGAAAGATTTTGATGCGGTGTTGATGCGCAAAGACCCGCCGTTTGACAGCGAATACTTCTACGCCACCCATTTGCTGGAGCAAGCCGAGCGTGAAGGCGCCGCGCGTGTTCAACCGCCCGGCGGCGCTGCGCGATCACCCCGAAAAACTGGCTTTGATGGCGTTTGCCGAATGGGCGCCGCCCCACGCTGGTGACACGATCAGACCGCTGACATACGCGCGTTTCATGCCGAGCACGGCGACATCATTTTGAAACCCTTGGACGGCATGGGCGGCGCCGGCATTTTCCGCGTCACCGCCAACGTCACCGCCAATGGCATGAACCTGGGCAGCATCATTGAGACGCTCAACCAAGGCGGGGCCAGCAGCGTCATGGTGCAGCGTTATTTGCCCGAGATTGTGGATGGTGACAAGCGCTTGCTCATCATTGGCGGCCAAGCCGTGCCGTATTGTTTGGCCCGCATTCCGCAAGGCAATGAGGTGCGTGGCAACTTGGCCGCTGGCGGCAAAGGCGTGGCGCGGCCTTTGAGTGAGAGCGACCGCACCATTGGCGAGGCCTTGGGCCCGGTGCTGGCCGCGCGCGGCTTGTTGCTGGCCGGGGTGGACGTGATTGGCGACAAAGTGACGGAGATCAACGTCACCAGCCCCACGTGTTTTCAAGAAATCACGCAACAAACGGGTTGCGACGTGGCCGCTTTGTTTGTGGATGCGCTGGAGCAAGCCTTAGCGCCCAGTAGCAGCAACAGCAAGGGCAACGACGGCGCAGCCTAAAACCACCACACACAAACTGCGTAAATTGCAAAAGCGCACGAAAAACACCGGAACCCACCTCAATTCCTGTCATTAACAAGCGTCAATCCCCTGGATAATGCACAGGCAATGAATGTCATGAGCGCCCCCCCCTCCCCTGCTGATCTGGCTCCCGGCCAGATCCCCAACTTTGGTAAAGGCAAAGTCATTGCCATTACCAGTGGCAAGGGCGGCGTGGGCAAAACGTTTTTCTCTGCCAATTTGGCGGCCTCGCTCACGCGGCGCGGCCTCAAGGTTTTGGTCTTGGATGTGGACCTGGGTTTGGCCAATTTGGATGTGGTGCTCAACCTGCACCAAAAAGTCACTTTGCACGATGTGTTTGATGGCAAAGCCGACTTGGAAGACGCCATCATCAAAGCCCCGGGCGGCTTTCACGCCATTTTGGCCGGCTCAGGCATGGTCGAGTACTCGCGCTTGACCACAGAAGTGCGGGAAGATTTTTTTAAGCTCATGCAAACGGTGGTGCCGCGCTACGACGTGGTGTTGCTGGACACCGGCGCCGGCATCTCGGACGTGGTGTTGTTTGCCGTCTCGCTCGCATCCGAAGTGTTGCTGGTTGCCACGCCCGAGCCCACCTCACTGACCGACGCCTACGCCATCACCAAAGTATTGGCCACGCAACAACGCCGGCAACAATTGCGCCTGGTGGTCAACCAATCGGCCAGACCCGGTGACGGCAAAAACATCACCGCGCAATTGCAACAAGTGCTCAACCGCTTCATGACGCACCAGCCCGGACAAAGCTTGCGCTTGGTACACATGGGCGACATCCCCGTGGACGCAGCGGTCAAAGAGGCCGTGATGCGCCGGCAATTGCTGCTGGTGCGCGCCCCGGGCTGCCCGGCCGCATTGGCCGTGGGTCGCATTGCCGGGCGGGTGGAAGAGTTGGTCACGGGCGGCAACCAATAAAAGAAAAGAGGGCTGGCTGGCCCTCTCTCTACTTTTGCCACCACCACTCAAGGTGGCTTCAATCCTCAAACGCCACCGGGCGGTCACACCAAGACCGCCTCGGCGCCGTGTCTTTATTTTTTCAGGTTGTCGCGGATTTCACGCAGCAACAACACTTCTTCAGGCGTTGCTGGTGGTTCCTCGGATGCAGGCGCAGGCTGCTCGGCCTTGAAGCGGTTGATTTGTTTGATCATCAAGAAAATCAGAAACGCCAGTATCACAAAGTTGATGGCAACCGTCACGAAGCTGCCGTAAGCCAACACCGGCACGCCAGCGGCCTTCAACGCTTCCAAGGTGTTTTCCGTGCCAGCAGGAACGGCGGCCAACGGAATAAACAAATTCGAAAAATCAAGATTGCCAAACACGGCCGAAACCAAAGGCATGATGACGTCACTGACCAGTGAGCTGACGATTTTGCCGAATGCGCCACCAATGATGACACCGACCGCCAAATCGATCACATTGCCTTTGACCGCGAATTCTTTGAATTCTTTCAACATGCTCATAAAAAGGTTCTCCGTATAAAAGTGAAAAGATGACAAGGCCGCATTGTGCCGCATCCCTGCTCAACTTCTCTTGTCCAGTGGCCAGGACTTGACACGCTCCGCTACAATGCACGGTTTGTTCCCGGCCCGTGGGGAGCCTTTGTCCCCACTGGTCATAAAAAGTTCCGCATAAGTCATCGAAAGTTCCCCATGAGTGATGCATCCGTAGACAATGGCCGCCGCGTTTGGTTGCTGAGCACAGGCGCGGTAGGCTGCGCTGGTGCCGCTGCCGTTGCAGTGCCTTTTGTGAGCACGTTTCAGCCCTCAGAGCGCGCCCGCGCCGCAGGTGCGCCGGTAGAGGTGGATATCTCCAAACTCGCGCCGGGTGAGAAGCTGGTGGTGGAGTGGCGCGGCAAGCCCGTCTGGATCATGCGCCGCACGCCCGAGCAATTGGCCTCGCTGAAAAAAACCGAGAGCCAAGTGGCCGACCCCAACTCCGAGCGCACGGCTTACCCCACGCCCGAGTACGCGAAGAACGAATACCGCTCCATCAAGCCCGAGATTTTTGTGGCCGTGGGTATCTGCTCGCACCTGGGTTGCTCGCCCACCGATAAATTCACCCCCGGTGCCCAGCCGTCGTTGCCCGACGATTGGCAAGGCGGTTATTTGTGCCCTTGCCACGGCTCGACGTTTGACTTGGCCGGCCGCGTGTTCAAAAACAAACCCGCGCCCGACAACCTGGAAGTCCCGCCCCACTACTACCTGACCGAGACCACCGTGTTGGTGGGTGAGGACAAGCAGGCTTAACGCCAAGCTGAATGCGGATACAAAAAAAGAGGTAACCCCACATGGCCGAATTCAAGGAACTGCCCGCCAACGCACCGGCTGGCGCCAAACTCTCTAACTGGTTTGAAAACCGTTTCCCGACTGCATTTGACGCCTACCGCGTGCACATGTCGGAATACTTTGCACCCAAAAACTTCAACTTTTGGTACATCTTTGGCTCATTGGCGCTGTTGGTGCTGGTGATTCAAATTGTCACCGGTATTTTTTTGGTCATGCACTACAAACCCGACGCCTCGCTCAACGGCGCGGGCGTGCCGGTGGCGTTTGCATCGGTTGAATACATCATGCGCGACGTGCCCTGGGGCTGGTTGATTCGCTACATGCACTCCACCGGCGCTTCGGCCTTTTTTGTGGTGGTTTATTTGCACATGTTCCGCGGCCTGCTCTACGGCTCTTACCGCAAACCGCGTGAACTGGTCTGGGTGTTTGGCTGCGCCATTTTCCTGGTCTTGATGGCCGAAGCCTTTATGGGCTATTTGCTGCCATGGGGGCAAATGTCGTACTGGGGCGCGCAAGTGATTGTGAACTTGTTCTCCGCCATTCCTTACATCGGCCCTGATTTGGCTTTGCTCATCCGGGGTGATTTTGTGGTGGGTGATGCCACACTCAACCGCTTCTTCAGCTTCCACGTCATTGCCGTGCCGCTGGTGTTGTTGGGCTTGGTGGTGGCGCACTTGTTGGCGCTGCACGATGTGGGCTCTAACAACCCCGACGGCGTGGAGATCAAAGCCGGACCCAAAGGCAACCGCTGGTCTGAAACCGCACCCGCCGATGGCGTGCCCTTCCACCCTTACTACACCGTGCACGACGTGCTGGGCGTGTCGCTGTTTTTGATGGCGTTCTCGGCCGTGGTGTTCTTCGCACCTGAGTTTGGTGGCTACTTCCTGGAGTTCAACAACTTCATCCCAGCCGACCCGCTCAAAACCCCGGCCCACATTGCCCCGGTGTGGTATTTCACGCCGTTTTATTCCATGTTGCGTGCCATCACCACCGAAATGGTTTACGTGCTCATGGCTTGCGTAGTCTTGGGTGCCGTCTTGGGTGTTGCCAAATCCAAATGCGCTGGCGCTTTTAAAGTGGCCATGGTGGTAGGCGCTTTGGTGGTGGTGGCCTTGCTGCAGGCCATTGACGCCAAATTCTGGGGCGTGGTTGCCATGGGCGGCGCCGTCGTCATCTTGTTCTTCCTGCCCTGGTTGGATCACAGCCCGGTCAAGTCCATACGCTACCGCCCCAGCTGGCACAAATGGTTGTACACCGTGTTTGTCATCAACTTTTTGATTCTGGGTTACCTGGGCGTGTTGCCACCGTTCCCGGTCGGCGAGCGCATCTCACAAGTGGGCACCTTGATTTACTTTGGCTTCTTCTTGCTGATGCCGTGGTGGAGCCGTTTGGGCGAGCCCAAACCCGTTCCCAGCCGCGTAACCTTCCAGCCGCATTAAGCCCGCAGGAGATAGACAACATGAAGAAACTGATTTTGGCTCTCTGTTTGGGTTTGAGCGCGGCCACCGGCGCTTTGGCCGCCGGTGGTGGCATTCCCATGGACAAAGCCCCCACCAAACTCACCAACGACTTGACCGCCTTGCAAAACGGCGCCAAGTTGTTTGTTAACTACTGCTTGAACTGCCACTCGGCCTCGTTTGTGCGCTACAACCGTTTGGCCGAGTTGGGCTTGAGCCCGCGCCAAATCCGCGACAACCTGGCCTTTACCACCGACCGCGTGGGCGACCCCATGAAGGCCAACATCAACCCCGCGCAAGCCAAAGCGTGGTTTGGTGCGGCGCCACCCGATTTGACACTGGTGGCCCGCTCACGCGCCGCCGCCGGTGCCTACAGTGGCCCGGACTACCTCTACACCTACTTGCGCACCTATTACCGCGACGACAGCAAGCTCACCGGTTGGAACAATTTGACCTTCCCCAGCGTGGCCATGCCCAACCCCTTGTGGGAATTGCAAGGTGAGCGCAAACCGGTTTACGAAGCCGTCGAGTCCGGTGGTCACGAAGTGGAAGTCTTCAAAGGCTGGCAACAAGTTAAACCCGGCACCATGACGCCGCAAGAATACGACCGCGCCGTGGGCGACTTGGTGGCATTCATGACGTGGATGGCCGAGCCCACCCGCAACGACCGCATACGCCTGGGCGTGTGGGTGTTGATGTTCTTGGGCGTGTTCTCGCTGTTGGCTTGGCGCTTGAACGCCGCCTACTGGAAAGACGTTACCTAAACACAGATTCGTAGGACCGTTGCGTGTATCGCAGCGGTTGTCTTCCATCTATTCCCCACAGTGGCTGAGTTGCCGGGTATGTTGGCAACCGCCACTGTTTTTATGTTGAAGGAGTTTTTATCATGATGGTCTTGTACTCGGGTACCACTTGCCCGTTCTCGCACCGTTGCCGGTTTGTGTTGTTTGAAAAAGGCATGGATTTTGAAATCCGCGATGTCGACCTCTACAACAAACCCGAAGACATAGGCGTGATGAACCCCTATGGCCAAGTACCTATCTTGGTTGAGCGCGACCTCATCTTGTATGAGTCCAACATCATCAATGAATACATTGACGAGCGCTTCCCCCACCCCCAACTCATGCCCGGTGACCCGGTCGAACGCGCCCGCGTGCGCTTGTTTTTGCTCAACTTTGAAAAAGAGCTGTTCACCCACGTCTCCACCTTGGAAGCGCGCGTGAACAAAGGCAACGACAAAGCCATGGAAAAAGCCAAAGCCCACATCCGGGACCGCTTGACGCAGTTGGCCCCCGTGTTCTTAAAAAACAAATTCATGCTGGGCGAGAACTTCTCCATGCTGGACGTGGCCATTGCACCGCTGCTGTGGCGCTTGGACTTCTACGGCATTGAGCTGAGCAAAAACGCCGCACCTTTGCTCAAATACGCTGAGCGCATCTTCTCGCGCCCGGCTTACATCGAAGCGCTGACCCCGTCTGAAAAAGTGATGCGCAAATAAGCGCAGCACAGCCACAGAAGACAAGACGCCAGCTCTCACAAGCCCTGAGGCCTATTGCATGACCAGCGCCGACGACAACATCCCCTCGACCCGCCCTTATTTGATAAGGGCGTTGCACGAGTGGTGCACCGACCACGGGTATTCGCCCTATGTGGCGGTGCATGTCGACGGCTCTGTGCAAGTGCCGCACGAGTTTGTGAACGACAACCAAATCGTGCTCAACGTCAGCTTTGACGCCACCAGCGGCCTCAACCTGGGCAACGATTACATCGAATTCAAAGCCCGCTTTGGCGGTGTAGCGCGCGACATCATCGTGCCCATCACCCACGTGGTCGCCATTTACGCGCGTGAAAACGGCCAAGGCATGGCGTTTCCCGCGCCCACAGCGGCAGACATCGAAGCCGCACAAAACCCAAAAACCGAGCCCCCTGCGGCCGAAGCCAACGAGGCCAAAGGTTTGCAACTGGTCAAATCCGATGACACGGCCAGCGGCAGTGACGATAGCGATAACAACCCACCACCGGCCTCACCGCCCAGCAGTGGCGCTTCTCGGCCCACCCTCAAACGCATCAAATAAAACCTCGGTTAGAATCTGCGCTTCGCCGCTTTAGCTCAGTTGGTAGAGCAACCGCCTTGTAAGCGGTAGGTCGTCAGTTCGAATCCGACAAGCGGCACCACGATTTTTCGGCAAAAGCCGTCAAGACTTTGGTTTTGACGGCTTTTTTGTTGCCCCCGCTTGACCGGCGTCTTGTTTGCAAGCACCGCGCGGCTTATACACTCTGCCACCATGAGCATACAAACCGATGACTTTGCCCCGGCGCCGCGCATGGTGTCGGCGGCGCCGGCTTCGCCCAAAGAAGAGGCCATTGAGCGGGCGCTGCGGCCCAAGCTGCTGGATGAATACGTGGGCCAGCACAAGGTGCGTGAACAGTTGGAAATTTTTATTGGCGCCGCCAAAAAACGGGCCGAGGCGCTGGACCACGTGTTGTTGTTTGGCCCACCGGGTTTGGGCAAAACCACGCTCAGCCACATCATTGCGCAAGAGTTGGGCGTGAACCTGCGCCAAACCAGTGGCCCGGTGTTAGAAAAGCCCAAAGACTTGGCCGCGTTGTTGACCAATTTAGAAGCCAACGACGTGCTCTTTATTGATGAGATTCACCGCCTCTCACCGGTGGTGGAAGAGATTTTGTACCCCGCGCTGGAAGACTACCAAATCGACATCATGATTGGCGAAGGGCCAGCGGCGCGCAGCATCAAGCTGGATTTGCAACCTTTCACGCTGGTGGGCGCCACCACGCGCGCGGGCATGTTGACCAACCCTTTGCGTGACCGCTTTGGCATTGTGGCGCGGCTGGAGTTTTACAGCGCTGAAGATTTAACCCGCATCGTCACGCGCAGCGCCGGTTTGCTGGCTGCCCCGATAGAGGCCGATGGCGCGTTTGAAATTGCCCGCCGCTCGCGCGGCACACCACGCATTGCCAACCGTTTGCTGCGCCGCGTGCGCGACTTTGCCGATGTCAAAGGCAGCGGCACCATCACCCTGGACATGGCCAGCCGGGCGCTGGTGATGTTGGACGTAGACCCACAAGGCTTTGACGTCATGGACCGCAAATTGCTGGAGGCGGTGATTCACAAGTTTGACGGCGGCCCGGTGGGGCTGGACAACATTGCCGCCAGCATTGGAGAGGAGTCCGGCACCATTGAAGACGTGATAGAGCCGTATTTGATTCAGCAAGGTTTTTTGCAACGCACCCCACGCGGGCGTGTGGCCACGTTGGCGGCGTTTCGGCATTTGGGCGTGGCACCACCCAAAGCCGATGGGGAATTGTTTTCAGCCTAAGGCGTCAACCTATCCATTCATCCTTTACGCCGTTGGCTCATCCAGCGGCGCATCGCTGTCGTCTAACAAATGCTGGGTATCGGCCCAGCCCACCAAACTCAAATGCTGCCCGGTCCACAACAAGCGGTTGATGGCAGCGTTGTCCAAAGCCCAGGTGCGCGGCGCTTGCACCGCTTGCCCCGTGGCCAGGCGGTAGAGCACATCCATCACGCCCCCATGCGCCACCACGGCAATGGCCTCTCCAGGGTGGCGGTTGGCCAAATCGGCCACGGCGTCGGCAATGCGCGTTCTGAGCTGCAACAAATTTTCCCCACCTTGCGGTGCAAAGTCGGGCACACGTTGGCGCCAGGCTTGGGCTTGCTCGGGCCAGCCGGTTTCAATTTCGGCCCAGGTTTTGCCTTCAAAAGCGCCAAAATGGCGCTCGCGCAAACGGGCATCGAGCTGCACCGTGAGGCCTGAGTGATTGGCCAGGGGCAACGCGGTTTGCTGGGCCCGGCTCAAATCGCTGCTGTAAATGGCGGCCAAGGGCTCATCACGCAGCGCTTGGCCCAAGCGCGCGGCTTGCCAGTGGCCGCGTGCGCTCAACGGAATATCGGTGTGGCCTTGTATGCGGGTGGCGCGGTTCCAAACGGTTTCGCCGTGGCGTATGGCCAAAATGCGGGTAGGTGTCACAGTCAACTCAGGTTACGGTTTGGCCCCCATGGTAACGAAAGCGTCAAAGGCAGCACTGGCTTTCGTGGCCATTGAGCACACACAGGTGGCACAAGCAGGCCACCAGGGCCGGCTCGATAAAATCAAGCCCTATTCTTTTTTTGTTCACGAAAGCCGCTTTTGTTTTTATTGTTTGAAGAGGCCGGAAAACTGCAGTCCGGCCGCGTCCTGTCAGAGGCCGAAAGCTCGCTGCAAGTGGAGCTGGACTCGGGCAAGCGTGTCAAAGTCAAAGCGGCCAACAGCTTGCTCAAGTTTGACAAGCCCGCGCCCGCTCAATTGCTCGCCGCCGCGCAAACCTTGGCGGCCGACATAGACCCCAATTTGGCGTGGGAGTTTGCCGCCGAAGAGGAATTTGGCTTTGCCGATTTGGCGCGTGATTATTTCAGCGACCCGCCCACGCTGGAGCAGCAAGTGGCGGCGCTGCTTAAGCTGGCCGAAGTGCCGCACTATTTTCGCCGCGCCGGCAAAGGGCGGTTTCGCAAAGCCGCGGCCGATGTGGTGCAGCAAGCCTTGGCGGCGATAGAGAAGAAAAAACAAATCCAGGCGCAAATCGACGCTTGGGCTGCCGAGTTGGTGGCTGGTCAATGCCCGGCCTCGGTGCGCGAGCAGCTCTACCGCATTTTGTTCAAGCCCGACAAAAACGGCCCCGAATACAAAGCCGTGGTGGAGGCCGCGCGCCAAAGCCAGACCGCGCCTTTGGCCTTGTTGCAGCGCTGCGGCGCCATCAGCAGCGCCTACCAGTTTCATTGGCAGCGCTTTTTGTTTGACTTCTTTCCCAAAGGCACGGGCTTTGCTGCGGTGGATGCGCCGCCCGTCGCGGGTGATTTGCCCACGGCCACGGTGCAAGCGTTTTCCATTGACGACTCGGCCACCACGGAAATTGACGACGCCTTGTCGGTGCAAGGCTTGGGCAGTGGCACGGTGACGCTGGGCATACACATTGCCGCGCCCGGCTTGGCCTTGACGCCCGATGACGCCTTGGACGCGGTGGCGCGCGCGCGCTTGTCCACGGTCTACATGCCCGGCCACAAAATCACCATGTTGCCCGACGCCGTGGTGCAAGCCTACACGCTGGAGGCCGGGCGCGATTGCCCAGCGGTCTCGCTGTATGTGCAATACGACGAAGCCACGTTGGAAGTGCGAAGCAGCCTAACGCGTTTGGAGCGTGTGCCCATTGCCCACAACTTGCGCCACGACAAGCTGGACCACATCGTCAGCGCCGCGTGGTTGGAAGCGGCCGCAGCGCCAGCGCAAGACACCAACGCGCCCGCCCCCCCCGATCTGCAAGCCTTGCAGCCGCAGCTGGCGTTTTGCTGGCGGCTGGCCCAACACCTCAAAGCCCAGCGCGAAGTGGTGCGCGGCAAACCCGAGACCTTTAACCGGCCCGATTACAGCTTCAAGCTCGATGGCGTCACCGGCGATGAACCGCAAGGCGAAGAAACCGTGCGCATTGGCACCCGCGTGCGTGGTGCGCCGCTGGACTTGATGGTGGCCGAAGCCATGATTGTGGCCAACAGCACCTGGGGCCAATGGCTGGCCGAATGCGGCGTGCCCGGCATTTACCGCAGCCAAGCGAGCTTGGCCCCCGGCATGAAAGTGCGCATGGGCACCAAAGCCTTGCCCCACGCCGGCATTGGCGTGCCCGCCTATGCCTGGAGCACATCGCCGCTGCGCCGTTACACCGATTTGGTCAACCAGTGGCAAATCATTGCCTGCGCCCGCCACGGCCAAACCGCCGCCTTGGCCGCGCCGTTTAAACCCAAAGACACGGCTTTGATGGCCATCGTCAGTGCTTTTGACGCCGCCTACAGCGCTTACAACCAATTTCAAAACGGCATGGAGCGTTATTGGACGCTCAAGCACTTGCAACAAACCGGCACCGAAGACATCACCGCCGCCGTCATCAAAGACGGCTTGGTGCGCGCCGAACACTTGCCGCTGGTGTTGTCCGTCATGGGCGCTGACGGCTTGCCGCGTGGCGCGCGGGTGCGCGTGCGCTTGGGTGCGGTGGATTTCATCACCTTGGAAGTGGGCGGCACCGTGGTTGAGCGTCTGGATGCGCCGGATGCGGCCAGCGATGGCCTGACCACGGGCGAGCCTGAAGGTGATGACGAAGGCGAAGACACACTGAGCACCGGCATCACCTTGGCCATGGATTTGGCCGACACCGACGAAGCCGCAGACACCCCAGTGAGCGGCCCAGCGGACAGCGCGGGCGCGGCTTAATCGGTATTGGCGGCGGTTGCTTTTCCATGTTCAAAGCCTTGTTCACGCTCAGCACCTGGAGCACTCTGAGCACATTGCAGTGGGCCTTGGGCGCTTCGATTTTGGCCCACGGCGCTTTGTTCACCGTGCGCTTTGTCAACCCAGACGCGATGGCACGCACCTTCCAAGATACGCCGCTGGAAGTCATTTTGGTCAATGCCAGCAGCGACGAACGCCCGGAATTGGCCCAAGCCATTGCACAAGCGCGCCTGGCCGGTGGTGGCCAAGTCGAGCGTGGACGCGCCACATCGCCACTGCCGCCGTCTAGCCAAATGCGCGTGGCCGACAACTTGCAAGACACCCAAAGGCAAGAAGAGCAGCGGCGTGTTGAAGCCTTAAAAGAAAAACAAACCCGCATGCTGGCGCAAATTCGGCGCCAGTTGGCCGACTACGCCAAAGAAGACCCACTCGCGCCGCAAACCGCTGAAGCCCGCCAAGCACGCGAGCAAAAACGCCAGGTGTTGGTGAAGCTGTTGGCCGAGATTGAAAAACGCATCAACGAAGAAAACGCGCGGCCCAAAAAACGCTACATCAGCCCGGCCACGCGCGAAGCGGTGTACGCCTTGTATTACGACACCTTGCGCCGCCGCATTGAAGCGCGCGGCACGGCGCAATTTCCCACCCAAGGCGGCCGCAAACTCTATGGTGAATTGACCATGGTCATCACCATCAACTTTGACGGCCAAGTGCTGGGCACCGAAATCGTGGCCTCATCGGGCCAACCGGCTTTGGATCAACGCGCCCAAGCCATTGTCACCAGCATGCGCTACGACAACTTTGATGCTGCCATGCGCAAACAAGCCGACCAAATTGTGGTGGTCTCGCGTTTTCGTTTTGCGCGTGATGCCACGCTCACCACCGAGATGGGCAATTAAGGCCTCGGCACCTGGGTAACAATCGCGCTATGTCGCTTGCCAGTCCTTCCCGTGTTTTTATTGTCGATGACGACGCCAGTGTGCGCGATGCGCTGTCGTGGTTGCTGCGCACGCGGCGCTTGATCAGCGAGCGCTTTTCCAGTGCCGATGCGTTTTTGATCGAAACCCAGCACTGGGGCGCCGAGTTGCCCGAGCCTTCGTGTTTGCTGCTGGATGTGCGCATGCCCGGCACCAGCGGGCTGGCCTTGTTTGAGCACTTGTTGCAGCAGCCTTGGTTTGCCGCTTTGCCGGTGATTTTTTTGTCCGGCCACGCCGATGTTTCTACCGCAGTCGATGCGGTCAAGCGCGGCGCGTTTGATTTTTGCGAGAAGCCGTTTTCAGACAACGCCTTGGTCGACAGGGTGGAGCAAGCGCTGCGCCATTCGGCCGAGGTTTTGCAGCGTCAGCGCTTGTTGCGCGATTTGCGCGAGCGCATCACCCACTTGACCGAGCGCGAGCGCGACGTGATGCAATTGGTGGTGGAAGGTTTGCCCAACAAACTGGTGGCCGATCAATTGCACATCAGTGTGCGCACGGTGGAAGTGCACCGGGCGCGGGTGTTTGAGAAAATGGACGTCAAATCGGCCGTGGAGTTGGCCAATTTGTTGCGTGATGTGTCAGTGTGATGATGAAGATGGTGGCTGGGGCGGCTGGGACGGCGTTGAAGACGGTTTCGACTCTGCCGCATCGGCTGGTGGTTCGGCCGGTGGTTGCGCCCGTGTGTCACCGGCATTGCGCCACACCGCATCGGGCAATTCGCCTTTTTTTCGGCCAGAGAACATGGTCCACCAAACGATGAAGACAAAAATCAACAAGGCGGCCAGCGCCTCCAGCAACAATAAAGCCATGCAACGTCTTAAAAAGAAAACCGCCGAACAAACCCAGCCATGGTGGTATTGGGCTGTGGTGGGCTTGATTGTAGGCAGCTTGGCGGCCTGCGGTGTCACACCAGAAGACCCCTCGCCCTCTTCCCACCCGTCTACAGACATCACGACCCTGCCCGGCGATACCGGGCCGCTGCCGCCCCGCGCTCAGTCGCGCCAAAAGCCAATGGGTGCCGGTGCGCTGGAGCGAGCTGCCCGGCTGGGGCAAGACAGCTTGCACGAGGCCTGGAACGCCTGGTTGCGCAGTTGCGAACGTCCCGCGCCCACCATAGGCCAGTTGTGTGCCGACGTGCGGCGCCTGTCCATTGCCAGCGCCGCCGAGCAGCAAAACTTTATGCAAAGCCGACTGCAGCCTTATCGGGTGGAGGCCAGTGGCAACGCCCAAGGTTTGATGACGGGTTATTACGAGCCCCTGCTGGTGGCCCGCCGCACGCCCGATGAGCGCTACCGCTACCCGCTCTACAGCCGCCCCAGCGGTTGGCGCAGCAACCAAACCTGGTTTACCCCGGCAAGAAATTGACACCTTGCCGCAAGCCCGCGCAGCTTTGCAAGGCCAAAGAAATTGCCTGGTTGGCCGACCCCATTGACATGATGTTGTTGCACATACAAGGCTCGGGCCGCTTGCAAATACAAGACGCCGCAGGCCGCACGCTGGAGACCGTGCGCGTGGCCTTTGCTGGCACCAACAACCAGCCTTACCGCAGCATCACCACCTGGCTCAGACGCCAAGGCGCGCCCACCGCGCCGTGGCCAGAGGCAACCAAAACCTGGGCCCAAAAACAACCCGCAGCAAGTGAACGAGTTGTTGTGGAGCAATCCACGTTATGTGTTTTTTCAAGAAGAAGCTTTGAGCGCACTGGATGCCCAATTTGGCCCCCGTGGCGCACAAGGCGTGGCGCTCACGCCCGGGCGCTCCATTGCGGTAGACGCGGGCAGCATTCCCTACGGCACCCCGGTGTGGCTGAGCTCACAAGGCCCGGGCGGCAACTACCAACGCTTGGTCATGGCCCAAGACACCGGCAGCGCCATCGTGGGCGCGGTGCGGGCCGACTTCTTCACCGGCTGGGGCGATGAAGCCTTGGCGCAAGCGGCGGTGCTGAAACAACCTTTGTATTTGTGGGCCTTGTGGCCAAAAAGTGAGCGTTAAGGCGTTGAACCCAAAACCGGCCAATGGACACGCCTGCTGGTGCCGTGGTCGTTGAGGAAGCTGTCCACGGCTGTTGGTGGTGTCTTGTTGGTTGTTTTGCTCGCTTTTGCTGGCGTGGTTGCACTGAGCAAGGTGAAGTTGGGCGACAAGCCGAGCATCAGGCCTATGCTGCTGGAGGAGGAAGAGGCGGTGTTGCGCTCGGCCTCGGTCTCGGTCTCGCGGGCGGCGATGAGGTTAATGTTGCGCCCAGCTTCAATGTTGATGTCTTGGTCGGCCAGCACTTGACCTATCCGGTACACGAAGGCCTTTTGTCCCCGTGCAACACAACCCCACGTGTTAAGCTGCGCTCCGTTTTTTGTTACCCCCACCAGACACACCCCATGACCACTCGCGCCGCCATTGCCCGCCTCTGTAGCCTACGACACCATCATGGAGTTTGACGGCCAGTTCACCGACCACATCCTGGCCGACCATTTGCACAAAATCAATTTGTCGTTTCTCTCGCCCCGCATGCGGCGTGAATACGGCGGCTGCGCGGGCAACATTGCCTACAACTTGAAGCTGGTGGGAGGGGAGCCGGTGCCCATGGGCATGGTGGGCAATGATTTTGGCCCGTACCGCGAGCATTTCCAGCGTTTGGGCATTACCGACCAGTGTTTGGTGGAAGCGCCTGATAGCTATACCGCTTTGTGTTTCATCGTTACCGATTTGTCCAACAACCAGCTCACGGGTTTTCACCCGGGGGCCATGGCTTTGTCGGCCCAGATTCCGGTGGCGCAAGCCGGGGCTTTGCAGTGCGGCATTGTGGGCCCCGACGCCAAAGATGCTATGGCGGTGCATGTGCAGCAAATGGCCGCTGCCGGTTTGCCTTTTATTTTTGACCCTGGCCAAAACATCTTGCTGCACAACGGCGCTGAGTTGCTGGCCTTGATAGACCAAGCCCCCATTTTGGTGTGCAACGACTACGAGGCCGAGTTGATTGCCGACAAAACCGGTTTGACGGTGGACGCCTTGGCCGCCCGCGTTAAAACGCTGATCATCACGCGCGGCGAACACGGCTCGGTGGTTTATGACAACGGCGTTCGCACCGACATTGCCCCGGTGCCCGCCACCCGCCACGCTAGACCCCCACCGGCTGTGGTGACGCTTACCGCGCCGGCTTGCTGTTGGCTTTGGGCCAAGGCCGCTCCATCGTGGCCGGCGCGCAACTGGGCAGTGTGCTGGGCGCCATCAAAATTGCCACGCAAGGCTGCCAAAACCACAAGCCCAGTTTGGCCGACATACAAGCGCTGTTTAAAACGCATTACGGCGCTTGGCCGTTTGCTTCATAAAGACCGGGTAAAACGAGGGCGACAACCTTAAGGGTAGAAGGCCAGCGTGCGGTAGTTGACCATGCGCTCGGCGATGTCGGCGTCCACTTGCAAGTCCGCCCGCAGGCTGCGGCTACTGCCCCGGCGCCAAGGGGTTGGTTGTCTGGCGCTTGCCAAGTGTCCGCCAAGATGACACGGCGCAGCAGCAGTTGCTCGCTGGCGTCGGTCAAGCTCAACTCCAAGGCGGGCATGGCCAGCAACAGTGGCGACTGGTTTTTGAGCACCACTTCAAAACGGTATGAACCATCGTCACGGCGCAGCAGCGTGGCGCTGTCTATCACCAAGTCATCCACGCGGCGCAGCGGTGCCAACGTGCAGCCCAAGGGTTTGCACAACACCTCCAGCAACGGCTGAGAGGCAGGGAAACGCGCAGCCAACCAATGGCGCTGCTGCACCGCCAATTGCGCGAGCAAGGTCACCATCAACAGCGCCGCGAGCAAACCCATGCTCCAGCGAATCCAAGGCCGGCGCCAAAACGCACGGCGCTGGGCTTGTTGAACAAAAGACACATCGGTGGTTTCGGTGTCGGTAGCCGTTTCACCAACCGTTGCATCGACCGTTGCATCAGCCGCTGCGTCGGCAGGAGGCGTCTCGCATGAGCCCTCTCATCCACGGATGAGGGCGCTTGCGGTGCAGCATCAGCCACAACCTGGGCCTTGCCGTCAAACACCGTTTGGCATTGGCCACAACGCACCCATCCATCCGCCATGGCAAGCTGTTCGTCTGACACCCGAAACTGGGTGCTGCATTCAGGGCAACGGGTGATGGCGTTCATTGCCGCCGATTTTAGGGGCATGCGCCAAACAAACCACACTGAGGCCCACTCACCGCAGCTTTATTTCTGCTCCCAGTGCGCTCTTGTGCTCAGACCCAACACAGCAGCAAGACACCATCGCATGGCGTTGTTGGAGACAAGAAAAAACTCCGGCCTACTTTTGTCACTTCTAGGGATTTCCCTAAATAACACTTTTTTTCAACTGGTCTACATTACATACCACTAGACCAGAGACTACAAACACATGGAACTCATAGACCGAATCCCTGGTGAAAAAGGGCGTCTTGGCAAGCGCACGGTTAAAGATCAGATCAGCGACAAGATCGCTTACATGATTCACTCCGGCTTGCTTCAGCCTGGCGATGAGCTGCCGTCCGAGCGAGAGCTCTCCAGCACCTTAGGCGTCTCAAGAGAAACCGTTCGATCGGCTATTGGCGCACTCCAGGCAAGAAGCATGGTGGAGGTCAATCAAGGTTCACGGACCCGCATTTTGGGTACCGGCCCGCTTCAATTACATGAGTCTGTCAGCACGCTGGGTGATCTGAAAAATCGCTCCGTTGATGAGGTTTCTGAAGCCAGAGCAGCGGTGGAAGTGCAAGTGATCTGGCTGGCTGCACAACGCATCACCCATGCGCAACTGCAGCGACTCGAAGCCTTGGTTGCGGAGCAAGAGACTGTGCTCAATGAGCCCGTTCGGTTTCAAATTTCAGATCAAGAATTTCACAGCACGCTCTATCGTGCCTGCGGCAACAACCTGCTCGCTGACGTGGTATCGGACTTCTACGGTTACGCCCTGGAGTTTCGACGCCGCGTCCTTCAACGCAAAGGCGCCATCTCGCACAGCGTGCAAGAACACCGTGCGATTGTGGAGGCGCTAAAAACACGCAAACCCCGAACTGGCCGTTCAAGCCATGCAACGCCACCTAGACCACGTGCACGCCAGCACCCGCCAAGAAATGGGCAACTGACATGGAAGGCGTAGAAATATACGACCCGCGTGCAATGAATCTGGTGCCAGATTCTGCGCGCTTAGAAATTTTGAGCAGTGGATGTGTCTGGAATGAAGGGCCCGTCTGGATGGAAGAGGATGGCTCCGTTTTATGGAGCGACATTCCCAACAACCGCATGATGTGCTGGCACCCTGAACACGGCACCCGCATTTGGCGTCAGCCGGCGGACTTCACCAACGGTCATGCCCGTGAAGCCAATGGCTCACTGCTGCACTGCTCACACGGAAAACGTGCCATCGTGAGAACCCAGCTCAACGCTAACTTGGTCGCCATGCATGATGAAGTTGTCATTGATCGCTATCAAGGCAAACGCCTGAACTCGCCCAATGATATCGTCGTGAAATCAGACGGGACTATCTGGTTTACCGATCCACCGTACGGCATTCTCTCCAACTCTGAGGGCTATCAAGCGCCATCGGAGTTGCCCGCCAACTTCATCTTTTGCTTTCATCCGGCAACAACCGAGCTCGTTGCTGTCAGCGATTTTGTCCAAGAACCCAATGGTCTGGCTTTTTCTCCAGACGAATCCATTCTTTATGTTTCGGACACTTCAGCCGCCTTGCAACAAGATGGTCTTGGACATCATCACATTGTGGCCTTCGACGTGCGCGACGGCCACAAGCTAGAAAACCCCCGTGTTTTCGCAGAAATTTGCCCGGGCTTGGCCGATGGGTTTCGTGTCGATACCCAAGGCTGGATATACACCAGCAGCGCTGACAGCGTCCAAGTCTATGCCCCCGATGGCTGTCGTTTGGCCAAAATTCCCATCCCCGAAAAAGTGGGAAATCTGACCTTTGGTGGGCCTGAGCGCAACCAGTTATTCATCTGCGCCAGCACCTCCCTATACCGCATCACTTTAAACACAAGAGGTATCTCATGAACACACACACCCACAGACGCGCGCGAAGTTCTGCTGCTGGTGGAAAAATGCAGCCACTGCCTTCAGCACATACGACTTGGCAACCGGCGAGCGCATCGCCTCAGTGCCCTTGCCAGACTATCCGCACGAATTTGTGACGGACAGAGAAAATCGCTATGCCTATGTCGGTCACTACGGTGTTGAGCACTCGGGCATCACCGGCCCAGGAGGCCATTGCATTTTTCAAATCGATATTCGCTCGTCCAAACTGGTACGGTCTATAGACCTGTCGCCATTCAACAGAATCCATGGATTGCAAATCGATGCGCAAGACCGTCTCTACGCGCTGAGTGAAGACCGCTCAACCTTGCTGGTACTGGATACACCGCAGTCAGACTCGGCACCCCCAACGCGCCGTCAGCAGCGGCGGGCTTAAAAGCCACCTTTTTGCTCTAAACACGCGACGGGCAAACCGCTTATTGCATGAACTTGCTCTCGCACACCGTCGCCAAAGTAAAACCTTTTGATCCACTGGCACAACCTGTGCTCTGCCATCCAGGCGAAAAACCTGAGGGCTATTGCCTCAGCGAAGATGAGAAACGCTCTATGTCAGCAACCGCTGGAGCAACACGCTGGCGACCATAGACACGGAAACCATGCGCGTGACTCGCACCGTCCCCATCTCGCAACGATGCCACCCGTTTATACCGATTCCGTGATGGGCGCATTCTCGTCACCAACTACGGCGAGCGCAGCATCTCCATCGTTGATCCAGTCACCTTGCAGAACTCATGCATGTACCCACGGGTGCACGCGCTATCGCCTTGTCGTTCCATCCTTCCAGACCATTGGCCTATGTATCACTGGACGATGATCGTGTCGGCATATTCAATGTGGACACGGGCCAATTTGAGCGCTTCATAGCCACCCAGAAAGAGCCCGATGTGTCCAAGGTGGTGATGCTGTGAACACCCGGCACGACTTTGCTAACAACCCTATGCTGCAGTTCAAAAACGTCAGCAAGCGGTTCGGCGGCACCCAGGCGGTAGACCCACGTCAGCTTTGACGTGCACGCGGGAGAAATCGTGGCCCTACTGGGTGAAAACGGTGCAGGAAAAATCCACTTTGATCAAGCTACTGGCCGGCCATTCACAAAATCGATGCGGGCGAGATACGGCTAGACGACCAACCAGAAAGCACTTGGCGCCACTCAGACCGGTCCCACCAACCCATCGCTTTTATCCACCAAGACCTGGGACTGGTCGAGTGGATGACCGTCCGCTGAAAACGTTGCGTTGGGTACGGGGTATCACCGGCGACTGGGCTTGATCGACTGGGCGGCGGCTGACAAGACCGCACGCCGCGTCATGGCGCGCGTCGGCTGCGACATGGATCCCCGTCGGCGTTTGTTCTCCTTAACGCGAGCCGAAAAATCGCTGCTGGCCATAGGCCGTGCGCTTGAAGTTCAGGCCCGTTTGTTGGTGCTGGATGAACCCTCAGCCAGTTTGCCCATGGCCGATGTTGAGCGCTTGTTCAGTGTGCTGCGCGACCTGCGCAAACAAGGCATGGCGATGATGTATGTTTCCCATCGACTTGATGAAGTCATGGCCATCTCCGATCGTGCGGTTGTGATGCGCGATGGCAAATTGGTGAAAGTCTTGGACACGGCCGCCACCAGTCAAAACGAACTGGTGCAGCTGATCGTAGGAAAAACCTTATCCAACGCGGTAGCCAAAGCCAAAATCCCGCCCCACAGCCCGACGGTTTTACAGCTACAAGCGGCCGCCAGCGGCAACGCTGGCCCACTCAGTTTCGACGTTCGACAAGGAGAGGTTGTGGGCCTCGTCGGCCTGCGCGGCGCAGGTCAAGAAGCTATCAGCCGTGCGTTGTTTGGTCGAGAACCGCTGTCTGCAGGACGCATGTTGATACAAGGCCAAGCCGTTCAATTGAGTTCTTGCGCGAATGCGATTCGTGCCGGTATCGCCTATGTGGCAGGGGAACGCCTTGAGGAAAACCTCGCCGGCTCCATGAGCGTGCTGGAGAACCTGTTCCCCAACCCGTCACTGCACGGTGATAGCGGATTCTCGTTTGAACGTCGACGTCAAGAGAGCGATAACGCCAAGGCCTTGATTCGCCAATTTGACGTTAACCCGCCAGCCCCCACCGCTGAAATTCAACAACTCTCTGGAGGCAACCAACAAAAGGTCGTTCTAGCGCGTTGGTTCAATCTAAAAAAACCACTGGTGGTGCTGGAAGAGCCAACCGCAGGCGTTGATGTCGGGGCCAAGCGGCATATCTATGAGGTGCTTCGCCACGCGCTGAAGCCGGCGCCGCTTTGGTGGTGGTTTCTACCGATTTCGAAGAAGTGGCCACTGTGTGCAACCGCGTCCTGGTGTTCCGTGACGGCTGCATTGCAGCAGAGCTGACAGGAGAACAAATCACGATACAAGCCTTGCTGGCATTAGCGGCCGGAGAGAACCCTCATCACACAACCCCATCACAACATTTGGAGACACAAACATGACCGCTTCCATCAAATCGACAGCACTGGAGCCGGATCAATCATTGGACGGCAACGCCATCACCTGGATGCAACGCCTGTCCCGTGTCATACCCGTTTATGGATTGCTACTGCTCACCGTGCTGCTGGCCTTGCTGTTTTCTATTTTGTTGCCAGAAACATTTCCAACGCTTTTCAACCTAAGAGCCATCTTGTCAGACAAATCCGTGATTGCTTTGCTCGCACTGGCAGCCACCATTCCTATGATTACAGGCAAGATCGACTTAACGGTTGGCTATGGCATTGTGCTGTGGCACATACTGGCCATCAGCTTGCAAACCCGCATGGGATTGCCTTGGCCAGTAGCGGTGGTCATTGTGATCGTTTGTGCTGCGGCATTCGGCATGCTCAATGGTCTACTGGTTGAGCTGGCACAAATCGATTCATTCATTGCCACACTGGGAACCGGAACCGTGATTTACGCCACGGCCATGTGGCACAGCGGTGGACGCCAGGTGGTCGGTGAATTGTCTGATGGCTTTGTCGGCATTGCCGGCGCTGATCTGCTGGGCTTACCCATTGGTGCGTTTTATGTGCTGCTGGTCAGCATCACGCTGTGGTTGGTCACCGAATTCACACCGCTCGGTCGTGCCCTGTACGTCATTGGAGCCAACCCAAAAGCCGCACAACTCAATGGCATTTCAGTGCGAAAACACGTCATGGGGGCTTTTGTCGCCTCAGGCGCCTTATCCGGATTTGCGGGCGTATTGCTCGCCTCCAGATTGCAAATCGGTCAAGCCAGTGTGGGGCTGGAGTTTCTTTTGCCCGCCCTTGTTGGTGCTTTTCTGGGCTCAACCACCATACGCCCGGGTCGCGTCAATGTCTGGGGTACGTTGGTGGGCGTAGCCATTCTCGCCATTGGTATCTCTGGCATCCAGCAATTCGGTGGTGCGTTTTATGTAGAACCGCTGTTCAACGGCTTGACCTTACTGGTATCTATTGGCATTGCCGGGTGGGCTCAGCAACGCCGCAACGTATCCATCAAACGCCGCATCGCAGAGCGTCAACTGACAGAAGCGCCCGCCAAGCGATCAGCAGCATCCGTTTCCCCTTAACCGTAAACACGCGGCATTTTTCATCACCTCAAAACTTTGATTGGAGACACACCATGAACCACGTATCTCTGCGTCGACAACTTCTTGTCTTGGCGTTCATTGCCATCGGTGTCGGCACGGCTCAAGCAGATGACTTTCTCGACCAAGCCAAAGCCAAAGTGGCAGTTGCCACCATGTCCAAAGAAAAATGGGATGGCCCAGTCACTGGCCCCAAAGCCGTTCCCGGAAAAACCATTGTCTTCGTGGCGGCCGACCTGAAAAACGGCGGCATCTTGGGTGTCTCCAAAGGCGTTGAAGAAGCCGGCAATGCCATAGGATGGCGCGTGCGCGTCATCGATGGGCAAGGCAGTGTGAGTGGGCGCACGGCGGCCTTGAACAGGCATTGGCACTGAACCATCGGGGAATCGTCGTCGGGAGGTTTTGATACCACCGAACAAAAAACTGCCTTTGGCAACGCCGCCAAATCAGGGATCCCTTTGGTCGGCTGGCACGCAGGAGAACAAACCTGGTCCCAATGAAAAAGCCGGTTTGTTTGCCAATGTCACCACCACCGCCCGACGATGTGTCAGAAGCGGCCGCGCTGTGGGCAGTTGCTGACTCCAATGGAAAAGCCGGCGTAGTGATATTCACTGATTCGCAATACGCCATCGCCGTATACAAAGCCCGTGCCATGGAAGCCATTATCAAAAAAAGTGGTGGCTGTACCGTGTTGAGTTTTGAAGACAGTCCCATCGCCGAAAGCTCCACGCGCATGCCTCAACTGACGACCTCGTTGTTGCAGCGCCTTTGGCGACAAATGGACCCACTCCGCTGGCCATCAATGACTTGTACTTTGACTTCATGGGCTCATCGCTACAAGCAGAGGTAAAAAAGGCGATGGTGCACCCAAAGCGGTATCGGCTGGCGATGGTTCGGAGGCAGCCTACCAACGCATTCGCAGCAAACGCTACCAAGCGGGAACAGTACCCGAGCCGTTGAACATGCAAGGCTGGCAAATCATTGATGAGCTCAACCGTGCGTTTTCCAAGGTGGCTTGGTCTGGCTACGTCCCCAAGGTTTCATCTGGTCACGCCGGAAAACGTTGGCAAAGATGGTGGCCCCAAAAACGTCTTTGACCCTGACAACGGCTACCGCAATCACTACAAGACCATCTGGGGCAATAAACCGATCGCGCATTTGGCATGCCTGACGACTTACCCCCCGTTTCACAGCCCCGCACCCGTTCGATAAAAACGGGTGCCGCACTCACATACCGTATACCCATGCCAGACACACTTTTTTCCTCAGATACACCGCGGTTGTCGCCATCACCCTGGGCGACCCGGCGGGCATCGGCCCCGAGCTGATCGCCCGACTCTTGGGCCAAACCGATGCTAGCGAACACGCCAACATTGTCGTGATCGGTGACGCTGTGGCTGTGGGCTGAAGGTCAGCGCATTGCTAACGTGCAAGTAGCCACCACCCCCGGTTACCGATTTGCGCGGCGTGCGTAATCGCGCCCACCCCCAGACACCGGCCTGGCTGGCCATGGATACCGTGCGAGCCGAGCAAGTCACGCGCGCCTTGGCGCAAGCCCCTGGTGGGCCTCGGTGCTACAAGTTCTCAACGCCTGCATGGATGCCGCGCAAACGCCGAGAAATCGACGCCATTTGCTTTGCGCCACTCAACAAAAATGCCATGAAGCAAGGCGGTCTCCAACATGAAGACGAACTGCACCATTTTGCTCAGTACCTAGGTGTCACCGGCCTACTTCTGCGAGTTCAACACCTTGGGTGACTTATGGACTGCGCGCGTGTCCTCGCACATCCCGCTGAAAAACGCCGCCGACCACCTAAGCCAACAACGGATAAAAGACGCCACCCGTTTGATTTATCAATCCTTGCAAGCAGCCGGTGTAGCGCAACCCAAAGTCGCGGTAGCCGCTTTCAACCCCCATGGCGGTGACGGTGGCACCTGCGGACGTGAAGAAATCGACATCATTGAGCCCGCCTGCAACGCCCTGCGCGCCGAAGGCCTCTCGGTGAGTGGACCGTTTCCAGCCGACACCATTTTTCTCAAAGCACGCGATGGCCAATACCAAGCCATCGTGACCATGTACCACGACCAAGGTCAAATTGCCATCAAGCTCATGGGATTTTCCAAAGGCGTGACGGTACAAGGCGGTCTGCCCATCCCCTTCACCACGCCAGCGCATGGCACGGCTTACGACATCGCAGGTCTTGGCAAAGCCGATGTCAAACGCCACTTACAAACGCCTTTCGCATCGCCGCTCGCATGGGTCGATCCTACCGGGCCAATCCATAACAGCTCGTGTCCAACGCCCATCAACTTGTTGAAAGTCCTCATGAAAATCAAATCTATCCGCGCCCGTGTATTTGAGTGGGAAAGGCAAGACCGTTCCACCTCAAGCAACTTTTGCTCCAACGCTATGGGACTTGCTCTACTCAAAGAAAGAGACGATGTCCACCTTCCGCTTTCACTCTTGGACAGTGGTAGAGATAGAGACCGACGACGGTATCGTTGGCCTGGGCATGTCGCCTTAGCCCCAAAAATCGCCAAAGCCATCATTGATGAATACCTTGCGCCGCTGGTTATAGGTCAAGACCCCTGGGATTACGAATACCTCTGGCAGCGCATGTACCGAGCAACCCATGCCTGGGGCCGAAAAGGCGTGACCCATGGCCGCTATTTCAGCCATAGACTTGGCCATCTGGACATCTTAGGTAAAAGCGTTAACAAGGCCCGTCTTCAAACTGTTAGGTGGCCGCACCAAGGAAAAAATTCCTTGCTACTACAGCAAACTCTACCGCACGGACCTTAAAGCCATGCAAGACGAGGCTCAAAAATTTAAAGATCAAGGTTTTCAAGCTTCAAGATGCGCTTTGGCTATGGTCCCGCCCACTTGCAACAAGGTGTGGTTGAAAACCTCAAAGCGGTTGAGGCCATTCGTGAAGTCATCGGCTATGACTGCGACCTCATGCTGGAGTGCTACATGGGATGGAATCTGGAGTACGCCAAACGCATATTGCCCAAGTTAGAAAAATTTGAACCCCGCTGGCTGGAAGAGCCTGTCATTGCCGATGACATCGACGGTTACGCCGAGCTCAACCAACTCACCTCTATTCCCATCTCCGGTGGTGAACATGAGTTCAGCCTCTACGGCTTCAAACAACTGCTGGATAAAAAAGCGTCAGCGTCGTGCAATACGACACCAACCGCGTGGGCGGCATCACCGCCGCGCACAAAATCAATGCCTTGTGCGAGCCTACAGCGTTCCCGTCATTCCCCACGCCGGCCAACTGCACAACTACCACCTGACTATGAGTACCTTGGCCTCGCCCATGGCCGAGTACTTCCCCATCTTCGATGTGGAAGTTGGCAACGAACTGTTTTGGTACATCTTTGATGGCGAGCCCATTGCCGAAGGCGGTTTTTTACAACTCAGCGACGACGCACCTGGGCTGGGCCTCACGCTCAAAACCCAGTACCTTGATCAATTCCACATTATTGAATAAGGCCTCACATGCCCAAGCGTTATACCGGCGTATTCCTGTCGTACCCACCACCTTCATGAAGACGGCACGCTAGACCTGCAAAGTCAAAAAGCGTTGCCTCGACTTCATGATTGACGCGGGCTCCAACGGCCTGTGCCTCTTGGCCAACTTTCGCCAGCAGTTTTCGCTCTCCGATGAAGAGCGTGCCCTCATCACCCGAACGGCCCTAGAGCATGTTGCCGGTCGCGTGCCGGTGATTGTGACCACCACACACTACGGCACCCGCGTGTGCATAGAGCGCAGCCGCAGCGCTCAAGACATGGGAGCGGCTATGGTCATGGTCATGCCGCCCTACACGGGGCCACCTTCCGCGTACCCGAAACGCAAATCTTCGAGTTTTACGCGCAACTGTCTGACGCCATCACCCATCCCCATCATGGTGCAAGACGCACCAGCCAGCGGAACCGTTCTTTTCAGCCCCGTTCCTGGCACGAATGGCGCAAGAGATCGAACACCTGGCCTACTTCAAAATCGAAACCGCCGGTGCCGCTAGCAAGTTGCGAGAACTCATTCGTCTTGGCGGTGACGCCCATAAAAGGCCCCTGGGACGGTGAAGAAGCCATCACCCTCTTGGCCGACCTGGACGCAGGTGCCACCGGTGCCATGACGGGGTGGTGCTTTTCCTGACGGCATACGCACCATCATCGACCCCTACCAGGCCGGTGACCGGCGAAAGCGCTGTGACCGCCTATGCCAAATGGCTGCCCCTGATTAACGTGGAAAACCGCCAGGCGGCATTTTTGACCGCCAAGGCCTTGATGAAGGCCGGCGGAGTTCATTGCCTGCGAAGCAGGTCGCCACCCTTTCCCACCCATGCACCCGCAAGTACGCGCTGGTGTTCTGGATGCCGCCAAGCGCCTAGACCCACTGTGCTGCGCTGGGGACGATAAAAAACCAGCACCGGCGCTGAGCGCAACGTGGTGGACGCGCATGCGCCGATGCGATGCATGCCGACCACTCCATTCTGGTTGAAGTCGCCAAACAAGGTTATGCAACCAGTCGTCCCGTTTAACCGCAATCACACTGTGGTGGCTCAACCCACCCCCGCTGCGCCGTCATCAAGACCCAGCCGTCTTGCTCATCGCTCACATCCAGTGGCAACCAGGAGCGTAGGCGTCTATCAACTCGTCGCGTTGGCGCGACAAGATGCGGCCCAACCACCAAATGGCCGCCGGCTTGCACGTGGCTGCACAGCAGCGGGGCCAGGACTTTGAGCGGTGAGGCCCAAGATGTTGGCCACCACCACGTCAAACAAACCTTGCGCCACATCGGGCAAGCCCGGCGTTAAGTGGACGTGGTTGTTGCTGGCGTTCAAGCGCGTGGATTCAACAGCGGCGGGGTCTATGTCCACCGCCACAATGTCACGGGCGCCGACTTTGGCCGCGCCTATGGCCAAGATGCCGGAGCCGCAGCCGTAGTCCAGCACGCGCTGGCCTTGCAAATCGCGCGCGGCCAACCAGCGCAAACACATGCGTGTGGTGGGGTGGGTGCCGGTGCCAAAGGCCAAGCCGGGGTCAGGCGTATCACGTGCTCAGCTTGCGCGGGCGGCTCGTGCCAGCTGGGCACAATCCAAAACGTGGGCGTGACTTCAACCGGGGTCAAACTGCGATTGCGTCAAGCGCACCCAGTCTTGCCTCGGGCACGGGCGTGACCGCCACCACGGCGCAACCATCAAAAAAATCTTGCACCGCCAGCAGCGTAGCCGCCTCTTGGGCTTGCGCCTCTTCGCTGAACAAAGCCACCACACGCGAGCGCTGCCAGCCCTCTTTGGGCGGCGGCATGCCGGGTTCACCAAACAAAGGCCTGCTCGGCCTCGGTCTGGGCGTCGGCGTCTTCCACCGACACCGACAAAGCGTCCAAGGCCTCTAACGCCTCGGCTCACCACCTCAACCTGGCTTCAGAGACCAGCAAAGTTAACTCAAACATGGTGTTTCCTTCATGGGTTGCGCGCCAGCCAAGCAACGCCTCGCTACACACGCTCCGAGTGCTCAGGTGGGATCGGGGATGTCACCGATCCGCTACGCCGGTCGGTAGACATCGCCCCCTTGAGGGGGTGACGCGCCGCAAGGCGCGGCGCGGGGGTGACTTACCTATCTCTTTGCGACAACCACTCTTCCAAGTAGTGGATGTTGGTGCCGCCAGCAACAAACTTGGCATCCACCATCAACTCGCGGTGCAGCGGGATGTTGGTTTGTATGCCTTCCACCGCCGTTTCAATCAAAGCCGTGCGCATGCGGGCCAGGGCTTGTTCGCGGGTGTCGCCGTGCACGATGATTTTGCCCACCATGGAGTCGTAGTTGGGCGGCACATAGTAGTTGCTGTAAATGTGCGAATCCACCCGCCACGCCGGGGCCACCGGGTGGGTGCAGGCGGTGATGCGCCGGGCGATGGGGTGAATTTGTAGGGGTCTTCGGCGTTGATGCGGCACTCAATGGCGTGGCCACGCAGCTCAATTTGGCGTTGGGTGAACGGCAGTTTTTCGCCAGCAGCCACCGCAATTTGTGTACGCACAATGTCAATGCCGGTGATCAACTCCGTCACCGGGTGTTCCACTTGCACGCGGGTGTTCATCTCAATGAAGTAGAACTCGCCGTTTTCGTACAAAAACTCAAACGTGCCAGCGCCGCGGTAGCCCATTTTTTTACACGCCGCCGCACAGCGCTCGCCAATTGCGCTCAATCAACCGGCGCGGAATGCCGGGAGCGGGCGCTTCTTCGATGACTTTTTGGTGGCGCCGCTGCATGGAGCAATCGCGCTCAGCCCAGGTAAACGGCGTTGCGGTGCTGGTCGGCCAAGACTTGAATTTCAATGTGGCGCGGGTTTTGAAGAAATTTTCTCCATGTACACCGCCGGGTTGCCAAAGGCAGCACCCGCCTTCAGCCTTGGTGGTTTGCAACCGCGTGCAGCAAAGCCGCTTCGGTGTGCACCACACGCATGCCACGCCCACCGCCGCCGCCGGCGGCTTTGATGATGACGGGGTAGCCAATGGGTTTTGGCGGTTTTTTTGATGTAGACCGGGTCGTCGGGCAAAGGCCCCTCAGAGCCGGGCACCGTGGGCACGCCGGCGCGAATCATGGCTTGCTTGGCCGCCACCTTGTCGCCCATGGTGGCGTATGGACTCGGGCGTGGGGCCTATGAAGGCAAAGCCGCTTTTTTCCACGCGCTCGGCAAAGTCGGCGTTTTCACTTAAAAAAACCGTAGCCGGGGTGAATGGCTTCGGCATCGGTGACTTCAGCCGCCGAGATGATGGCGGGCATGTGCAAATAGCTTTGCGCCGACGGCGGTGGGCCTATGCACACGGCCTCATCGGCCAGTTTGACGTATTTGGCCTCGCGGTCGGCCTCGGAATACACCATCACGGCTTTGATGCCCATTTCGCGGCAGGCGCGCTGCACGCGCAAGGCAATCTCGCCCCGGTTGGCAATCAGTATCTTGTTAAACATGGCTGGCAGCCCTTTGTTTTGGGCTTACTCGATCACAAACAAAGGCTGGCCGTATTCCACCGGCTGACCGTTTTCGACCAGTATTTTTGTGATGGTGCCCGATTTGTCGGCTTCAATTTCGTTGAGGATTTTCATGGCCTCAACGATACAAATGGTCTCGCCCTCTTTGACTTGGCTGCCGACCTCCACAAACGCGGCCGCGCCGGGGCTGGAGGCGCGGTAGAAGGTGCCCACCATGGGCGAGGGCACCAAGTGGCCGGTGGGGCAGCCTCGGCGGCGGCTTCTGCCACTGGGGCGGCGGGAGCGGCCACCGCGGCTGGAGCGGCTGCCACGGGCGCGGCCACCGTCATCACCGGCGCAGCTGCGACCACTGGGGCGCTTTTAACAATACGCACCTTGGCCTTCGGCTCGGTGATTTCCAACTCGGACACGTTGGACTCCGACACCAAATCAATCAAAGTTTAAGTTTTCTCAAATCCATACATTTCTCCAATACGCCTGCCTAGAATGCCAACGGCTGCGAGGCTAACGCCAAAGTGGGACGCACTATACACGATGGATTTGGCCTGTGCCACGCCCGCTTTGTGGTAGGGATTTAGCGACAGTTGCAACCTGATCGGCGCGTATTTACCACCATTTACGCATTTCCCCGTATCGACATTGCGGTTTTGGGGGTGGCCGCGCGCGGGCACGGGTATTTGCACACGGATGGGTTTGACAGGGGACTGCCATGACGGATGCCGCATCTTCTGGGTCTTCATTGGAGCTTCATCCGGGGCCACACTGCCCGGCTTGGCCCGAAACCTTGATCGCCGCCGGCCTGTTGTCGCCCGCCGTGGCCGAGCGGCTGTACCACCAAGCCACCGCCCCAGCCGCACCCCGCCGTTTTATTGCCGCCTTGGTCGACAGCGGCGCGGTCCTCGGCCCATGACGTGGCGCGGACCTTATCACAAGCGCTGGGTTGGCCGCTGCTGGATTTGGACCAACTGGATACCCCGACGCTACCGCCCGGTCCGCTGGACTTGGCCACCTGCCAGCAACATCACATTTGGGTGGTGGGCCAACAGGCCCAGCGCTTGACGGTGGCCACCGCCGATCCCACCGACGCGGTGACTTTGCAAAAAATACAATTTGCCTGCCCACACCCCATTGACTGGGTGGTCGTGGAACACGACAAGCTGCAGCGATTGTTAAATCCGCCCGCAGCGCCACACCCCACCGCAATGGCCCGCACAGCCCCATCACCCACGGCCAACCGCGCGGGTGACTTTGAATGGGGCCTAGACCGCCGCCGCCGCGCCCGCCATCGCCACGCTGGACAAACTCAGCGCCGACGTGGAAGGACGCACCGGTGGTGCGCTTTTTGCAAAAAATGCTGCAAGACGCCGTGCGCCAACGCGCTTCTGACTTGCACTTTGAGCCCTACGAACACCACTACCGGGTGCGCTTTCGCATCGACGGGCAATTGCGCGAAATCGCCAGCCCGCCGCTGGCCATCAAAGACACACTGGCTGCGCGCCTGAAAATCATCTCGCGCCTGGACATTGCCGAAAAACGCGTGCCGCAAGACGGGCGCACACACAACTGAAAATCGGGCCCGGTCACGTGGTGGACTTGCGCGTGAGCACCTTGCCCACGTTGTTTGGCGAAAAACTGGTGGTGCGCATTTTGGACACCGCCAGCGCCCACATGGACATAGGACGCCATGGGCTACGAGGCCGACGACAAAGCCCACTTGCTGGCCGCCATTGCCCAGCCCCACGGCATGGTGTTGGTCACCGGCCCCACCGGCTCGGGCAAAACCGTCCTCGCTCTACACCTATTTAAACCGCTTAAACCAAACCGGCGTCAACATCAGCACCGCCGAAGACCCGGCCGAAATCAACTTGCCCGGCATCAACCCAAGTCAACGTCAACGACAAAGCCGGGCTGAGTTTTGCCGCCGCGCTGCGGGCGTTTTTGCGCCAAGACCCCGACATCATCATGGTGGGTGAAATCCGCGACCTGGAAACCGCCGACATCGCCATCAAAGCCGCACAAACCGGCCACTTGGTGCTCTCCACCTTGCACACCAACGACGCCCCCAGCACCTTGACGCGGCTGCTGCACATGGGCGTGGCGCCCTTTAACATCGCCGCCAGCGTGCGCCTGATCACCGCTCAGCGCTTGGTGCGGCGGCTGTGCCCGCAATGCAAACAGCCGTGGCAGGCCACGCCCCCAAACCCTGCGCCAAGCTGGCTTTGCGCCGCCCGATGTGGACGCCGCCGCACAAGGCCAGTGGACGCTTTACCGAGCCAGCGGCTGCCCCGCTTGCGAGCACGGCTACCGTGGCCGCATAGGCATTTACCAAGTCATGCCCGTGACCGAGGCGCTGCAACGCATCATCTGCGCGGCGGCAGCGCCCAAGAAATGGCCGAACAAGCCCAGGCCCAAGGCGTGCGTTGCCTGCGCCAAGCGGGCTTGCTCAAAGTGCAACAAGGCATCACCTCGCTGGACGAAGTGCTCAGCCACACCAGCGTTTAACCCACCGAACCGCACCATGAACACCGCCACCACCCCCGCGTTGCCAACCTTTGACTGGGAAGGTCAAGATACCAGCGGCCAACAGCTGCGCGGGCAGCATGCGCGCTGGCGGCGAACACAAGTGCGCGCCTTGCTGCGGCGGCAAGGCATACACGCCGCCCAGGTACACCCACAACGCCCGCCCACAGGCCCTGCCATGGGCGCCAAAGACGTTGCCCAATTCACCCGCCAACTGGGCGTGATGATGCAAGCCGGCGTGCCTTTGTTGCAAGCCTTTGGACATCGTCGGTCGTGGCCACCCCAACGCCCGCGCGCGCCAGTTGCTGGCCCAGATTCGCGCCGACATCGCCACCGGCACCGCCTTAGCCACCGCCTTTGGCCAACACCCCAAACACTTCAACCCCTTGTATTGCCAACTGATAGCTGCTGGCGAAGCCTCGGGCCAACTGCAAGAGTTGCTGGACCGTTTGGCCACCCACTTGGAAACCACCCAAGCCATCAAAGCCAAAGTGTTATCCGCCCTGGCCTACCCCGCCGCTGTGCTGGCCGTGGCCGCAGCCGTCATCACCCTCATCATGGTGTTGGTCATTCCCACTTTTGAGCAAGTGTTTCATCCTTTGGCGCCCAACTGCCCGCGCCCACCCAAGCCTTGATCGCCACCAGCGCCTTTGTGCTGCAATGGGGTTGGCTGCTGCTCGCGGGCTTGGGCGGCGGCGTGCCTGGCTTTTTGCGCACTTGGCAGCGCAGCGAACCACTGCAGCGCTGGTTAGGACCACCACAGCTTGCGCCTGCCCATGGTCGGCCCCTTGCTGCAACAAGCGGTGCTGGCGCGCTGGGTGCCGCACCTTGGCCACCTTATTTGCCGCCGGCGTGCCGCTGGTGGACGCGCTGGAATCGGTGGCCGGCGCTGCAGGCAACTGGCGCTACCACCAGGCCACCCACCGCATACAACAAGACGTGACCGCCGGCATCAGCCTCAGCACCGCCATGGAGCGCTGCCACAACTTCCCGCCCCATGGCGGTGCAAATGTGCGCCATCGGTGAAGAGTCCGGCACCTTGGACCACATGCTGCACAAAGCCGCCGACATCTACGAAGCCGACGTCAACACCACCGTCGCCACCTTGTCCAAACTCATGGACCCCTGCTCATCGTCACCCTGGGCGTGGTCATAGGCGCATCGTGCTCTCGCTGTACCTGCCTATTTTTCAGTTGGGGCAGGTGTTTTAGCTGAGCCTGCCCTTATGATTCGGGCTCGAAAATTTTGGCCAACGCCACCGCGGTCATTCCCCGCTTCACTGAAATCGGCCCCTGTGCCCATCGGTCCACGTAGGGACGCGGCAGTCATAGGGCGTCCGTGACCTGGAACCAAGGGTGCCAACGGCCAACCGCCGTAGCGCGGCGGCCAAAGCTTGTACATTTCAGCTTTTTTACTGTCCACCGTTT
>JASJYW010000027.1:55371700-55442243 GCA_030386875.1 Morinoia aosen
ATCTACACCACACTCAGCCAAGACGAAGCCCGCCACGGCGGCGCTTACCTGCGCTACATGAAGCGCGCCATTGCCAAGTTTGGTGATGAAGCCAAAGCCTCGTTTGCCAAAGTGGGCGTGCTCATGGCCAGCGCCCGGCGCACCGCGCAAGCCTTGCACCCCACCAACTTGCACGTCAACAAAGCGCTGTTTCCGCGCGACACCATACAAAGCCGCTTGCCCAACCCCGAGTGGCTGGAACACTGGCTGGACAAACAAATCGCGTTTGACGCCGCGTGGGAAACCAAAGTGGTTGAGCGCATCTTGCACAACATGAGCTTGCTCATGGAGCGCAGCTTCAAAACCGTGCAAGAACTCAACCGCTTCCGCAAAGAAATGACCGCCAACGCAGCGGCTGCGGGCACTGTGCAGACCGCATAAAGCTTTTTGCGGCCAGGGGCTACTCAAGCCATTGGGGGTCTGGTGCGGAGGTTGATGCGACTGACTCCAGGGTTTGTCCATCGTTTGGCGCGTTGAATGTTGAAAGAGCGCTTTCGCGGCGGGTCTTTTGTGCTTGAGTCTGCCAATGCAAGCCCGAGTGTGTAGGGCAGGCAGGCTGGAGCCCTCATTGCACAATGTGGCCCAAGCATGCACAGATTTTGATCACGATGACCGCTATGGCCGCTACTTCCACCACCGCCGCTACCGTTGACTCCCCTTCCACCACCACCGTGCGCGGCGCTTGTTCCGCACGATTGCCCTGACACCTGTGCGCTGCTGACCACCGTGGTTGATGGCGTGGCGGTGCGGGTGGTGGGCAACCCGGCGCATGGGCACACGGGGCGGCGTTTTGTGCGCCAAAGTGTCTAAATATGCCGAGCGCACCCACCACCCTGAGCGCTTGTTGTACCCGCTCAAGCGCGTAGGCCCCAAAGGCAGTGGGCGGTTTGAGCGCGTCAGCTGGGATGCGGCCTTGGACGACATTGCCGCGCGCTTGCAAGCCATTGCCGCGCGTGATGCCCAGGCCATCTTGCCTTACAGCTACGCGGGCACCATGGGCCAAGTGCAAGGCGAGGCCATGGCGGGGCGGTTTTTTCACCGCTTGGGCGCTTCGCGTTTGGACCGCACCATTTGCTCATCCGCCGGGGGCGAGGCTTTGATGCACACCTTGGGCGGCAAGCTGGGCATGCAGGTGCAGTTTTTTTGCCGAAAGCCGGCTCATCATCATTTGGGGCAGCAACGCCATTGGCAGCAATTTGCACTTTTGGCGTTACGCGCAAGAGGCCAAGCGGCGCGGGGCGCGCTTGATTTGCATAGACCCGCGCAAAAGCGAAACCGCCGACAAATGCCACGAACACATTGCCTTGTTGCCCGGCACCGATGCGGCTTTGGCGCTGGCGTTGATGCACCAACTCATCACCCACGATTGGTTGGACACGACTACATCCAACGCCACACCTTGGGTTGGGAGGCGCTGCGCGAGCGCGCTTTGCTGTGGCCGCCCGAGCGTGCGGCGGCGGTGTGTGGTGTGCCGGTGGCGCAAATCACACAATTGGCGCGTGCTTATGGTGAGACCGCCCAGCGCGGCGAAGCGGTGGCGATTCGTTTGAACTACGGCATGCAGCGCACCCGGGGTGGGTGGCAACGCCACGCGCGCCGTGGTGTGCTTGCCCGCTTTGGTGGGCGCTTGGCGCCAGCGCGCCGGCGGTGTGTTGCTCAGCAGCTCCGGGCATTACCCGGTGCGCCGCGCCGCACTGCAGCGGCCCGATTTGTTGGCCGGGCGCCAGCCGCGCACACTTAATATGACCACACTGGGGGCTGATTTGTTGGCTCCCGCATCGCCTCACTTTGGCCCGCGTGTTGAAGCCTTGCTGGTCTACAACAGCAACCCGCTGCGGTGGCCCCCGATTCGGCCCAAGTGGTGCAAGGCTTGGCGCGCGAGGATTTGTTCACCGTGGTGTTGGAGCAGTTTCAAACCGACACCGCCGACTACGCCGACTACGTGTTGCCGGCCACCACGCAGTTGGAGCACTGGGACATTCACGCCAGCTACGGCCACACCGACGTGTTGCTCAACCAACCGGCCATTGCCCCGCTGGGCGAAGCCCGGCCCAACACCGCCGTCTTTCGCGCCTTGGCCCAGCGCCTGGGTTTTAACGATGCCTGTTTTGATGACGACGATGAAGCCTTGTGCCGCCAAGCGTTTGACGATACGGTGGACTTTGATGCCTTGTTGGCGCACGGCTTTGTGACGCTGGACGTGCCCGAAGCCCCGTTTGCGCAAGGTGGTTTTCCCACCGCCTCGGGCCGTTGCGAATTTTTCAGCGCTGCGCTGGCAGCGCAAGGCATGGGCGGTCTGCCCGACTACTTGCCCAACTTTGAAGCACCGGGCAGCGACGCGCGTTACCCGCTGGCCATGATCTCGCCGCCGGCGCGCAACTTTCTCAACTCCAGCTTTGTCAACGTCACCAGCTTGCGCGACATAGAAGGCGAGCCGGTGCTGAAATGCACGCCAGCGACGCCGCCGCGCGGGGCTTGGCAGACGGCGATGAGGTGCGGGTTTTTAACGACCGCGGCCAATACCATTGCGCTGTGCGCGTGAGCGCGCGCGCCCGCCCCGGCGTGGTCAACGGCTTGGGCATTTGGTGGCGCAAACTGGGGCGGCGCGGCACCAACGTCAACCAAGTCACCAGCCAGCGCTTGACCGACTTGGGGCGCGCGCCCACGTTTTACGACTGTTTGGTTGAGGTGGACAAAGCGTGATCAAGCGGTGGCAGCGTTGGGGTCTGGGCGGCTTGTGCCTGGCGGTGTTGATGTTGCTGGGCGCGTGCAGCGCCACCACACGCGTGGGCTATTACTGGCAATCTTTCACCGGCCATTTGGCCGTGATAAAAGCCACGCGGCCGGTGGCCGATTGGTTGGACGATGACGCCACGCCGCCCGCGCTGAAAGAGCGCTTGCGGCTGGCCCAAGGCATACGCGCTTTTGCCGTGGATCAACTGGCCTTGCCCAACAACGCCAGCTACACCCGTTACGCCGATTTAAAGCGCCGCGCTGCGGTGTGGAACGTGGTGGCCGCGCCGCCGTACAGCTTGCAATTGCACCAATGGTGCTTCCCCGTGGTGGGCTGCGTGGGCTACAGAGGTTATTTTGACGAGGCCGACGCCAAGGCCTTTGCCCGCGAATTCCAAGCCCAACAAGGCAGCGACTGGGAAGTGGTGGTTTACGGCGTGTCGGCCTACTCCACCTTGGGCTGGAGCAATGTGCTGGGCGGCGACCCACTGCTCAACACCTTCATGGACTTGCCCGATGGTGAACTGGCCCGTTTGGTGTTTCACGAAATGGCGCACCAAGTGGTGTATGTGGCCGATGACATGGTGTTCAACGAATCGTTTGCCACCGCCGTGGCGGGCCTGGGCGGCCAGCGCTGGCTGGACGGCCAAGCCAGTGACGCGGCCCGCCGCGACTACGCCGACTTTGACCGCCGCCGCCAGCAACTGCGTGACCTGATCTTCGCCACCCGCGAACGCTTGGCCACCGTTTATGCACAAGACCCAAGCGCCGTTCCCATCGCCGACAAAGAAAGCCAAAAACAAGCCGTGTTGGCCGACTTCAAAAACCGCTACCAAACCCTCAAAACCGAATGGGGTGGCGACGACAGCTACGACGCTTGGGTGGCCAAAGCCAACAACGCCTGGTTTGCCACCCAGCGCGCTTACAACCAATGGGTGCCCCACTTAGAAGCCTTGTTTGAACAAGAAGGGCGCGACTTCACGCGCTTTTATGCGGCGGTCAAACAACTGGTCGAGTTGCCTCGGGCTGAGCGTGAGGCGGCGTTGAAAGAGGCGGTGGCGCGTTAGTGTGCACGGGGCGCATTCAGCCTACGGCAGAGGGGGCGGATTCACAGCACCTTGCTCAAAAAGCGTTGCGTTCGTTTTTCTTGCGGGTGGTCAAAAATGGTGGCCGGTGGCCCATCTTCCACGATTACACCTTCGTCGATGAAGATCACGCGATCGGCCACTTGCCGGGCAAAGGCCCATTTCGTGGGTGACAACCACCATGGTCATGCCCTCTTCTGCCAGGTTTTGCATCACGCTAAGCACTTCACCCACCATTTCCGGGTCCAAGGCGGAGGTGGGCTCATCGAACAGCATGATGCGTGGTTGCATGGCCAAGGCTCTGGCCATGGCTACCCGTTGTTGTTGTCCACCAGACAACTGATTGGGATAAGCGTGGGTCTTGTCGCTCAAGTCCACTTTTTTCAGCAGCTCAGCCGCACGCTCGCGTGCTTGAGCCGGCGTTAAGCCGCGCACTTTCATGGGCGCCAACATGATGTTTTCCAACACCGTTTTGTGAGGGAACAAGTTAAAGCGTTGGAACACCATGCCGATTTCAGAGCGCAAGGCATCAACGTCGGTTTTTGGGTTGTGCACCGAAATGCCATTGACCCACACCTCACCGCTGGAAGCTTCTTCCAAAGCATTCAGGCAACGCAGAAAAGTGCTTTTGCCCGAGCCCGATGGGCCTATGACGCAGACCACCTCTGAAGACTGGATGGCGCAGTCAATGCCACGCAAAACCTGCACCGAATCAAAGTGCTTGGTCAAATTTTTAACGCGAATCACCTCGTCCATAACGGGCCTCCAACTTTTTGATTGCATAGGCCAAGCCCAGGGTCAACACCCAGTACATGAGCGAAATGGTGAGGTAGGGCTCCCAATAACGTGAATAAGCCCCTGCCACGGTGCGGGCCGCATATGCCAATTCCGCCAAGCCAATGGCTGAGATCAGCGAGGAATCCTTCAGCAACGAAATGGCGTTGTTGCCCAGTGGGGGCAACATGCGCCGGAAAGCTTGCGGTAAAACCACGTGGTACATGGTGCGTGCAAAACTCAACCCCAGTGACCGGGAGGCTTCTACTTGACCCCGGTCTATGGACTGTATGCCGGCGCGGAAAATTTCCGAAATGTAAGCGCCCGAGTTCAGCGTGAGCGCCACCACACCGGAGAGGAAGGCACCGTAGTTTTGTTTGATGTCACGCGCGCTCTCACCTGAGATCAAAAAACCATCTACCGGGTTGATGAACAACGGCATGACCGCAAAGTGGATCAACAAAATTTGCACAAACAACGGTGTGCCACGGAAAAAACTCACGTAAACCGTGGACGGCCAGCGCAGGGCAAAACGGCACAGTTGGCGGGCTGGCGCATGACGGGCTTGCGCCACACGGGCCAATCCAATCGCAAGACCCAGCGTCGTGCCCTGTGCAATGCAGATCAAAGTCACCAAGATGGTGATTTGAAGGCCACGCCAGAACAACGTCGCATATTCAAGGATGATGTCGGCTCGAAACCAGCCGAACCAGAGGATTGGCTCCATCACGCAGACTCTCTGGGGTTACTGAGCGGGCAGCGCGGGTGCCTCGGCCTTGAACCACTTGCGGTAGATGCGCTCGTAGCTGCCGTCTGCCTTGATGCCAGCCAAACCGGTGTTCAATTTGTCCAACAAAGCCTTGTTGCCTTGACGCACCACAATGCCGAAATACTCTTGCGGGAAAGCCGGATCGCTCACTGTCTTGAGTTGCTTGTGTTCTTGAACGCGAAAAGCGATCACACCGTTGTCACCAATGGCTGCATCCAGGCCGCTGTTGGCCAATTCAGAGATGACCACGGGCGTGCTCTCAAAGCGGCGGATGTCGGGGTTGGTTTTGCCAAACTCGCGCGAAGCAATGTCATCACCCGTGCTGCCCGTGACCACACCAATTTTTTTCCCCGCCAAGTCTTTGAGCGTTTTGACGCTGCTGTTTTGCGGCACGGCGATCAACTGACGGGCCTCAAAATACGGGGCCGTGAAGTCATAAGACTGGCGGCGTTTTTCGTTGATGGTGACCCCAGAGATGACCAGGTCAACGTCGCCGTTGTTGAGCGCGGCGAAGATGCCGGTCCAAGGGGTGTTGACGATTTTGATGGCGATGCCTGCCTTCTGGGCGACAGCGCGAATGATGTCAACATCGTAGCCAACGATTTCTTTGGTGGGGCTCTCATAAGCAAAAGGCCGGTAGGTGGCACTGGAGCCCACCACAAGCTCTTTGCTTTGCGCTTGGACTTGTGTGGAAATGCCAGCAACACCGAGCAAAACGGTGATCAAAGCCCGGTGGGCCAAACGTGCAAAATTCATAATCACTCTCCTGAACGAGGAACGGTGGACAGTAAAAAAAGCTGAAATGTACAAGCTTTGGCCGCCGCGCTACGGCGGTTGGCCGTTGGCACCCTTGGTTCCAGGTCACGGACGCCCCATTGACTGCCGCGTCCTAAGTGAAGTGGACCGATGGGCACAGGGGCCGAGTTCAGTGAAACGGGGATGACCTCGGTGGCGTTGGCCAAAATTTTCGAGCCCGAATCATAAGGGCAGGCTCAGCTAAAACCCTGTCTCAACTGAAAATAGGCAGGTACAGAGGGCGGCGCTGAGAGGCATTGGTGGCACCACGTGCACCACCCACGCGTATTGGATCTTTACAAATTGGCTGGATGCTCGGCTGCGGTTTGCATCAGCTCCGCGCGGGTAAAGAGGGTGTGGCACATGGCGTCAAAGTGCGCCCTCAGTGGTCGGTATTGGGTGTGCGCATAGCTTTTGACATCGACCGAAAAGGGCAGGTTGCTTTCTTGAAACAGCGTCCATAAACGATCGATGGTGTTTTCGTTCAGATTGCCATGCAAGACAAGGTCTAAGTCGGAGTTGGGGCGGTGCTTGTCTTGGGCTCTGGAGCCAAAAAACGTCAACACGTTCGATTTGATCGGCAAAGGCCGACAGAATACTTCGCAGGGTTTCGCGTTGAGCGGCGGTTAAACCTGCACTCACGCTAGCCGCATTCAAGATAACGACTCCTGCAGCAGGAACATGTGCAGTTCATCCAGCACAGCAAGGTAATGCTGGCGTATGTCATCGATCACTTGTCCGAAGGTTTCAAAGTTATAGGTGTGCGACATTTTGTTGCGCGCATCCAATGCGTTTTGCCAGACTTCACCTTCTTGGATGATGCCGGCTTCGAAGGCGCGCCGAATCACCGCGCGGGGTGTCACCTGATCGAAGACCACGTTTTGGCTTTCGAGGTAGTCCCTCATGACTTTCCAGGCCAGTTCCATGGTGTATTCAAAACGCTGAATCACGCCTTCTTGTTCAAGCTGCGACAAGGTTGCTTGCTCCATGGCTTCACGCAACAAAGTAAAAGCGCGTTTGTAGTTATCAAAGCGGTGTTTCCAGCGTGGTACTTCGGTCATGCTTGCTCTCCAAATTCTCAGTGGCCCCCGTTCTGGTCTGGCGTGGTGCCCAGCCGCGATGCTGGCTATTGTCTCAAAGGTTGTGCGCTGTCTTAAGGCTGCCTTAAGGCTGTCTTAAGGGTGTATGCGTGGGTGGCTTTAAAACACCTGCCCCAACTGAAAAATAGGCAAATACAGCGAGAGCACGATGCCGCCTATGACCACGCCCAGGGTGACGATGAGCAGGGGCTCCATGAGTTTGGACAAGGTGGCGACGGTGGTGTTGACGTCGGCTTCGTAGATGTCGGCGGCTTTGTGCAGCATGTGGTCCAAGGTGCCGGACTCTTCACCGATGGCGCACATTTGCACCGCCATGGGCGGGAAGTTTGTGGCAACGTTCCATGGCGGCGCTGAGGCTGATGCCGGCGGTCACGTCTTGTTGTATGCGGTGGGTGGCCTGGTGGTAGCGCCAGTTGCCCGCAGCGCCAGCCACCGATTCCAGCGCGTCCACCAGCGGCACGCCGGCGGCAAACAAGGTGGCCAAGGTGCGGCACCAGCGTGCCAGCACCGCTTGTTGCAGCAAGGGGCCGACCATGGGCAGGCGCAAGCTGTGGTGGTCTAACCAGCGCTGCAGTGGCTCGCTGCGCTGCCAAGTGCGCCAAAAAGCCAGCACGCCGCCGCCCAAGCCCGCGAGCAGCAGCCAACCCCATTGCAGCACAAAGGCGCTGGTGGCGATCAAGGCTTGGGTGGGCGCGGGCAGTTGGGCGCCAAAAGATTGAAACACTTGCTCAAAAGTGGGAATGACCAACACCATGATGAGGGTGATGACGGCAGCGGCCACGGCCAGCACGGCGGCGGGGTAGGCCAAGGCGGATAACACTTTGGCTTTGATGGCTTGGGTGGTTTCCAAGTGGGTGGCCAAACGGTCCAGCAGCTCTTGCAGTTGGCCCGAGGCTTCGCCAGCGGCTATCAGTTGGCAATACAAGGGGTTGAAGTGTTTGGGGTGTTGGCCAAAGGCGGTGGCTAAGGCGGTTGCCGGTGGCGATGTCGGCGCGAATCTGGGCCAGCAACTGGCGCGCGCGGGCGTTGGGGTGGCCACGGCCGACGATGTCAAAGGCTTGCAGCAGGGGCACGCCAGCTTGCATCATCACGCCCAGTTGGCGGGTGAAGGCGGTGATGTCTGCGGCCCGCACGGGTGGCCCCGCTGGTGGGCGCTGGGGGCGCGACGTGGGTGGGGGTGATGCCTTGACGCCGCAGCGATGCGCGTACTTGGTGTTCACCGCCAGCGCGCATGCTGCCGCGCAGCCGTTGGCCGCTGGCGTCTTGGCCTTCCCAGTCAAAAGTGGTTTGGGCGATGGTGTCAGGCCCGGTGTTGGGCAATGTGGTGTGCATCATGGTGTGCCGAGGGTGAAGAGGCCAAAGACGTTAAAGATGCTGCGGCCTTAAGACGCGCTGGTGTGGCTGAGCACTTCTTCCAGCGAGGTGATGCCTTGTTGCACTTTGAGCAAGCCCGCTTGGCGCAGGCAACGCACGCCTTGGGCCTGGGCTTGTTCGGCCATTTCTTGGGCGCTGCCGCCGCGCAAGATGATGCGTTGCAGCGCTTCGGTCACGGGCATGACTTGGTAAATGCCTATGCGGCCGCGGTAGCCGTGCTCGCAAGCGGGGCAGCCGCTGGCTTGGTACAGCGTCCACTGGCCTTGCGCGGCGGCGTCCACATCTGGCGGCGCAAAGCCAGCTTGGCGCAGGGTTTGGGGCGTGGCCTGCCACGGCTGTTTGCACTGCGGGCACAGCCGCCGCACCAAGCGCTGGGCGGTGATCAGGCGCACGCTGGCGGCGATGTTAAAGGGCGCCACGCCCATGTGCAGCAGCCGCGTCAAGGTGCTGGGGGCGTCGTTGGTGTGCAAGGTGGAGAGCACCAAGTGGCCGGTTTGTGCGGCTTTGATGGCGATGTCGGCGGTTTCCAGGTCGCGGATTTCACCGACCATGATGATGTCGGGGTCTTGGCGCAAAAACGCCCGCAGCGCGGCGGCAAAACTCAGCCCGGCTTTGTCGTTGACGTTGACTTGGTTGATGCCGGGCAAGTTGATTTCGGCCGGGTCTTCGGCGGTGCTGATGTTGACGCCGGTTTGGTTTAAGCGGTTTAAGCAGGTGTAGAGCGAGACGGTTTTGCCCGAGCCGGTGGGGCCGGTGACCAACACCATGCCGTGGGGCTGGGCGATGGCGGCCAGCAAGTGGGCTTTGTCGTCGGCCTCGTAGCCCATGGCGTCTATGTCCATGTGGGCGCTGGCGGTGTCCAAAATGCGCACCACCAGTTTTTCACCAAACAGCGTGGGCAAGGTGCTCACGCGCAAGTCGACCACGTGACCGGGCCCGATTTTCAGTTGCGTGCGCCCGTCTTGCGGCACGCGTTTTTCGGCAATGTCCAGGCGCGAGATGATTTTCAGGCGTGCGGCCAGTGTGTCTTTGATGGCCAGCGGCGGGCTGGCGATTTCACGCAATTGCCCGTCGATGCGAAAGCGCACCCGGTAGTGGTGTTCGTAGGGCTCAAAGTGCAAGTCAGAAGCGCGTTGGCGCACGGCGTCTTGCAGCATTTTTTGCAAAAAGCGCACCACCGGTGCGTCTTCCACGTCGGCGCTGAGTTTGTCCAGCGTGGCGATGGCGGGCGCGGCGGCGGCGGTCTGGCCCCATTCAAAGTCGCCCGTGCGGTTGGCCGTGGGTGATGGGGTTGCGCGGGCCATTGCGGTGGGGTGTGGCGCTGCGGGCGGATTTAACAATCGCTGCAGCTTGTCGTGTTCCACCACCACCCAGTCAATGGGGTGCGGGGCAGGCAAATTGTATTTTTTGCAAAGTCACCGCGTCGGTGGGATCGGCGGTGGCCACCGTCAAGCGCTGGGCCTGTTGATCCACTACCCAAATGTGATGTTGCTGGCAGGTGGCCAAGTCCAGCGGACCGGGCGGCAGCGTTGGGGTGTCCAGCTGGCCCAAATCCAGCAGCGGCCAACCCAGCGCTTGTGATAAGGGTCAGCGCCACGTCATGGGCCGAGACCGCGCCGCTGTCGACCAAGGCGGTAATAAAACGGCGGGGTGCGGCTGGGGCGGTGGCCTGGTGGTACAGCCGCTCGGCCACGGTGGGCGACAACAGGCCGGCGGCGATCAAGGTTCGGGCCAAGCCGGGCAGTGGGGCCCGGATGAAGCTCCAAATGAAGACCCAGAAGATGCGGCATCCGTCATGGCAGTCCCCTGTCAAACCCACCCGTGTGCAAATACCCGTGCCCGCGCGTGGCCACCACAAAACCGCAATGTCGATACGGGGGAAATGCGTAAATGGTGGCAAATACGCGCCGATCAGGTTGTAACTGTCGCTAAATCCCTACCACAAAGCGGGCGTGGCACAGGCCAAATCCATCGTGTATAGTGCGTCCCACTTTGGCGTTAGCCTCGCAGCGTTGGCATTCTAGGCACGCGTATTGGAGAAATGTATGGATTTGAGAAAACTTAAAACTTTGATTGATTTGGTGTCGGAGTCCAACGTGTCCGAGTTGGAAATCACCGAGGCCGAAGGCAAGGTGCGTATTGTTAAAAGCGCTCCAGTGGCGGCAGCCGCGCCGGTGATGACGGTGGCCGCGCCCGTGGCAGCCGCTCCAGCCGCGGTGGCCGCTCCCACCGCCCCAGTGGCAGAAGCCGCCGCCGAGGCCGCCCCCACCGGCCACCTGGTGCCCTCGCCCATGGTGGGCACCTTCTACCGCGCCTCCAGCCCCGGCGCGGCCGCGTTTGTGGAAGTGGGCAGCCAAGTCAAAGAGGGCGAGACTATTTGTATCGTTGAGGCCATGAAAATCCTCAACGAAATTGAAGCCGACAAATCGGGCACCATCACAAAAATACTGGTCGAAAACGGTCAGCCGGTGGAATACGGCCAGCCTTTGTTTGTGATCGAGTAAGCCCAAAGCAAAGGGCTGCCAGCCATGTTTAAAAAGATACTGATTGCCAACCGGGGCGAGATTGCCTTGCGCGTGCAGCGCGCTTGCCGCGAAATGGGCATCAAAGCCGTGATGGTGTATTCCGAGGCCGACCGCGAGGCCAAATACGTCAAACTGGCCGATGAGGCCGTGTGCATAGGCCCACCGCCGTCGGCGCAAAGCTATTTGCACATGCCCGCCATCATCTCGGCGGCTGAAGTCACCGATGCCGAAGCCATTCACCCCGGCTACGGTTTTTTAAGTGAAAACGCCGACTTTGCCGAGCGCGTGGAAAAAAGCGGCTTTGCTTTCATAGGCCCCACGCCCGAGTCCATACGCACCATGGGCGACAAGGTGGCGGCCAAGCAAGCCATGATTCGCGCCGGCGTGCCCACGGTGCCCGGCTCTGAAGGCGCTTTGCCCGACGACCCGGTCTACATCAAAAAAACCGCCAAAACCATTGGCTACCCCGTCATCATCAAAGCCGCTGGCGGCGGCGGTGGGCGTGGCATGCGCGTGGTGCACACCGAAGCGGCTTTGCTGCACGCGGTGCAAACCACCAAGGCCGAAGCGGGCGCTGCCTTTGGCAACCCAGCGGTGTAACATGGAGAAATTTCTTCAAAACCCGCGCCACATTGAAATTCAAGTCTTGGCCGACCAGCACCGCAACGCCGTTTACCTGGGCGAGCGCGATTGCTCCATGCAGCGGCGCCACCAAAAAGTCATCGAAGAAGCGCCCGCTCCCGGCATTCCGCGCCGGTTGATTGAGCGCATTGGCGAGCGCTGCGCGGCAGCGTGTAAAAAAATGGGCTACCGCGGCGCCGGCACGTTTGAGTTTTTGTACGAAAACGGCGAGTTCTACTTCATTGAGATGAACACCCGCGTGCAAGTGGAACACCCGGTGACGGAGTTGATCACCGGCATTGACATTGTGCGTACACAAATTGCGGTGGCCGCTGGCGAAAAACTGCCGTTCACCCAACGCCAAATTGAGCTGCGTGGCCACGCCATTGAGTGCCGCATCAACGCCGAAGACCCCTACAAATTCACCCCATCGCCCGGCCGCATCACCGCCTGGCACCCACCCGGTGGCCCCGGCGTGCGGGTGGATTCGCACATTTACAGCAACTACTATGTGCCGCCCAACTACGACTCCATGGTGGGCAAAATCATCGTGCACGGCGACACCCGCGAACAAGCCCTGGCCCGCATGCGCACGGCTTTGATTGAAACGGCGGTGGAAGGCATACAAACCAACATCCCGCTGCACCGCGAGCTGATGGTGGATGCCAAGTTTGTCGCTGGCGGCACCAACATCCACTACTTGGAAGAGTGGTTGTCGCAAAGAGATAGGTAAGTCACCCCCGCGCCGCGCCTTGCGGCGCGTCACCCCCTCAAGGGGGCGATGTCTACCGACCGGCGTAGCCGGATCGGTGACATCCCCGATCCCACCTGAGCACTCGGAGCGTGTGTAGCGAGGCGTTGCTTGGCTGGCGCGCAACCCATAAAGGAAACACCATGTTTGAGTTAACTTTGCTGGTCTCTGAAGCCCAGGTTGAGGTGGTGAGCGAGGCGTTAGAGGCCTTGGACGCTTTGTCGGTGTCGGTGGAGGACGCCGACGCGCAGACGGCGGCTGAGCAGGCTTTGTTTGGTGAGCCCGGCATGCCGCCGCCCAAAGAAGGCTGGCAGCGCTCGCGCGTGGTGGCCTTGTTCAGCGAAGAGGCACAAGCCCAAGAGGCGGCCACGTTGCTGGCCGCGCAAGATTTTTTTGACGGCTGCGCCGTGGTGGCGGTCACGCCCGTGCCTGAGCAAGACTGGGTGCGCTTGACACAATCGCAGTTTGACCCGGTGGAGATCTCGCCCACGTTTTGGATTGTGCCCAGCTGGCACGAACCACCGGCGCAAGCTGAGCACGTCATACGCCTAGACCCCGGCTTGGCCTTTGGCACCGGCACCCACCCCACCACACGCATGTGTTTGCGCTGGTTGGCCGCGCGCGATTTAAAAGATCAGCGCGTGCTGGACTACGGCTGCGGCTCCGGCATCTTGGCCATAGGCGCGGCCAAAGTCGGCGCCAGCGACATGGTGGCGGTGGACATAGACCCCGCCGCTGTTGAGTCCACGCGCTTGAACGCCAGCAACAACCACGTCAACTTAACGACGGGCTTGCCCGATGTGGCGCAAGGCACGTTCAACGTGGTCTTGGCCAACATCTTGGCCTCGCCGCTCAAAGTCCTGGCCCCGCTGCTGTGCAGCCACGTGCAAGCCGGCGGCCACTTGGTATGGCTGGCCGGCATCTTGTCACGCCAACGCGATGAGCTGATAGACGCCTACGCCCCATGGCTGCCACTGAGTGTGAGCGATGAACAAGACGGCTGGGTGTTGATGACAGCGCAGCGGGCTTAAAGGATGAATCAAAGGCGTTGCACGCTTGGCCCTAGAATCTGAAGCCATGAACGCCATCACCCGTTGCCCCGAATGCAACACCCAGTTCCGGGTGTCAGACGAACAGCTTGCCATGGCTGATTGGGTGGGTGCGTTGTGGCCAATGCCAAACGGTGTTTGATGGCAAGACCAATCTTGTGGCTAACCCTCCTGTGCCTGAAGCGCCCCCACCAGTGGATGCGCGCGCTCATACCGAGACGCCCCCTGCCCAGCCTTGACTCAGCCATTAGCCGATACGGACACGGTATTGGACGAGGTGCCAGCCGCTGCCACCGATGCAATGGCCGCTGCAACGGCTACCGACACCGAAGCCGCTGACGCCGCCGATATGTCGTTTGTTCAACAAGCCCAGCGCCGCGCGTTTTGGCGCCGGCCTTGGATTCGCTGGAGCATGGGTTTGCTGGCGCTGCTGCTGCTGGTGACCTTGCTGGCGCAATTGGCGGTGCAGCAACGCCATTGGCTGGCTGCGCGTTTTCCGGCCTCCCAACCGCTGCTGCAAAGGCTGTGCAAACCCTTGGGCTGCACGCTGGCACCGCTGCGTCGCGTGGATGATTTGGTGATAGACAGCGCCACGCTGCTGCGCCGTGACGATGGCTCATACCGTTTTGAAGTGGTGCTCAAAAACCAGTCGCCACTGTTGCTGGCCATGCCCGCCTTGGAGTTGAGCTTGACCGACGCCAGCGAGCAACTGCTGCTGCGCCGCGTCATCTTGTCGGGCACCTGGCCGGCGCCAGACCAACAACCCTTGGCCCCCAAAAGCCGCCGCACGCTGCAGGCGGATTTGCAGGTGGATGCCGGCATCGCCGCGCGCATGGTGAACTACCGCACGCTGGCTTTCTACCCTTAAGGGCATCGGCCCCAGGCTTTCCTGCGCTTTTCTTGTTCTTTATGAAGCAAACGGCCAAGCGCCGTAATGCGTTTTAAACAGCGCTTGTATGTCGGCCAAACTGGGCTTGTGGTTTTGGCAGCCTTGTGTGGCAATCTTGATGGCGCCCAGCACACTGCCCAGTTGCGCACCGGCCACAATGGGCAAGCCCCGGCCCAAGGCCAACAGCAAGCCGGCGCGGTAGGCATCACCACAACCTGTGGGGTCTAGCGTGGCGGTGGCGGGCACCGGGGCAATGTCGGTGCGAACGCCGTTGTCATAAACCACCGAGCCGTGTTCGCCCCGCGTGATGATCAACGTTTTAACGCGGGCGGCCAAGGCGTCCACCGCCAAACCGGTTTTGTCCGCAATCAACTCGGCCTCGTAGTCGTTGCACACCAAAATGGGGGCTTGGTCTATCAAGGCCAGCAACTCAGCGCCGTTGTGCAGCAAGATGTTTTGGCCAGGGTCAAAAATAAAAGGCAAACCGGCAGCGGCCATTTGCTGCACATGCACCGCCATCGCATCTTTGGCGTCGGGGCCCACAATGCCGCACTGCAAAGCCCCGGCTTGCGCCACCGGAATCTGGGCCGACAAAGCCATGGCCCCCGGGTGAAAACCCGTGAGCTGGTTGTTGGACAAATCGGTAACGATGAAACACAAAGCGGTATAGCTATCAGGCGCTTCCACCAAACACTGGTCGGTAATGCCCAGGCGCTGGAAATGCTCGCGGTACGGGCCAAAATCATTGCCCACCATACCCATGGGCACCGGCTCACCACCCACCAGCTTCAAGTTGTAAGCAATATTGCCCGCACAACCGCCGTATTCACGCCGCATGCGGGGCGAGAGAAACGACAAATTGATTTTGTGCAAATGGTCGGCCAGGATGTGGTCGGTGAACTGGCCGTCAAACTCCATGATGGTGTCGTAGGCTACAGAGGCGGCAATGGCGGCGCGGGTGGTCATGGGGTGTGTCTGGTGGGGTAACAAAAAACGGTGCGCAGCTTAACACGTGGGGTGTCAGGCACGAATGCGCACGCTTGGCGTTGCCGCGCCGCAGCGTTGATGGGATGCCAGTGGTGAGAAAGGTGGTTGTAATCGAAAATAGGGTTAACAGGGGCCCAGTTAGCCAAGTTCTTCTAAATGATGCAAAATCCATAGAATGCAAAATAATATTTTCAGCACTTAATGCAATGAATTTTGGAAGGAAGTTTTATGCCTTCGCTTGTCGCTACAGCCCAGGTCCTTTGTGGGCCGGCGGCAGTGACCCAAGCCAGCATTGCAGCGGTTAAAACCAGTGCCGATGGCGGTGGTGGCGGGTACCCCAGCCCAGACAGCATGTTCAAGTTGGCGGGTACGCTCACGGCCGAATTGTCGCCAGAGCAAGTGGTTGATATCTATAGAGAAGGCAACCCAATCCCTTGGGCCGTGCCAGCGTGACGGACAAAAATTGGACTTTGGATTTGAGCCAGCCCCTGGACAATGCCACCCACCGCTTGGTGGCCAAGGTGAGCAATACCACCACCAACACCGATGTGTCGACGTCCGACGCCTACGCTGTGACGGTTGATGCCAATACAGTTTGGTGGCGAATGCTTCAGGTGGCACTTACCTCACAGACCAATGCGTAGAAGACCGCAAACCAGACGCTGCGCTGGGCGTCAGCCGCTTGATTTGGGAGGGTAAAAAAGACCAGGGCAGCGAGGATGATAGGGCTGTTGATAAAAAATTCACCAATGCAAACACTAGCGTGGCTGGTGACGCGTCTGCTTATGTCACAGCAATGAACGGTGCCAGCCTGTGCGGATTGACCAACTGGCGTCTGCCGAGTAAGGCTGAATTGATTGACCTGAGGGGCAGTGCCATGGCGATTCCTGCCCTAGTCATTAGCACCACGTGGTTTCAAAAAACGTATGTGCTGGAAGGCTATTGGGCATCGGATGTGGGCTTCTTCGGGGAAATCGTTAAATTCGGGAATCTCACGCCTGTTGCTAATAGCACTGCACGAAGCACCCCACTGCCTGTGCGTTTGGTGCCGCCTGTACCGTGATGGCGTTGGTGCAGCTGGTGGCGAGCCCTCATCCCTTCGGGCATGGCGGCCAAGGACGGGGCCAAAACCAAGTTCCCAAATTTGAACCGCTATAATCCCCGGTTGCTGTTGCTATAAAAGACAGCATTCACGCCCGCAGCGGCTTGGTTTCATTCAAGAGTGATAGCTGCAGCGGGACGCTTGTTTTTGAAGGAAAAACCATGATTGCACAATCGATTAAGGCCGAAGTGATTGCGGCCAATGCCCGCGCTGCCAAAGACACCGGTAGCCCAGAAGTTCAGGTGGCTTTGCTGACCGCCCGCATCAACGAGTTGACCCCCCACTTTAAGCAACACGCTAAAGACCATCACGGTCGCCGCGGTTTGCTCAAAATGGTGAGCCGCCGCCGCAAATTGCTGGACTACCTCAAGGCCAAAGACTCTGAGCGTTATTTGGCTTTGATTGCCAAACTGGGTCTGCGCAAATAAATGCCCTTGACCTTTAAGCGCATAACGGTGTTGGCTTAACGCAAGAGGCCACGGGTTGTGATACGGTCAAACGCCTGGGTTGGTTCGCTGGCTCAGGCGTTTTTGCTTAAATTTTTCGGAGATGGCTGTACGTGGAGCGAAGCTGTGTCATTCCAACGCTGCTGGGTTTGCCCCTCAGTGACGCTGGAATGGCATCGTGTTCTGCACAGGGCACTCCGGGCTGTGGGCGCTGCCTCAAGCGCTTGTGATCAGGCATTTCATGGCCGTTGATGCCAGAAATGTCCAAGGAGAAACCTATGAGCATGTTCAATAAAGTGACCAAAACTTTTCAATGGGGTCAGCACACGGTGCGCATGGAAACGGGCGAGATTGCCCGCCAGTCCAGCGGTGCGGTGTTGCTGGACATGGACGGCACGGTGGTGTTGGCCACTGTGGTCGCCAAATCGGACGCCAAAGCCGGACAAGACTTTTTCCCGCTGACGGTGGACTACCTGGAAAAAACCTACGCCGCCGGCAAAATTCCCGGCAGCTTTTTTAAGCGCGAAGGCCGCCCCAGCGAGTTGGAAACCTTGACCAGCCGTTTGATCGACCGCCCGATTCGCCCGCTGTTCCCCGAAGGCTTCTTCAACGAAGTGCAAGTGGTGATTCACACCTTGTCGCTCAACCCTGAAGTGGACGCCGACATTGCCGCTTTGATTGCCACCAGCGCCGCATTGTCGGTCTCTGGCATTCCGTTCAACGGCCCCATTGGCGCGGCGCGCGTAGGTTATGTCAATGGCCAATACGTGCTCAACCCCGGCCAGAGCGAGCGCAAAAATTCACAAATGGACTTGGTGGTGGCCGGCACGCAAGCAGCGGTGTTGATGGTCGAGTCCGAAGCCGATCAACTGTCAGAAGAAATCATGTTGGGCGCGGTGGTGTTTGGCCACGAGCAAGGCGCCATTGCCATTGCCGCCATCAACGACTTGGTGCGTGACGCCGGCAAGCCCGAATGGAACTGGCAGCCGCCGGCCAAAGACCAGGCCTTGATTGCCAAGGTGGACGCCTTGGCCAAAGCCAAGTTGGAAGCCGCTTACCAAATTCGCAACAAACAAGCCCGCACCCAAGCCTGCCGCAGCGCTTACGCTGAGGTGATGGACGCACTCAAAGCCGACGGCGTTGAGTTTGACAGCGTGGTGGTGGAAGGCTTGTTGTTTGACATTGAAGCCAAGATTGTGCGTGGCCAAATTTTGGCCGGCGAGCCCCGCATCGATGGCCGCGACACCCGCACCGTGCGCGCGATTGAGATCCGCAACGGCGTGTTGCCGCGCACCCACGGCTCGGCCTTGTTCACACGCGGTGAAACGCAAGCTTTGGTGGTGGCCACTTTGGGCACTGACCGCGACGCGCAAAAAATTGACGCCTTGGCCGGCGAGTTTGAAGACCGCTTCATGTTGCACTACAACATGCCCCCGTTTGCCACCGGCGAAACCGGTCGCGTGGGCAGCCCCAAGCGGCGCGAAATCGGCCACGGCCGTTTGGCCAAGCGCGCTTTGGTGGCGGCTTTGCCCAGCAAAGAAGACTTTCCTTACACCTTGCGCGTGGTTTCGGAAATCACCGAATCCAACGGCTCTTCATCCATGGCCTCGGTCTGCGGTGGTTGCTTGGCGTTGATGGACGCTGGCGTGCCCATGAAGGCGCACGTGGCCGGCATTGCCATGGGCTTGATCAAAGAAGACAGCCGCTTTGCGGTGTTGACCGACATCTTGGGCGACGAAGATCACTTGGGCGACATGGACTTTAAAGTGGCCGGCACCACCAACGGTGTCACGGCGCTGCAAATGGACATCAAAATCCAAGGCATCACCAAAGAAATCATGCAAGTGGCCTTGGCCCAAGCCAAAGAGGCGCGCATGCACATCTTGGACCAAATGCAAGCGGCCATGGGTGAGGCCAAAGCCGAAGTCAGCAACTTTGCGCCGCGCCTGTACACCATGAAGATCAACCCCGAGAAGATCCGTGATGTGATTGGCAAAGGCGGCGCGGTGATTCGTGCGTTGACGGAAGAAACCGGCACACAAATCAACATCGATGAAGACGGCACCATCACCATTGCCTCCACCGATGCAGGCAAAGCCGAAGAAGCGAAAAAACGCATTGAAGCCATCACCGCCGAGGCCGAAGTGGGTCAAATTTACGAAGGCGCTGTGACCAAAATTTTGGACTTTGGTGCTTTGGTCAACATCTTGCCGGGCAAAGACGGTTTGCTGCACATCAGCCAAATCGCGCACGAGCGGGTGGAAAAAGTCAGCGACTACTTGCAAGAAGGCCAAGTGATCAAAGTCAAGGTGATGGAAACCGACGAAAAAGGCCGCATCAAGTTGTCGCTCAAAGCCTTGGCCGAGCGTCCCGCCCGTGCCGAGCGCGCTGCCGATACCGACTCTGGTGACCACAGCGGCGTTGCCCAGCAACAGCAGCAACAACAGTAAGGCCAGCGGTGCCCATGATGAAGGCCATTGAAATCAGCCAGTTTGGCCCACCCGAGGGCTTGCGCCTGTGCGAGCGCGACAAGCCGCAAGCCGGTGCTGGCGAGGCGCTGATTCGCGTGGCCGCATCGGGCGTGAACCGGCCTGACGTGTTGCAACGCATGGGCAATTACGCGCCGCCGGAAGGCGCCTCCGATTTGCCGGGGCTGGAAGTGGCGGGCGTGATTGAAGCTGGTGATGCGGCCGCGTTGGCGGCGGCCGGTTTAAAAGTGGGTGATCGCGTCTGCGCCTTGGTCGCCGGTGGCGGCTACGCGCAATACGTGGTGGCCCCGGTGGGCCAGTGCTTGCCGGTGCCGGCCGGCTTGGACGACATCGCCGCCGCTTCTTTGCCCGAGACGTTTTTCACCGTGTGGAGCAATGTGTTTGACCGCGGGCAGTTGCAAGCGGGCGAGACCTTGTTGGTGCAAGGTGGCGCCAGCGGCATTGGCGTGACCGCGATTCAACTGGCCAAAGCGTTTGGCGCGCGCGTCATCGTCACCGTCGGCAGCGACGAAAAAGTCCAGGCTTGCCGCGATCTGGGGGCCGACCACGTGATCAACTACAAAACCCAAGACTTTGTGCGTGAGGTGGCTGACCTCACCCAGGGCCGTGGTGTGGACGTGATTTTGGACATGGTCGCCGGCAGCTACGTGGCGCGTGAAATCGACTGCTTGGCCGAAGACGGACGCTTGGTCATCATCGCCGTGCAAGGTGGCGTCAAGGCCGAGTTCAATGCCGGAGCGGTGTTGCGCCGGCGTTTGCACATCACCGGCTCAACGCTGCGTCCGCGCCCGGTGGTGTTTAAAACCGCCATTGCCGCTGCGCTGCGTGAGAAGGTGTGGCCGCTCATCGCGAAAGGCAGCGTCAAGCCGGTGGTGCACCGTGTGTTTGCGGCCACGCAAGCCGATGGGGCGGTGCAAGCGCACGCGCTGATGGAGTCCAACCAACACATAGGCAAAATCGTTTTGTCGTGGTGACAAGCAGCAAGAGACCGTCATGAATGCAGTGAACGCGAGCGCCCAAAAACTGATTGTGGGCAACTGGAAGATGAACGGCAGCTTGGCCGCCAATCAAGCCTTGCTGCAAGCCGTGCTGGAGGGCTTGAGTGCCAAGCCAGTGGCTGCCGTGCGCGTGGGCATTTGCGCCAGCGCGCCGTATCTGCCGCAGTTGCAAGCGGCGCTGCAAGGCAGTGCCGTGGCCTGGGGCGCGCAAGACGTTTCGGCTCACGAAGTCGGGGCCTATACCGGTGAAGTCAGCGCCGCCATGCTGCGTGATTTTGCTTGCCGTTATGTGTTGGTGGGGCATTCTGAGCGTCGCCAATACCACGCTGAAACCGACGCCGTGGTGGCGGCCAAAGCCCAGCGCGCCTTGGCCGCGGGCATCACCCCCATTGTGTGTGTGGGTGAGACCTTGGCCCAGCGCGAAGCCGGTGAGACCGAAGCCGTGGTCAAGCGCCAACTGGCGGCGGTGGTGCACACCGTGGGCCACTGCTGCAGCGAACTGGTGTTGGCTTACGAGCCGGTTTGGGCCATAGGCACGGGCCGCACCGCCACGCCCGAACAAGCGCAAGCGGTGCACCAGGTGTTGCGGGCGCAAATCAGCGCGGCGGTGTCAACGCAGCAGCGCGTGCCGATTTTGTACGGCGGCAGCATGAACGCCGCCAACGCCGCCAGTTTGTTGGCCCAGCCCGATATTGATGGTGGTTTGATCGGCGGCGCGTCGCTCAAAGCGCCGGACTTTTTGCAAATCATTGAGGCCGCTCGCGCTTGATTCAATCAACGCGCGTGGCAGATGAAGTTTTATTTTTGGAGTTGTTATGAACGTGGTGTTAACCCTTTTGCTGGTGGTGCAAATTTTGAGCGCCCTGGGCATGGTTGGATTGATTTTGATGCAGCACGGCAAAGGTGCTGATGCGGGTGCCGCGTTTGGTGGTGGCGGTGGTGGTTCGGCCAGCTTGTTTGGGGCCAGCGGCAGCGCCAACTTTCTCTCGCGCAGCACAGCGGTGTTGGCCACTTTGTTTTTGAGCTGCACCTTGGGCTTGGCTTATTTTGGCAACCCGGGCGGCAGCGTCTCTAACGCTGGCGGCAGCGTGTTGCAAAACACGGCCGTGCCGGTGGAAGCGCCGGCCAATGCTTCGTCTACTGCCCCGGCTGCAGCGCCTGCGGCCGCTACCACGCCGGCCACAGCAGCGCCTGAGACCTCGCAAATCCCTGCGCAGTAATCAAATCAACTGAGGTGGTGTGCCGCAGGAGACAAATTCCCGGCCCACTGCCTCAAATCGCCTGGGGTTTCAGGGTAAACTCTAGCGGTTTGAAGTCGGCTGTTTTTGATTTCGTCAATTCCTCGCGAAAAGCCAACAGCCGAAACAATGCCGACGTGGTGAAATTGGTAGACACGCTATCTTGAGGGGGTAGTGGCGAAAGCTGTGCGAGTTCGAGTCTCGCCGTCGGCACCAATGTATAAAACCAACAAGACGCCCCCGCGGCGTCTTGGGATACCCACAGCATGAACCTCGAACAATACCTCCCCGTCTTGTTGTTTATTTTGATTGGCATTGCAGTGGGGATATTGCCGCAGGTGCTCGGCTACATCTTGGGGCCCAACCGGCCCGATGACGCCAAAAACTCCCCCTACGAATGCGGTTTTGAGGCCTTTGAAGACGCGCGCATGAAGTTTGACGTGCGTTACTACTTGGTGGCCATTCTCTTTATTTTGTTTGACCTGGAAATTGCCTTCCTCTTCCCCTGGGCCGTGGCCTTGGGCGACATTGGGGCGGTGGGCTTTTGGTCGGTCATGGTCTTCCTCAGCATTTTGGTGGTGGGCTTTATTTACGAGTGGAAAAAAGGCGCACTGGACTGGGAGTAGGTATATGGCCCCCACGCTTGTCACTGACGTGTACTGCGCTGCCCCCCGAGGGGGCGCGAGCTTGCTTGGGGCGGCCCGGCGCGGCGCTCATGTTGTCCCCCATGCTTGTCGCAGCGTGTGCTGCGCTGCTTCAGTGTGCGTTGGCCGTTTCACGATGAGTTTCGAAAAAGGATTGGTTCAATGATTGAAGGCGTATTCAAAGAAGGCTTTGTCACTACCAGTTACGACTCGGTGGTGAACTGGGCCAAAACCGGTTCGCTGTGGCCCATGACGTTTGGTCTGGCCTGCTGCGCGGTGGAGATGATGCACGCGGCCGCTGCCCGTTATGACATTGGCCGTTTTGGCTCTGAGGTGTTTCGCGCCAGCCCGCGCCAGTCCGATTTGATGATTGTGGCCGGCACGCTGTGCAACAAAATGGCCCCGGCGCTGCGCAAGGTCTATGACCAGATGAGCGAGCCGCGTTGGGTGATTTCCATGGGTTCGTGTGCCAACGGCGGTGGTTATTACCACTACAGCTATTCGGTGGTGCGCGGCTGTGACCGCGTGGTGCCGGTGGATGTCTACGTGCCGGGCTGCCCGCCCACGGCCGAGGCTTTGTTGTACGGCATTATTCAGTTGCAGCAAAAAATTCGCCGCACCCAAACCATTGCGCGCGTTTGATGGCAGCCAAGGAACCAACCGTATGAGTGAAACCGCCATCCACCCCCAGGCCTTGCAAGCCGCTGTCAGTGCGGCCTTGGGCGAGCAAGCGTTAGCCGTGACGGTGGCTTTGAATGAAGTCGTCGTCCAAGTCAGCGCCGCCCAATACCTGGACGCCATGACCACGCTGCGCGACGCGCCCGCTTGCCGCTTTGACCAATTGATTGATTTGTGCGGCATGGATTACTCCACGTACCGCGACGGCCAGCGTGACGGTTTACGCTACGGCGTGGTGGTGCATTTGCTCTCGGTGGCATTGAACCAGCGCGTGCGCGTCAAAGTCTTGTGCGCCGATGACGATTTCCCCGCCTTGCCCTCGGTCAATCACGTGTGGGCCAGCGCCAACTGGTTTGAGCGCGAAGCCTTTGATTTGTACGGCATTGTGTTTGAAGGCCACCCCGATTTGCGCCGCATCTTGACCGACTACGGTTTTGTCGGCCATCCGTTCCGCAAAGACTTCCCGCTCTCGGGCCATGTGGAAATGCGTTACGACGCTAAAGCGCAGCGCGTGGTGTACGAGCCGGTGACGATTGAGCCGCGTGAAATCACGCCGCGCATCATCCGCGAAGACCACTACGGGGCGGGAGGGGTTTGAGCCATGGCTGAAATTAAAAACTACACCTTAAACTTTGGGCCTCAGCATCCGGCCGCGCACGGTGTGTTGCGCTTGGTGTTGGAGTTGGATGGCGAAGTGGTGCAACGCGCCGATCCACACATTGGTTTGCTGCACCGTGCCACTGAAAAACTGGCCGAGCACAAAACCTTTATCCAATCGCTGCCTTACATGGACCGGCTGGACTACGTGTCCATGATGTGCAACGAGCACGCGTATTGTTTGGCGATTGAAAAACTGCTGGGCCTGCAAGTGCCGCTGCGCGCGCAATACATACGCGTGATGTTCAGCGAAATCACGCGCTTGCTCAACCACTTGATGTGGCTGGGCTCACACGGCAACGACTGCGGCTCCTCCACCATTTTGATTTACGCTTTTCGCGAGCGTGAAGACTTGTTCGACATGTACGAAGCGGTCTCGGGCGCGCGCATGCACGCGGCTTATTTCCGCCCGGGCGGCGTCTACCGCGACTTGCCGGACAGCATGCCGCAATACCGCGCCAGCAAAATCAAAAACGCCAAAGCTTTGGCCAAGATGAATGAAAACCGGCAAGGCTCTTTGCTGGACTTCATTGACGACTTCACCCAGCGCTTCCCCAAGTATTTGGGCGAATACCACACGCTGCTGACCGACAACCGCATTTGGAAGCAGCGCACCGTCAACGTTGGCGTGATGGCGCCTGAGCGCGCCCTCAACCTGGGCTTGACCGGCCCCATGTTGCGCGGCTCGGGCATTGCTTGGGACTTGCGCAAAAAGCAGCCGTATGAAGTTTATGACCGTTTGGACTTTGACATTCCCGTGGGCAAAACCGGCGACAGCTACGACCGTTATTTGGTGCGCATGGAAGAGATGGCGCAGTCCAACCGCATCATCAAACAATGCGTGGACTGGTTGCGCGCCAACCCCGGCCCGGTGATCACCGACAACCACAAAATTGCGCCGCCCGCGCGCGAGGCCATGAAGGCCAACATGGAAGAGTTGATTCACCACTTCAAACTCTTTACCGAAGGCTTTCACGTGCCCGAAGGCGAGGCGTACGCCGCCGTCGAACACCCCAAAGGGGAGTTTGGTATTTACCTGGTTAGCGACGGCGCCAACAAGCCTTACCGCCTCAAAATTCGCCCGCCAGGGTTTGTGCATTTGGCCGCGCTCGATGAATTGGCGCGCGGCCACATGTTGGCCGACGCGGTTGCCATCATTGGCACGCTGGACATTGTTTTTGGGGAAATCGACCGATGATTTCTGACGCTACCCGTACCCGTTTTGACCGCGAAGTGGCCAAATACCCGGCCGAGCAACGCATCTCTGCCGTCATGGCGTGTTTGGCCATCGTGCAGCAAGAGTTGGGCCACGTCAGCGCCGAGAGCGAGCGCGACATTGCCGACTATCTGGGCATTGCCCCCATGGCCGTGCACGAGGTCACGACCTTCTACAACATGTACAACCAAAAGCCGGTGGGCCAGTTCAAACTCAATGTTTGCACCAACTTGCCCTGCCAGTTGCGCAACGGCCAAAAAGCCTTGCAGCATTTGGAGACCAAGCTGGGCGTGCACATGGGTGAGACCACGGCCGACGGCGTGTTCACGCTGCAGCAAAGCGAATGTTTGGGCGCTTGCGCCGATGCGCCGGTGATGTTGGTCAACGACCGCCACATGTGCAGCTTCATGAGCGACGACAAGCTCGACCAGTTGATTGATGGCCTCAAAGCCGCCGCCCAAGCCAAGGAGGGCCAAGCATGAACGCCGATCAAGTATTGAGTCAGTTTCGCGCCACTGGCGTGCAGACTTGCTTTCATGGTCGCCACATCAACCCCCAGATTTACGCCGACTTAAACGGCAACAACTGGAGTTTGAAAGACTACGAAGCGCGTGGCGGCTACCAAGCCTTGCGCAAAATTTTGGGCCAAGACGGCGCCGCGCCCGATGCCGAAACCGGCGTCGCCGGTTTGACGCAAGACCAAGTGATTGCCATCGTCAAAGAATCGGCCTTGCGCGGTCGTGGCGGTGCGGGCTTTCCCACCGGTTTGAAGTGGAGCTTCATGCCGCGCCAGTTCCCAGGTCAAAAGTATTTGGTTTGCAACTCGGACGAAGGCGAGCCCGGTACCTGCAAAGACCGCGACATCCTCATGTACAACCCCCACATCGTCATAGAAGGCATGGCGATTGCGGCGTACGCCATGGGCATTTCCGTGGGCTACAACTACATACACGGCGAGATTTTCCAAGTCTACGAACGCTTTGAAGCCGCGCTGGAAGAAGCGCGCGCCGCCGGCTACTTGGGCAACGGCATCATGGGCAGCGGTTTTAATTTTCAACTGCACGCCCACCACGGTTTTTGGCGCTTACATCTGCGGCGAAGAAACCGCGTTGCTGGAATCGCTGGAAGGCAAAAAAGGCCAGCCGCGCTTTAAGCCACCGTTTCCGGCCAGCTTTGGTTTGTATGGCAAACCCACCACCATCAACAACACCGAAACCTTTGCTGCGGTGCCGTGGATTATTCGCAACGGCGGCGCTGCCTATTTGGCCTGTGGCAAGCCCAACAACGGTGGCACCAAAATTTTCTCCGTCAGCGGTGACGTCGAGCGCCCCGGCAACTACGAAGTGCCCCTGGGCACGCCGTTTAGCCAGTTGTTGGAACTCGCCGGGGGTGTGCGCCAAGGCCGTCAACTCAAAGCCGTGATTCCTGGTGGCTCATCGGCCCCGGTGTTGCCGGCCCACATCATGATGGACTGCACCATGGACTACGACTCCATCTCCAAAGCCGGCTCCATGCTGGGCTCGGGGGCGGTGATTGTCATGGACGACAGCCGCGACATGGTCGAGAGCTTGCTGCGCTTGTCGTATTTTTATATGCACGAGTCGTGCGGCCAGTGCACGCCGTGCCGCGAAGGCACGGGCTGGCTGTGGCGTTTGGTGGACCGCATACACCGCGGCGAAGGCAAGCCCGCCGACATGCAATTGCTGGACAACGTGGCCGAAAACATCATGGGCCGCACCATTTGCGCCTTGGGTGACGCAGCGGCCATGCCGGTGCGCGCCATGGTGAAACATTTCCGCCATGAGTTTGAGCAACGCATTCAAACCCAAGCGGCAAGCACAAAGCCCTTGGCACAAGCCTAAGACGCTGGAACGAGAAGCACAACATGGTTGAAATCGAACTCGACGGCAAAAAAGTGGAAGTGGCGCCCGGCAGCATGGTCATGCATGCGGCGGAAAAAGCGGGCACTTACATTCCCCATTTTTGTTATCACAAAAAACTGTCCATCGCGGCCAATTGCCGCATGTGTTTGGTGGACGTGGAAAAAGCCCCCAAGGCCATGCCCGCGTGCGCCACGCCGGTGACGCAAGGCATGATTGTTCGCACCAAGAGCGACAAAGCCATCAAAGCCCAGCAATCGGTGATGGAGTTTTTGCTCATCAACCACCCGCTGGACTGCCCCATTGTGACCAAGGCGGTGAATGCCAGTTGCAAGACTTGGCGGTGGGCTATGGCGGCTCGGCCTCACGCTACGACGACGAAAAGCGCGTGGTCATGCACAAAGACGTGGGCCCACTCATCTCCATGCAAGAGATGAGCCGCTGCATACACTGCACCCGCTGCGTGCGCTTTGGTCAAGAAGTGGCCGGCGTGATGGAGTTGGGCATGAGCCACCGCGGCGAACACGCCGAGATTGAAACCTTTGTCGGTCAATCGGTGGACTCCGAACTCTCGGGCAACATGATTGATATCTGCCCCGTGGGCGCGCTCACCAGCAAGCCGTTTCGCTACAGCGCCCGCACCTGGGAGCTGTCGCGCCGCAAATCGGTCAGCCCGCACGACTCCACCGGTGCCAACCTGATTGTTCAGGTGAAAAACCACCAAGTCCTGCGCGTGGTGCCGCTGGAGAACGAAGACGTCAACGAATGCTGGATTGCCGACCGCGACCGCTTCAGCTACGAGGCTTTGAACGGCCCCGAGCGCTTGACCCAGCCCATGCTCAAGCAAGGCGGCGAGTGGAAAACGGTGGACTGGCAAACCGCGTTGGAATACGTGGCCAACGGTTTGAAGCAAATCAAACAACAACACGGTGCCAACGCCATCGGCGTATTGGCCAGCCCGCACAGCACGGTGGAAGAGTTGGCTTTGGCCGCCACCTTGGTGCGCGGCTTGGGCAGTGACAACATAGACCACCGCTTGCGCCACGCCGATTTTGGCAACAGCGCTGAGCAAAACGGCGCGCGCTGGTTGGGCACGTCGATTGCCTCGCTGTCCACGCTGCAACGCGTGTTGGTGGTGGGCTCTAACCTGCGCAAAGACCACCCCTTGTTTGCTCAGCGCATTCGCCAAGCGGCCCGCCAAGGCGCGCAAGTGCACGCACTGAACGCCCAAACGCAAGACTGGGCGCTGCCAGTGGCCAACACCTTGCTGGCGCCCAGCGGCGAATGGGTCTCAGCCTTGGCCCAAGTGGCCGCTGCCGTGGCGGCTGAAAAAGGCGTGCCCGCGCCGTGGAATGTAACCCCATCAGCGGCCGCGCAAGCCGTTGCCAAGTCCTTATTGGGCGGTGAGCGCAAAGCGGTGTTGCTGGGCAACGCCGCCGCCCACCACGCTTACGCTGCCAGCTTGTTGGCGGTGGCGCAGTGGATTGGCGAGCACACCGGTGCCAGCGTGGGTTATTTGACCGAAGCGGCCAACACCGTGGGCGCGCAATGGGTGGGTGCACAACCCCAACAAGGCGGAAAAAACGCCGCGCAAATGCTCTCCGGTGGCGTCAAAGCCGCGCTGTTGCTGGGCAACGAACCGGCACTGGACAGCGCTTACGGCCAACAAGGCTTGCACCAGGCCGAGATGGTGGTGAGTTTGAGCCCCTTCAAGGCCAACATGGACGTGGCCGATGTGTTGCTGCCCATTGCCCCTTGGACAGAAACGCCGGGCAGTTTTTGTCAACGCCGAAGGGCGTTTGCAAAGTTTTTACGCCGTGGTGCGGCCCTTGGGCGAAACCCGTCCGGCCTGGAAGGTGTTGCGCGTGCTGGGCACCCTGCTCAATCTGCCGGGCTTTGAAGCCGAAACCGCACAAGCCGTGTTGGCCGACGTGTTGGCTGCTAAAGGCTTGGCCGGGCAAGCCGCGCCGCTGCAACTGCCGGCTGAGCACTTGAACAACACCACCGCTGTGGCCGCTGATTTGACACCGGTGCAAGGCGAGCCCGTGGTGGCCGCGATTTACCAACTCGATGGCACGGTGCGCCGCGCGCCGTCGCTGCAATTGACCGCCGATGCACGTGCCAGCTTAAAAGCCCAAACACAAGCCCAAACCCAGGAGGTGTTGTCATGATTGACTTCATCTACAACGGCGGCTTGAATCTGCTGGACGCGGCGTGGTGGACTGCAGCGGCTTGGCCGGTGATTTGGACACTGATGAAAATCGTCGTCGTGTTGATACCGCTGCTGCTGGCGGTGGCTTACCTGACGCTGTGGGAGCGCAAGCTGCTGGGCTGGATTCAAGTGCGCCACGGCCCCAACCGCGTGGGCCCCATGGGTTTGCTGCAGCCGTTTGCCGACGCGCTCAAACTCTTGACCAAAGAGTTGATACAACCGACGGCGGCCAACCAAGGCTTGTTCCGTTTGGGGCCGGTCATGGCCATTATGCCGGCGCTGGCCGCTTGGGTGGCGGTGCCGTTTGGGCCGGACGCGGTGTTGGCCAACGTCAACGCCGGCTTGCTGCTCATCATGGCCATTACCTCGATTGAGGTTTACGGCGTCATCATCGCGGGCTGGGCGTCCAACTCCAAATACGCGTTTTTGGGCGCTTTGCGCGCCTCGGCGCAAATGGTCAGCTATGAAATTGCCATGGGCTTTTGCTTGGTGGTGGTCATCATGGTTTCGGGCAGCTTGAACCTGGGCGAGATCGTGGCCTCACAAGGCCGCGGCATGGGCAGCAACATGGGATTGGACTTTTTGTCCTGGAACTGGTTGCCGCTGCTGCCCATCTTTATGGTGTATTTGATCTCTGGCGTGGCCGAGACCAACCGCCACCCGTTTGACGTCGTTGAAGGCGAGGCCGAAATTGTGGCCGGCCACATGGTTGAGTACTCGGGCATGGGCTTTGCCATTTTCTTCTTGGCCGAATACGCCAGCATGTGGCTGGTCTCCATCTTGGCCGCGCTCATGTTCCTGGGCGGCTGGTTGCCACCCGTGGGCTTTTGGACTTTATCCCCGGCTGGATTTGGCTGGGCCTGAAGACGTGTTTTGTGGTGTCGCTGTTCATTTGGATACGCGCCACTTTCCCCCGTTTCCGCTACGACCAAATCATGCGCCTGGGTTGGAAGATTTTTATCCCCGTGACCTTGGTGTGGTTGGTTGTGATTGGTGCGTGGATGCAGACGCCGTGGAACATCTGGAAATGAGGACAAAAAGATGACTGCTTCTGCGATCAAAGATTTTTTCCGCAGCTTCATGCTGATGGAGTTGTTCAAAGGCATGGCCTTGACCGGCAAGTACATGTTCAGCCGCAAGGTGACGGTGCAGTTTCCAGAGGAAAAAACACCGTTGTCGCCGCGCTTTCGTGGCTTGCACGCCCAACGCCGTTACGACAACGGGGAAGAGCGCTGCATTGCTTGCAAACTGTGCGAAGCCGTGTGCCCGGCCATGGCCATCACCATTGAAAGCGATCAACGCGACGACGGCAGTCGGCGCACCACGCGCTACGACATTGACTTGACCAAGTGCATCTTCTGCGGCTTTTGCGAAGAAGCCTGCCCGGTGGACGCCATTGTTGAGACGCACATCCTGGAATACCACGGCGAAAAACGCGGTGACTTGTACTTCACCAAAGACATGTTGCTGGCCGTGGGTGACCGCTATGAAAAAGAAATCGCTGCCGCCAAAGCAGCCGATGCCCCCTACCGCTGATTGAAGCGGCATAAAGACGCACGCCATGGACATCTCTACCGGCTTTTTCTACTTCTTCTCGGCGGTGCTGCTGTTTGCCGCCTTCCGTGTCATCACCGCACGCAACCCCGTGCATGCGGTGCTCTACCTGATGCTGGCGTTTTCACAAGCGTCGGCGGTGTGGTTCTTGCTCAAGGCCGAATTCCTGGCCATCACCTTGGTGTTGGTTTATTTGGGCGCGGTCATGGTCTTGTTTTTGTTCGTGGTCATGATGCTGGACATCAACGTTGACAGCGTGCGCAAAGGCTTTTGGAAAAACTTTCCCCTGGCCGCCGTCATTGGTGGCTTGATTGCGCTGGAGTTGGGTCTGGTGTTGTGGGGTGGTTTTGGTGGCATCACGCTCTCACCCCAAGCGGCGGCCTTGGCCGCTGAGACCAACAACACCTTGGCGTTGGGTAAGTTGTTGTATTCGGCTTACATCTACCCAGTGGAAATTGCCGCCGTGTTGCTGGTGGTGGCCATCATTGCCGCCATTGCGTTGACGCTACGCGAGCGCAAAGACAGCAAGTTTGTTGATGCCAGCGAACAAGTGCGTGTGAAAGCACGCGACCGCTTGGCCGTGGTGCAAGTGGCTGCCACCCGCGCGGCGCCTGAGCCTGAACCCCCAGCGCCCCTTCAGAGGAGAAGCCCGCATGACCTCGGCTTTATCAACACTGACCTTGACGCACTTTTTGATTTTGGGTGCGATTTTGTTCACCTTGTCGGTGATTGGCATATTTTTAAACCGCAAAAACCTCATCGTGTTGCTCATGGCGATCGAGTTGATGCTGCTTGCGGTCAACATGAATTTTGTTGCCTTCTCGCATTACTTGGGCGACATGAACGGTCAAGTGTTTGTGTTTTTTATTCTCACGGTGGCGGCGGCCGAATCGGCCATTGGCTTGGCGATTTTGGTGCTGTTGTTCCGCAACAAAGCCTCGATACGCGTCGATGAGCTCAATGCGTTGAAAGGCTGAAATCGGTATGACAACTCTTTCAGCTTCAACCCTGTTGGCCGTGCCTTTGGCACCGTTGGTGGGCTCGGCCTTGGCCGGTATTTTGGGTACCACGTTTGGTGGCAACGTCATCGGGCGCCGCGCTTCGCACGCGCTCACCATCTTGGGCGTGTTCATTGCCTTTGTGCTTTCCGCTTGCACGCTGTGGGCGGTGGCCATGGACGGTGCGCGCTTTAACCAAACCATTTATGAATGGATGGTGGTGGGCGGCCTCAAAATGGAGGTGGCTTTTTGATCGATGGCCTCACCGCCATGATGATGGTGGTGGTGACTTTTGTCTCGCTCATGGTGCACATCTACACCATGGGTTACATGGCCGAAGACGACGGCTACAACCGCTTTTTCGCCTACATCTCGTTGTTCACCTTTGCCATGTTGATGCTGGTGATGAGCAACAACTTGCTGCAGCTTGCTGCAGCTGTTTTTTGGCTGGGAAGCGGTGGGCCTGGTCTCTTACCTCTTGATTGGGTTTTGGTTTAAAAAGCCCACGGCCGTGTTTGCCAACATGAAAGCCTTTTTGGTCAACCGCGTGGGTGACTTTGGCTTTATCTTGGGCATAGGCTTGATTGCGGCTTACACCGGCACGCTCAACTACAGCGAAATTTTTGCCAAAGCCAATGAGCTGGGTGCGATTGAGTTCCCCTGGTACATCTGGGGCCAAGACGCCATGTTGATCACCGTGATCTGCATTTGTTTGTTCATTGGTGCCATGGGCAAAAGCGCGCAGTTCCCGCTGCACGTGTGGCTGCCCGATTCCATGGAAGGCCCCACGCCTATTTCGGCCTTGATTCACGCGGCCACCATGGTGACGGCGGGCATCTTTATGGTGGCGCGCATGTCGCCGCTGTATGAGTTGTCAGAGACGGCGCTCAACTTCATCCTCATCATTGGCTCCATCACGGCCTTGTTCATGGGCTTTTTGGGCATCATTCAAAACGACATCAAACGCGTGGTGGCCTATTCCACGCTGTCGCAACTGGGTTACATGACAGTGGCTTTGGGCGCGTCGGCGTATTCGGTGGCGGTGTTCCACTTGATGACGCACGCCTTCTTTAAAGCCTTGTTGTTCTTGGGCGCGGGCTCGGTCATCATGGGCATGCACCACAACCAAGACATGCGTTGGATGGGTGGTTTGCGCAAGTACATGCCGATTACCTGGATCACATCACTGCTGGGTTCGCTGGCTTTGATTGGCATGCCTTTGTTTGCCGGTTTTTATTCCAAAGACAGCATCATCTTGGCCACGTTTGAGAGCGAATTGCCCGCCGCCGGTTTTGCCCAGTTTGCGGTCATGGCTGGCGTGTTTGTGACGGCGTTTTATTCCTTCCGCATGTACTTTTTGGTCTTCCACGGCAAAGAGCGTTACGACCAAAACCCCGATGCCCACCATGGCCATGATGCGCACCACGACGACCATCACCACCATGGCGATGGCAAGCCGCATGAGTCGCCTTGGGTGGTGACGCTGCCGCTGGTGTTGCTGGCCATTCCGTCGGTGGTGATTGGCTACATCACCATAGAGCCGCTGCTGTATGGCGACTTCTTGAAAGACGCGATTTTCACCAACAACAGTCTGCACCCGGTGATGACCAAATTGGCTGAAGAGTTCCACACACCGGCGGCCATGGCTTTGCACGGTTTGCAAACCGCACCGTTTTGGCTGGCCATGGCGGGTGTGGTGATGGCGTACTACATGTACATGATCAACCCGGCGCTGCCTGCGGCCATCAAAGCCCGTGTGATGCCGCTGTACACGCTGCTGGAAAACAAGTACTACATGGACTGGATCAACGAAAACATCATTGCCCGCGCCGCGCGGGGCCTGGGCCTTGGCCTGTGGAAGGGCGGTGACCAAGGCGTGATTGAAGGCGGTGTGGTCAACGCCAGCTGGAAGCTGGTGGGCTGGGTCTCATCGGTGGTGCGGCGCTTGCAAAGCGGCTACATCTACCACTACGCCATGGCCATGATTGTGGGCGTGTTCCTGCTACTGACGTATTTCGTCTGGCTCGCCAAATAAGGAGAACAAGAAAATGGGTTTGCTGAGCCTTGCGATTTGGACCCCCATCTTTTTTGGGGTGATCTTGTTGGCCTTGGGGCGTGATGAGCACGCGGGCGTGGTGCGTTGGGTGGCCTTGGTGGGCGCGCTGGCGGGTTTGTTGATGACGGTGCCTGTGGTCTCTGGCTTTGAGCTGGGCACGGCGGCCATGCAATTTGTGGAAAAAGCCGCCTGGATTCAATCCTTCAACATCAACTACCACTTGGGCGTGGATGGCATTTCGCTGTGGTTGATTCCGCTGACGGCTTTCATCACCGTGGTGGTGGTGGTGGCGGGCTGGGAAGTCATCACCGAGCGCGTGAACCAATACATGGGCGCGTTTTTGATTTTGTCGGGCTTGATGATTGGCGTTTTCAGCGCGCTCGATGCGATGCTGTTTTACGTCTTCTTTGAAGCCACGCTGATACCGATGTACCTCATCATCGGCATTTGGGGTGGGCCCAACAAGATTTATGCGGCGTTTAAGTTTTTCCTCTACACGCTGCTGGGTTCGCTGTTGATGTTGGTGGCCTTGCTGTATTTGTACCAACAATCGGGCGGCAGTTTTGACTTGGCCACCTGGTACCAATTGCCTTTGAGTGCGCGGGCACAAACGCTGTTGTTCTTTGCCTTTTTTGCCGCGTTTGCCGTCAAAGTGCCCATGTGGCCGGTGCACACCTGGTTGCCTGATGTGCACGTGGAAGCGCCCACGGGCGGCTCGGCGGTGTTGGCCGCCATCATGCTCAAGCTCGGGGCTTACGGCTTTTTGCGCTTTTCTTTGCCCATTGTTCCCGATGCCGCGCAAGAGTGGGCTTGGCTGATGATTGCCTTGTCGCTGGTGGCCGTGGTTTACGTGGGCTTGGTGGCCATGGTGCAGCAGGACATGAAAAAAGCTGGTGGCGTATTCGTCGGTGGCGCACATGGGCTTTGTCTCCTTGGGCTTTTTCCTCTTTAACGACTTGGGCATGAGCGGCGCCATTGTGCAAATGATTTCGCACGGCTTTGTCTCCGCCGCCATGTTCTTGTCCATTGGCGTGTTGTACGACCGCATGCACTCGCGGCAAATTGCCGACTACGGCGGTGTGGTCAACACCATGCCCAACTTCACCGCGTTTGCGCTGCTGTTTGCCATGGCCAACGCGGGCTTGCCCGGCACGGCCGGTTTTGTGGGCGAGTGGATGGTGATTTTGGCGGCGGTGAAAGCCAACTTCTGGGTCGGCTGCTGGCGGCCACGGCTTTGATTTTTGGCGCTGCTTACACCTTGTGGATGTTTAAACGTGTCTACTTGGGTGATGTCGCCAACGACAACGTGAAGGCGCTGACCGACATCGGCACGCGCGAATTTTTCATCATGGCGGTGTTGGCCTTGGCGGTGCTTTACATGGGCGTTTACCCCAAGCCGTTTACCGACGTGATGAATGCCTCGGTGGCCGAGTTGCTCAGCCACGTGGCGGTCTCTAAATTGAATTGATGCGATGGGATTGGTGATGATGGACTCCATAAACTGGGTGGGCGCAGCCCCTGAAATCCTGTTGCTCATCATGGCTTGCGTGGTCACCTTGGCCGACTTGGCCGTGACCTCGCCCAAGCGCACGGGCACGTATGTGTTGACGCTGCTGAGTTTGGCGGTGGTGGCCGCCATGCAAGTGAGCGCGGCGCTGATGGGCGAGCGCGTGGCCTTGTTTGGTGGCATGGTGATCAGCGATCCCCTGGGCCATTGGCTCAAGGCTTGTGCCACCGTGGCCGTGATGGTGACCTTGGTCTACGCCCGGCCGTATGCCGGTGCCCGTGACATGTTACGCGGCGGCGAGTTGTTCAGCTTGTCCATGTTTGCCTTGCTGGGCATGTTTGTCATGATTTCGGGCCACAACTTCTTGGTGATTTATTTGGGCTTGGAGTTGCTCACACTTTCGAGCTACGCCTTGGTGGCCTTGCGCCGCGATGACGGCGTGGCCACCGAAGCGGCCATGAAGTATTTTGTGTTGGGCGCATTGGCCAGCGGCTTTTTGCTCTACGGCTTGTCCATGTTGTACGGTGCCACGGGCTCGCTGGACATCACCACGGTGTTCAACGCCATGGTGCAAGGCCAAGTGGTCAGCCGCCAAATCATGATTTTGGGCACGGTGTTTGTGGTTGCTGGCTTGGCCTTTAAGCTGGGCGTGGTGCCGTTTCACATGTGGGTGCCTGACGTTTACCACGGCGCGCCCACGGCCATTACCTTGATGATTGGTGGCGCGCCCAAGTTGGCCGCGTTTGCCATTGTGATTCGTTTGCTGGTGGAAGGCTTGTGGCCGCTGGCCGTGGACTGGCAGCAAATGCTGGCGGTGCTGGCCGTCACATCGTTGGTGGTGGGCAACTTGGCCGCCATTGCACAAACCAACCTCAAACGCATGTTGGCTTTTTCCACCATTGCGCAAATGGGCTTTATGTTGCTGGGCTTGATCGCCGGTGTGGTGGCGGTGGGCGATGCCGGGCAAGCCGCCGGTGGCCCGCAGTTTTATTTGTTCCCCAGCGCTTACAGCGCCACCTTGTTTTACGTCATCACCTATGTACTCACCACCTTGGGCACGTTTGGTGTGATTTTGCTGTTGTCGCGCCAAGCTTTGAGTCCGATCAAGTCAGCGACTTGGCCGGGTTGAACCAACGCAGCCCTTTGTACGCCGGCATCATGGCCGCGTGCATGTTGTCGCTCGCCGGTGTGCCACCGTTTGTGGGCTTTTACGCCAAGCTGGTGGTGTTGCAAGCCTTGATGTCGTCGGGCCAAGCTTTGTACATTGGCTTGGCGGTGTTTGCCGTCATGATGTCGCTGATTGGCGCCTTCTACTACTTGCGCGTGATCAAAGTCATGTACTTTGACGCCCCCACACAAACCGCCGCCATTGAGGCACCGGGCGATGTGCGGGCGGTGCTCACCTTAAACGGCGCGTTGGTGTTGGTGCTGGGCGTGTTACCCGGTGGCTTGATGGCCTTGTGCGCAAAAGCCATTGCGCCTTTGCTCGGCTAAGGTCTTTTGTTGGGCGATGGCGATGGCATCCAAGGAGTTTGAATGAGCAACAACGCGGTGGTGATGGTGGTGTTGGCGGCCTTGCTGGCGGCCAACTTGCCGTTTGTCAATGAGCGCTGGCTGGCGCTGGGGCCACGTCGCTTGCCGCAAAAAAGCCTGGGCCACCGACTGCTGGAACTGGCATTGATGTACGTGGTGGTGGGTGTTTTGGGTTTTGCGCTAGAGCAAAGCGCCGGCCAAAGGGCGCCGCAAGGCTGGGCGTTTTACGCCATCACCATTTGCTTGTTTCTCACTTTTGCTTTCCCCGGCTTTGTGTGGCGTTATTTGCTTAAGCGCTAAACCTAGATCCGGCAGTTGACCGCTGGTTTCCGTCGGGAGAACCCCATGAGCATTGGGCTTTGCTTCTTTGTTGACGTTCACTTTTTGGGTGGCAGCGCTACGCACACGCTGGCACCGCGCTGGCCGCGCCATGCGGCGTTGCTTCTCCTTGCGGGCAGTAGCCCGCCGCGTCGGCGCGCCTTGCCTGACACGACCACCACGGCACCATCGTGTGCGTCCAACTACCGAATCTAGGTTAAGCATGCCCCGCGATGACGCGCATTTGCGCGAAACCTCTTTGGACAGCCGTTTGGTGTTAGACGGCAACTTTTTGCAAGTGCGGCGTGACACCGTGCGCTTGCCCAACGGCCAAACCGCCAGCCGCGAATACGTTTTGCACCCCGGTGCGGTGATGATCGTGCCGTGTTTAGACGATGGCCGTGTGTTGCTGGAGCGGCAGTTTCGTTTTCCCATGGACCGCGCCATGGTTGAATTTCCTGCGGGCAAGCTGGACGCGGGCGAGAGCACTTTGGCCTGCGCCCAGCGCGAATTGCGCGAAGAAACCGGCTACCAGGCCCGTGAATGGGCGTATGCCGGTGCCTTAAACCCCACCATTGCTTACTCCAACGAAGTCATACACATTTGGTTTGCGCGTGGCCTCACCGCAGGTGTTCGGGCTTTGGACGAAGGCGAGTTTTTGGATGTGTTTATCGCCACACCCGCAAGAGCTGTTGGCGTGGTGCCAAGACGGCAGCGTCACCGACGCCAAAACCTTGACCGCAGTGCTGTGGTTGCAAAACGTGTTGAGCGGGGCCTGGACTTTGGACTGGCAAACCCAGGCGGCATGAACGCCGCGTTTTAACGCCAGCGCTGCCGGGCGATAATCCAGCCATGAAGGTTTTGAATTTGCGCTGTGGCCATGATCATGGCTTTGAAGGCTGGTTTGGCTCAGAGGCTGAGTTCCAAGACCAGCTCGCGCGTGGCTTGGTCACTTGCCCTTTGTGCAATGACAGTCGCATAGAAAAAATGCCGACCGCGCCGCGCCTGAACCTCAGCGGTGAACGCCGCGCATCGCGCCCTGCAGATGAACGCAGCGCCGAATCTGCGGATGCCGCCACCACACCCGCCACTGCCGAGCCAGCCACCCAGACACCGGCGCAGATGAATCCACAACAAGCGGCTGTGTGGGCCAGCATGCGCCAAGCGCTGGCCAAGGCCGAAGACGTGGGCGAGCGCTTTGCCGACGAAGCCCGTCGCATGCACCAAGGCGAGGTCGAGCAACGCCAAATCCGAGGCCGCGCCAGCGTCGCCGACGCCATGGCTTTGTTAGAAGAGGGTGTGCCGGTGCTGCCGGTGCCCGACGCCCTCAAAGAGACCTTGCAGTAAAAGGTTGGGCTGGTTCACTGGCGGCCTTAACGCGGGGGCCGATAACCCCCGGGCGCGGCGTGATTACGGGTACAACCCGCGCAAATCGCGCGCGTGCAAGATGCGTTTGCAAGCGACGATGAAGGTGGCGGTGCGCAGGCTGACGCGGTTTTCTTCGGCCACTTGCCAGATGGCGTTGAAGGCTTCGGTCATGATTTTGACCAGGCGGGCATTGATTTCGTCTTCGTTCCAGAAAAAGCTGGAGAAGTCTTGCACCCACTCAAAATAGCTGACGGTCACGCCGCCGGCGTTGGCAATCACATCGGGCAAGACCAAGATGTTGCGCTCGTGCAAGATGTCGTCAGCTTGTGGGGTGGTGGGGCCGTTGGCGCCTTCAATCACCAAACGCGCTTGCACGCGGCTGGCGTTTTTCTCTGTCAGTTGGCCTTCGAGGGCGGCCGGTATCAAGATGTCACACGGCGCGCCCCAAAAGGCGTCGTTGTCTATGACTTCAGCGCCTGCAAACCCGGCCACGCTGCCGGTGTGGGCCACGTGTTCTAACAGCGCAGGCACGTCCAAACCGGCTTCGCGGTAAATGCTGCCGCCGTGGTCTTGCACCGCCACCACGCGGGCACCGGCTTCGGTAAACAATTTGCCGGCCACGCCGCCCACGTTGCCAAAACCTTGCACGGCCACGCGGGCACCTTGGATGTCCAGGCCAATGCGGCGCGCGGCTTCAACGCCGACGGTGAAAACGCCGCGGCCCGTGGCTTCGCGCCGGCCCAGCGAGCCGCCCAAGTCCAGCGGTTTGCCGGTGACCACGCCAGTGGCGGTGGAGCCTTCGTTCATGGAATAGGTGTCCATCATCCAGGCCATCACCTGCTCGTTGGTGTTGACGTCGGGTGCGGGAATGTCTTTGGTGGGGCCAATGATGATGCCGATTTCGCTGGTGTAGCGGCGGGTCAAGCGTTCCAGTTCACCTTGCGTGAGCCTTTTGGGATCAACACGTATGCCGCCTTTGGCACCGCCATAAGGCACGTTGACGGCGGCGTTTTTGATGGACATCCAGGCCGACAAGGCCATGACTTCGGACAGTGTCACGTCTTGGTGAAAACGCACACCACCTTTGCCGGGGCCGCGTGAGGTGTTGTGTTGCACGCGGTAGCCTTCAAAGTGGGCCACGGTGCCGTTGTCCAGGTGAATGGGCACGTCAACGATGAGCGCGCGTTTGGGGCGTTTGAGTGTTTCCACCCAGCGGGCCAGGTTGCCCAGGTAGGGGGTGACGCGATCGACTTGTTGCAAATAAATGCCCCAAGGCCCTAAGCGTTCGGCTTGCAAATAAGAGGGCAGGGCGTGGGCTTGCGGTAAAGAGGAGGGGAGTGAGGAAGAGGGGGTAGACATGTGAAGACAGTTCCTGTGAATGCGGCGCTTCAGTGGAACCACCGTATGCGATGGGGGTGTAGCGCCGTGGCCGCCACTGTAGGCGGGCCAGCGGCCGCTGTCTATGGCCGCTTTGCCATCCGGTCATGCACAACATGCATGACCGGCGGCGGACGCTCAGGGTTTGCCTTTGTTGGCGTCGGGTTTTTTCACCGGTGCCGTTTTGGGGTCAGGGGTTTTGGGTGCGTTTTTGTTGGTCGCACCGGCAACGGCTTTGTAAGCCGCGCCATTGACGCGTAAACCTTGCTCAGAGAGCTTGGCTGCACGCGCATCGCCTATGCCACTGACGCGCTGGGTAAAGTCGGTCCAATCTTTGAAGGCCCCGGTCTTTCGTGCTTCTAAAATTTTGCTGGCGGTACTTGGGCCTATGCCTTTGATGCTGTCGAGGTCGGTGGCGCTGGCCGAATTGACATCGACAGCGGCCATAGCCACGGCGCTTAAGCAGGCCAAACTCAAAACCATTAACTGGGCGAACCAACGTGCAAATTGCTTTTTCAACATGATGTCTCCCTTCGGTATTGACTGTCTTGCATGGCGAAATTGCCAAGGTCAATATACGCCGCTGTGGTGAGTTTGGGATATGCATTAAAAGGAGAAAATTGTGAAGCGGCAACCTGGGCGTAGCCGGCGTGGCGCTTGCTGAATAATCCCAGGATGTCACGACCCTCTGTTGCCTCTCCCACTGCTTCATTGATTGCCCCGTCTGTGCCCCTTTCCGTTGCCTTGTTTGACCCCCGTGTGGTACCCATTGCCGGCGTGGACGACCACTTGCCCGCTGTGGTGCCAGCGCGTTTGAGCGCATCGGCTTTGCGCGAGCGGTTTCAGCACCCGCCGCTGTGGCAGCCCGAAAGTCGGCGTGACTGGCCCTTAAAGTCCTCGGGTGAGGCAGCCGCTAAGCCGCCAACGCCTGCGGCCGTGTTGCTGGCCGTGGTGCAGCATGAGCGCCCCACCATTTTGCTGACACAACGAACCGTGCATTTGTCCAGCCACGCGGGGCAAATTGCTTTGCCAGGGGGTAAAACCGATGCGACCGATGTGGACGCGGTGGATACCGCGTTGCGCGAAGCGCAAGAGGAAGTGGGTTTGCCGCGACAGGCGGTTGAAGTGCTGGGCACCTTGCCGACTTACGCCACGGCCATCACGGGTTTTTTGATCACGCCGGTGGTGGCGCTGGTGCCGCCGCACATGCCTTTGGTGCCCAACCCACACGAGGTGCAAACCATTTTTGAGGTGCCACTCGATTGGCTGATGAACCCCGCGCATCACCAACGCCATGTTTTTGAGCAAGGCCATACCCAGCGCCAGTGGTATGCCATGCCGTATGACGATGCTGGACAAGAGCGCTACATCTGGGGCGTGACCGCCAGCGTGTTGCGTAACCTCTACCGTTTTTTAATCGCCTAACATTGCAGGGTTCATTCACTGCTTTCAACCTTTATCCACGCCATGGGATTTTTTGCCATTCTTTTTGCGCTGCTGTTAGAGCAAGCGCGTCCACTGCACCACGACAACCCCGTGCAAGCGGGCATGCGCCATTGGAGCCGTTGGGTGTTGGGCAGCCTAGACACTGGCGCCCGTGCGTCCAGTTGGGTGGCATGGGGCTTGGCCGCTGTTTTGCCCGCCTTGTTGAGTGCAGCCGTGTTCTGGGGGCTGGTGGCGGTTTTGGGGGCTTGGGCGGCGTTTGTTTGGACCGTGGTCGTGCTGTATTTGTGTGTGGGTTTTCGGCAGTTTAGCCACCACTTCACCACCATACGAGACGCGCTGGACAGTGGCGATGAAGTGGCCGCACGCGCGGCGTTGTTGCAGTGGCAGCGGGTGGATGCGCAACGTGTGGATGTGCAGCAACTCGAGCGCGAGGAATTGCTGCGGCACGTGATTGAGCACTCGGTGTTGGCCGCTCACCGCCATGTGTTTGGCGTCATATTGGCTTATGTGTTGCTGTCTTGGTTGGGCTTGGGGCCGGCTGGTGCGGTGTTGTACCGGCAAGCCGAATACCTCTCACGCCGGTGGCGCGAGCGGGCCCAAAACAACTCCAGCAAGGCCGGTGAGTCTGCCAGCGCCAGTGCGGACCCGGAGGCTTATGCCCACGCCGCAACGCCTGAGCCCCATGCGCCCAGCGCCGCTTTGCGCGAAGTGGCGGCCCGCGCTTGGTTGTGGATAGACCACATACCCGTTCGTGTGACCGCCTTGGGTTTTGCCGTGGTGGGTAATTTTGAAGATGCCGTGGCCAATTGGCGACAAGACACCGGACGTTTTTGCCCAGCCCAACGACGGGGTATTGCTCGCGGCCGCCTCCGGGGCTTTGAATGTGCGCTTGGGCGGGCAAGGGTTGGATGGGCAAGGTTTGAATACCGCAAGCAACAACCCGATAGACGACGGCTTGGAGCCGCTGGCCGACCCGGTGGCCGCGTCCACCGATGGCCGCGTCCCGCAGCGGGCGCATTTGAGCAGCTTGGTGGGGTTGTGTGGCGCAGCGTGGTGTTGTGGATGCTGTTGCTGGCTTTGATCATGGCGGTGCGCATCACCACCTAAGCGGTTTGGTTTTTTCTTTATTCAATACTTGTTGGGGCGAGACAAGTCTTCAAGAATGTCTTGGTAAATGCGGTAGCGCTGCGCGCTGATGCGCGGTGGCGTCTCGCGCCCGATGGCCTCGCGCACACCGCAGCCGGGCTCATGCGTGTGGCGGCAGTTGTAAAAACGGCATTGACCCAGCAGCGGTTGAAAGTCACGCATCCACTGGGCCAGTTGGGCCGGGTCTATGTGGTGCAGGCCAAACTCTTGAAATCCGGGTGAGTCGATCAGTGCGGTGGTGCGTGTTGCATCGTGTGTTGCGTTGTGCGCTGTTTCCATCCAATACCAGGTGGTGGTGCTGGTGGTGTGTTTGCCCGAGTTGAGTGCACGCGAGACCTCGCCGGTTTGGGCCAAAGCGGTGGGCACCAAGCGGTTGATGAGTGAACTTTTGCCCGCGCCGGAAGGCCCCAAGATCAAGGTGGTTCGGCCGTGCAGTTGTTGCGTCAACGCTGCCACCAATGTAGGGCTGTCGGCATAGTCGGGGTTGAGTGACAGCGGCAACACCGCGTGACCGGCTTCGCGGTAGGGGCTTAAGCGCGCCCAAGCCCGCTCAAACGCTGCGCCCAAATCGCGTTTGTTGAGCACGATTACGGGTTCGATATGTTGCTCTTCGGCCGCAATCAAGGCGCGGCTGAGTTGGTGTTCAGAAAACTCGGGGTCGGCGGCCACCAGTATCAACACTTGGTCGATGTTGGCGGCAAACGATTTGGTGCGAATGTCGTCTTGGCGGTAGAGCAGGTTGCGGCGTTCGTGCACGCGCTCAACCGTGCCTTCGTCTTGTGAGGGCAGCCAATCGACGCGGTCACCCACGACCACGGTGCTTTTTTTGCCGCGTGGGTGGCAAATGCGGCGCGTGCCGTCATCAGACTCGACCACGCAGTGGCGGCCAAATGTGGCCACCACCAAACCGGTTTGTAAGGCGGTGTTCAAGCGGTGTTCAAACCGTTTAAGCGAGCAAGGCGTCTACGCGCGCGGCGCAGTCAAAGTCGCTCTCGGAGATGCCATTGACATCGTGGGTGTTAAAGCGCACGTTGCAGTGGCCGTAGCTCACTTGCAAATCGGGGTGGTGGTCTTGGCGGTGGGCAATGTGGGCCAGCGCGTTCACAAACGCCATGGTCTCGTGGTAGTTGGCAAAACGAAACGTCTTGTCAATCGCGCCGTCTATCAGCTTCCAGCCGTCGGGCGCGCTGCCATTGAGGGCGGTTAAGCGGGTGACGATTTCGGTGGCGCTCAAGGCGCGGCGCTGGCTGTGGTCAGGGGTGGTGGGCGTGTTCATGCAACAGCTTTGATGTGGGCCAAGCGTTCGCTGGCCGGTGGGTGGGAGTAATAAAAGCGCGCAAACACCGGATCGGGCGTGAGCGTGCTGGCATTGTCTTTGTACAGCTTGAGCAAGGCGCTGGCCAAGTCGGCGCCGTTGGTTTGGGCCACGGCGTAAGCGTCGGCTTCAAACTCGTGGCGGCGCGAGAGCTGGGCCATCAAAGGCGAGACAAAAAACGTCAGCGGCGGCAGCGCCAGTGCAAACAACAACAAGGCCAGGGCGTCGTTGGGTGCGGCCATGGCCGGCATCACGCCCAAGCCGGTGTAGAAAGCCAACTGGCCGCTGAGCCAGCCCAGCAGCGCAAAGCCCAACAAGCTCAAGGCAAACATGCCGACGATGCGTTTGAGAATGTGGCGGTGGCGAAAGTGGCCCAATTCGTGTGCCAACACCGCGTCCACCTCGGCCGGCTCCAGCTGCGCCAGCAGCGTGTCAAAAAACACCACGCGCTTGGCAGCGCCAAAGCCGGTGAAGTAGGCGTTGGCATGGGCGCTGCGGCGGCTGCCGTCCATCACAAACAAACCTTTGGCGGCAAAGCCGCAGCGCTGCATCAACGCCGTGACGCGGGTTTTTAAGGACTCATCTTCCAGCGGCGTGAAGCGGTTGAACAAAGGCGCAATCCAGGTCGGGTAAATCACCAGCAGCAGCAAGTTAAACGCCATCCACACGCCCCAGGCCCACAGCCACCACAGGCTGCCGGCGCTGGCCATCAGCCACAACACCAAGGCCGCAATGGGCAAGCCAATGAGCGCGCCCACCAGCGTTGATTTGACAAGGTCTACCAGCCACAGGCGCGGCGTGGTTTTGTTAAAGCCAAAGCGCTCCTCCAGCCTGAAGGTGGCATACCAAGCCATGGGCAGTTCAATCAAACCGCCAATGAGAGCAAAGCCCGCGAGCAACGCCAGTTGCTGCGCCATGCCGCCGCCCAGCCAGCCGAGCAACACGTGGTTGAGCGCGTTTAAACCGCCGAGCAAAGTCCAGCCCAAGGTGATGGCGGTGCCCAGCGCGATCTCCACAATACCCAAACGGTGTTTGGCCAAGGTGTAGTCGGCCGCTTTGTGGTGGGCTGCCAGCGGTATGGTGGCGGCAAAGTCGGCCGGCACGGCGTGGCGGTGCTGGGCCACATGGCGCACTTGCCGCCAAGACAGCCACAGCCGCAGCACGGCTTGCAGCAGCAAGGCCGAAGCAAATATCAAGGTCACGGTGAAAGACAAATCGGTCATGGGGGGAGTCTAGCCCAGCCTCGCTTGGCCTTGAGTCGTGCGGGTGCTTTTGAGAGGGGTGTGTGAATCGACGAAAATCTCGGGTATGAATACTTCTGCTGCTTCAATCCCCACCGATGGTTCGGCCGCTGTGCCGACTTTGCCCAAAAGCGATCAAAACCTGGTTTGGCTCGATTGTGAGATGAGCGGGCTGGATCCCGAAAAAGAACGTTTGCTGGAAATTGCCGTGGTGATTACCGGCCCGCAGCTAGAGCCGCGCATAGAAGGGCCGGTGCTGGTGATTCACCAAAGCGACGAAGTGCTCAATGGCATGGACGCGTGGAACAAAGGTACCCACGGGCGCAGCGGTTTGATTGAAAAAGTCAAGGCCAGCACTTTGACCGAGGCCGAGGCCGAGCTGCAAGTGCTGGACTTTATTGCCCGTTACGTGCCGCGCCAAGGCTCGCCGCTGTGTGGCAACACCATAGGGCAAGACCGCCGCTTTTTGGTCAAATACATGCCCAAGTTAGAGGCTTATCTGCACTACCGCAACCTGGATGTGAGCACGCTCAAAGAGTTGGCCAAACGCTGGCGCCCGGATGTGTATGCCGCTTTTAAAAAGCGCCAGCAGCACACGGCTTTGGCCGATGTTTATGAGTCTATTGACGAGTTGGAGCACTACCGCGAGCACTTTTTGAAGTGAGGCCCCGTGTGCCTGTAGGCAAGCCGGTAAAAACCCCAGGCCGCATCGGCATTTTGTGGGTGGTTTAGCACTCAAAGTTGTGGAGTGCTAATATAGCCACTTGTCCCAGAAGGACACAGAGAATTGGAGGTGTGGAAATGACCGTTTCTACCTATACACAGACGCCAGCAGGCGCGCCGCGACCAGCGGGTGCATTGGCCGTGCCGCAGCCTTGGGGCAACGCCGCTTTGGTGTTGCCGCCATTGGGCAATTTGGACGCATACATCTCGGCCGTCAACCGCCTGCCCATGCTCACAGCGCAGGAAGAGCAAGATTTTGCCCGCCGCCTGCGTGACAACAACGATTTGGAAGCCGCCGGTAAGCTGGTGATGTCGCACTTGCGGCTGGTGGTGTCGGTTTCGCGCCAGTATTTGGGCTATGGCTTGCCGCACGGCGACTTGATTCAAGAGGGCAACGTCGGCCTCATGAAAGCCGTCAAGCGCTTCAACCCCGAGCAAGGCGTGCGCCTGGTGAGCTACGCCATGCACTGGATCAAGGCCGAAATCCACGAATTCATCGTCAAAAATTGGCGCATGGTCAAAGTGGCCACCACCAAATCCCAGCGCAAATTGTTTTTTAACCTGCGCTCCATGAAGCAAGGGTTTTAAAGCCGATGCGGCCGGGGCCGATGACGCTTTTGTGCCACGCGAGAGCTTGAGCGAGCAAGAAATCGGCATTGTGGCGCGTGAGCTCAACGTCAAACCCGAAGAGGTGTTGGAGATGGAGCGCCGCATGGCCGGTGGCGACGTGGTGTTAGACCCCTCGCCCAGCGACGACGGCGAAGAAGCCTACGGCCCCATTGCCTATTTGACCGATGCCAGCCAAGAGCCCACCGCTGTGTTGGAAGGCCAGCGCCGCGAGCGCTTGGCCTCAGAAGGCGTGGCCCGCGCGCTGGAGCAACTCGATGAGCGTTCACGCCACATCGTGGCCGAGCGCTGGCTCAAAGTCAACGACGACGGCTCGGGCGGCAAAACCTTGCACGAGTTGGCCGCCGAATACGGTGTCAGCGCCGAACGCGTGCGCCAAATCGAAGCCGCTGCCATGAAAAAAATGCGCTTGGCCTTGGCCGATTACGCCTGAAGCTTTCAGCGTCAACGCCGCAGCAAAAAGCCGACGCATGCGTCGGCTTTTTTTTGTTTTTCAGTGGTGCTGTCTGCGCTGGCTCAATCCACGATAAAAAGTGTCGCGCCTTCCTCGGTGTAGGAGCGGTGCGGCTCGGCGTTGTCAGCCACTTGGTAGCTCATGCCCGGTCTCAGCGTAAACGTGGCCCCGTCTTTGAGCTCGGTGTGCAGCACACCGGCGGTGCACAGCAAGATGTGGCCTTTGACACACCAATGGTCGGCGAAATAGCCGGGGGTGTATTCAACCATGCGCACGCGGATGGCCCCGAACTGTTGGGTGCGCCAGTAGGCCAAGCCACGCTCACCTTTGTGCTCGGTTGGTTCTATCTTGGACCAGTCGGTGGTGCCAAAGGGAATGTCTGTGATTTGCATGCGAGGGTTTTTGATGACAAAAAAGTCGTCTCGGATTCTGGCATGAAGACAGTAAGATTTGCAGATCAACAATTCATGGAGTGGATGTGAAAATCGCCGTTTCAACCGTTGTCGCCGCACCTTTAGTCGATGTGTGGGCCGCTTACACCACGCCAGCAGACATCATGTGCTGGAACGCCGCATCGCCCGACTGGCACACCACAGCGGCCACCGTAGACCTCAGGCCCGGGGGGAAGTTTTCCTCCCGAATGGAAGCCAAAGATGGTTCGTTTGGATTTGATTTTGCCGGCGAATACACCCACATTGTTGAGGGGCAGCGGATTGAATACGCTTTTGGTGAGCGCACCGGCGTGGTGGACTTTAAAGACACCGCCGGCGGCGTGGTGGTGACGGTGACGTTTGATGCCGAAGACACCCATTCGGTGGAGCAACAACGCAGCGGCTGGCAAGCGATTTTGGACAATTTCTGCCGCCATGTCACAGGCCAGCAGGCGAGCGGCCAATCAAGTCAAACCCAGCGGTGAACGAAAAAAAGCCCAGGGCAGCAACCCTGGGCCTTTTGTGTTGTGCGCTGCACGCTGGGTTTTAGCCCTCGCGCCGCAGCGCCGGGAACAAAATCACGTCGCGAATGCTGGCGCTGTCGGTCAGCAACATGACCAAGCGGTCTATGCCAATGCCGCAGCCGCCGGCCGGGGGCATGCCGTATTCCAGGGCGCGCACGTAGTCGGCGTCGTAATACATGGCTTCGTCGTCGCCCGCGTCTTTGTTGCTCACTTGGGCTTGAAAGCGCGCCGCTTGGTCTTCGGCGTCGTTCAATTCTGAGAAGGCGTTGCCAAATTCGCGCCCGGTGATGTAGAGCTCAAAACGTTCGGTCACTTCGGGGCGGCTGTCGCTGGCGCGGGCCAGGGGCGATATTTCGGTGGGGTGTTCCATGATGAAAGTGGGGGCCCACAGTTGCTCTTCCACTTTTTCTTCAAAGTACATCACTTGCAAACCGGCCAGGCTGCGCTCGGCCAGTTTGTCTTTGTCATCGCTCAAGCCCAGTTTTTTGAGTTCGCCGCGCAACCAGTCGGCGTCGTGCACGCGCTCACCAGCGTCGGTGTATTTTCCAATCGCTTGGGTGATAGTCAGGCGCTCAAACGGCGCACCCAAATCCACGCTGCGGCCTTGGTAGCTCAAGCGGGTGCTGCCGCAAACTGTTTCGGCCACGTGGCGAATTAAACCTTCGGTGAAGTCCATTTGATCGAGGTAATTCCAATACGCCGCGTAAAACTCCATCATGGTGAATTCGGGGTTGTGGCGCACCGAAATGCCTTCGTTGCGGAAGTTGCGGTTGATTTCAAACACGCGCTCAAACCCGCCCACCAGCAGGCGTTTTAAATACAGCTCGGGCGCAATGCGTAAAAACATTTGTTGGTCTAAGGCGTTGTGGTGGGTCTCAAACGGCTTGGCGTTGGCACCGCCCGGAATGGGGTGCAACATGGGGGTTTCCACTTCCAAAAAGCCGTTGTCCACCATGAAGCCGCGCAAGGCGGTGACGGCGCGGCTGCGCATGACAAAGCGCTGGCGCGCGGCCTCGTCGGTCATCAAGTCCACATAACGCTGGCGGTATTTGATTTCTTGATCGGCCACGCCGTGGAATTTGTCCGGCATGGGGCGCAGGCTTTTGGTCAGCAAGCGCACGCTGTCGGCTTGGATGGTGAGTTCGCCAGTGCGGGTTTTGAAGAGCACACCTTCGGCGGCGACGATGTCGCCCAAGTCCCAGTGTTTAAAGTCGGCGTGTACCGCTTCGCCCACGCTGTCGTTGTTCAGGTACACCTGAATGCGCCCGCCCGTGGGGCCAAACGAGGCGTCTTGCACGGTGGCAAAACTGGCTTTGCCCATGACGCGTTTGAGCATCATGCGCCCGGCCACGCTGGCGCGCACTTGCAAGGGCTCCAAATCTTCTTTGCTGAGGTGGCCGTATTGCTCGGCCAGGGCCTGGGCTTTGTCAGCGGGTTTGAAGTCGTTGGGAAACGCTGGCGCCCCGCCTTGGCGCTGGCGCTCACGCAAGGCTTTGAGCTTGTCGCGGCGTTCAGCGATCAACTGGTTTTCATCGGCGGCGGGGGGCGTGGCAGTGGTGTTCATGGCAGGCGTGCAAAAAAAGAAAGGGTTGCGTCATCTAGAGCGCAACCCGGTATTGTAAAAAGGGAATGAAAGAGGGGGTGATTCGCTGCATCCATGGCAGCCGGTTGTGTTGATGGGATGCCTTAAAAATGCAGCCGTTTTGACCTTGGCATTGTGCAATAGGCATAAGACCTACAACCCAGGGCCGCACACTAGGGCGTCCACCAATAGCGCAGTATGTGGAAGTAAATGGGGGCGGCGAAGATCACTGAGTCAAGCCTATCCAACATGCCGCCATGGCCTTCAATCATGGTGCCCCAGTCTTTAACACCACGGTCGCGTTTGATGGCTGACATCACAAGGCCGCCGAAAAAACCCAGGATGCAAATGGTCAGCGCTATCAGTGCAGCCTGCCAAAAAGTAAAAGGTGTGATCCAGGCCAGCAGTGCACCCATCACCGTGGCGCTGGTCACGCCCCCTATGAGTCCTTCCCAAGTTTTGGACGGTGAGAGCGCCGGTGCCACTTTCCGTTTCCCCAAGAGCTTGCCCCATATGTATTGCAGTACATCACTGCCTTGCACCACTATGACGAGAAATGCGATCAGCAGTAGGTTGCGTCCTTCGAAATTGGGGATTTGCAGTGTGAGCAGCGCTGGGACATGGCTGATACAAAATACGCTGACCATTAAACCCCACTGCACTTTGGCTGTGCGCTCCATAAAGCGTTTGGTGTCGCCGCCTATGGTCGAGAGAATGGGTAAAACGAGAAAGGCGTAGACAGGGATGAAGATGGAGTAGAGGCCGTACCACTCAATCCATATCAAAAAATACTGCAGGGGTAGCACGATATAGAACGTGGCAGCAATGGCATGGTGATCGCCGCGACGCGTGTAAGTGAGGCTGATAAATTCTCTGAGCGCGTAGAAGGAGATCAGATAAAACAACACAATCACGCCGCTTTTTCCAAAGGCAAAGGCCAGTCCTATGACGGCGACCAGTACCCACCAAGCGTTGATGCGTGCGTTGAGGTTGTCGATCACACTGTGTGGCATGCCACGCGCCACGCGCCATTTGAGCAGGCCACCAATGGCCGATGCCAAAATCAGTATGCCTAGCACGCCGCCGAAAAGCAGCACAGTGGTTTGCGTTTGTGGGTTCATGATGCGGCAGATTCTTGTACTGGGGGTTCGTTTTCACGATCGTGAGCGGGTCGCAGATCCAGCATGGCCTGTCGAGCGCGGGTGAGGAAGCTGGTTTTGTCCTCGCTGTCGGCTAAGGCAATGGGCGCACCGTAGCGCACCGAGCAGGCCAATGGAATAGGCAATAGAGCGCCTTTGGGCAGCACGCGTTTGAGGTTTTCTATCCATACCGGAACCAGGCGCACCTGTGGGCAGGTTTGGGCAATGTGGAAAAGCCCACTTTTGAGTGGCAGCAAGACCTCGTCGCTGGTGTTGCGTGTGCCCTCGGGAAACATGATGAGCGAGTCACCGTTGCCTAACGCATTTTTCATCTGCTCGACTGGATTCAGACCTTCGTCCGAGCCGTTGCGTTGAATCATGAGCGCATTGAATACATCGCATCCAATGAAGCGGCGGATTTTGGATTTCATCCAATAGTCTTGCCCAGCCACGGGTCGGGTGATGGTGCGCAAATCGGGCGGCAGGGTGGCCCAAAGTAGCACGAAGTCACCATGGCTGCTGTGGTTGGCAAAATACAGCGTCTGTTCGGCATTGGGGGCATTGTTGTTCCATACGGCGCGGACGCCGGTCAGTAGATCCGCCGAACCAATGATTAATCGCGCGACTAGGCTGGCGAGGGCGCGTCGCAATAGAGCGAAAAACGGTGAAGTGGCAGCGCCGTGCGTATCTTTCATGTGAAGTCTTTCGCGTCAAGAGGTGGGTGATGCGCATCAGCAGATACCGCGTTCCGGTGAGTGTGCGCATGCAGCGTCAATGGCTGAGCGGGTTCTCGGTGCTTGCCATTTTTTGTGTCGGGTTGTTTCATTTCCATAGTGACATGGATAGCGCGAGCACGAACCAGGTGCTCTGACCGGCGATGAGCATGCCATAGCGCTTCAGCAGCCGTTTTGTGCCCTGTAGGCGCTCTTGCAGATCACGCTGGACGCGTGATGAGGGGCGTAAGCCCAGGCGCTCCAATCCCATGTCCAGCAACAGCAGTGATGCCAGATGTCCCTTGCCCAATTCGTCGAACAGACGCTCGTCCAATCGCAAGCGAAAGGCGTAGTAGCGTTCCAGCAAACCCAACAATGCGGTAGCGCCAAAGCACAGAGTGCTCTTAAAACTCACACCGGATGGCATCACCGTCAATACAGTGATGGATATGACCGTCAGCATGAACCCCCACAAAGCGAGTAGCCTTGTGGCATGCAGCAGGGCGGCCAGGGTGGTGCATTGTGCGCGCTCGTGTTCGGTCATTTTTTTGTGAGGTTTTGAGCACGTGCATTGAGCGCGCTCAGTGCATCCAGCCAGCGTGAATTGAGCACAATCTGTGGCCGAGCGGCGCGTACCAGTGCTTGCGCAGCCTGGGGCGTATGACCTTGCAATACCAGCAGCGCAACCACGGTTGCGGCGCTGCGCGAAAAACCGAGGGCACAGCAAACCCAGACCGATGGGGGTGATGCATTTTCTGTTGTGCGGCGGCGTTGCGCTTCAAGCAGTGTGGCTGCGCGGTGTAGGCGTTCGACGGGGGGCACCACGAGGTCCAGCATAGGCAAGCAGTGGGCGCAACCAGTTTGTGAAGCCTGTACGGGCAATTGCAACTCGGCGCTCAAACTTAATAGCAGTGGGCGTTGAGCTGCTTGCCACTCGGCTGCGGTGGGCAAACGACCCAGACGCAATCCGGGTAGCACTTCTACGTTGGCGGGCGTGCGAAAAGTCCAGAGCCATGCGTTGAGTCTGGCGCCTATGCGATAGGGCATGTACAACCAGCGTGCGGCCCAATCCATGCGTCCTCCACGGCTCATGGCGAAGCCACGGGCACCGAAGCCCAGATAATTCAAGGCCACCAATGCCAGTGACACGGCTGGCCAGGCCAGCCACAGTGCAGTGTTGTTGATCCACAGCGCGAGTGCAAGGCACAGCGCTGAGCCCATGGCATAAAAGCTGGCCAGCTTGAGCCGCTGCGGGTCACGGGTCAGACTCCATGCACGCAGCAGTCCTGCGCGGCGCTCCAGGGGCCACAACCACGTGCAGACCAAACCCAGTAGTGCGCCGGTGGGTATGTCGATGAAATGGTGCTGGTAAGTCGTGAGAACAGAGCCGCAGATCAGCAGTGTCCACAAGTGCAGCACCACGCGTGCCCACCGCGCGTGGATCAGTCGCCGATACCAATCCCACAGGATGACGGCCAGTGCAATGTGTAGCGAAGGGGCTTGGTTATAAGGTTGGTCGAAGCTGCGTAACGCATCGAATAAAAAGGCCGGTGGCCCAGCGACTTCGGGTTGGCCGAAGCTGAAATGCAGTGGCCAGAGCATGAAGCAGCTCACGGCAATGAGTTGTGCGGTGAGTAGGCGCAGTGCGTGCCGATCAATCAGATGTTTGGTTCGGCCCAGAAACAGTGACAGCGCGTAAAAAGCGTTAATGCTCCAGTACGGGAAGATGGTCCAAGCCCAGAAGGGCATGCCACGCTCCCAGTCGAAAACCACCGAGGGTACATATGTGCGTGTACTCGCCCACCAATTGGCCAGGCCGTAGCTCAGATAAAACAACGGCCCTAACAAGGCGAGCCAAGCAGCAGCGCGTTTCCAGAGGTCGCGTTGTGGCTGCGTACGGGGGCTCATGGTTTTACGCGTTGGGCGAGAGAGACCGTGAAGATGCCCCAACGATCAATGCGTTGAGTGATTTTTCGAAAGCCCGCTTGCTCCACCAATTGGTCCATCTCTGCTTGTGTGCGCCTGCGCATGACCCAGGCTTGGCCTTGGCGGTGGCTGGTGAGTGCGCGTGCAATCATCTCCAATTGGGGGTGCCAGGGTTGGCCGGTGTAGACCAAGTAACCCCTGTCTTCTATGGCATCGCTCAGGCCTGCAAGCGAACGCTGCACCATTTCATTGCTGGGAAACAGCTCATACAGGCCCGATACCACGGCCAATGTAGGTCGTGGGCTTACGCTCGATAGGCTGAGCCGGTCGAAGGCATCGGCCTGCACAAACTGTGCATGGTTTTGAAGTTTGCGCTCGGCGATCAGCTTCTGGCCATCGCGTACATTGATTTCGCTGTAATCGCGCAGCAAGATGGAGTCTGCTTTGACCGAGCTGCTGGCTACAGCGTCGAGCACGTAGCGACCGTGTCCGGCCGCAATATCCATGAGCCGCACTTCGCTGTGTGCGGCGGCCAGGCGTTCCATGGCTTCGCGCAGCAATTCTTCTACATGCAATTTGCGCTGCCGAATGCCTCGCCAACCGATAGAGTTCAGGTAGGCACGGTCGATGAGCTTGCCGATCGGTGGTGTTCCCGATGCTTGGTTGCGGTACACATAGTCCAACGTACTGCCTGAATCAAATCCTGTTGTATGGCCCAGTGCCACGCCTTGTGAAAGCAGGCCGCCCAGTTTCAGCCCGGCCCGCGTGCCGCTCCAATACAGTCCGCGTGGCGATAGCGGATGCAGTGGCGCCGCCAGTGCGCGAGACTCATCGGCGGTTTCTCCTCGCTGGTCGGCGTTTCTCAGATCTACCGGTATGGCAGGGGTGTCGAACCCCTGCAAGATGAATCGACGCACAGCACCTACAGCGCCGGCGCGGTCTTTTTCACCCAAGGTATCGTGAAAGAAGCCCGGCAATTCAATTTTTTCTTTAACAGCGCTGCCGAGACGCTGAAAAAACTGGTGCTGAGGGCGATGGTGTACCACCCAATCTGCGCCAGAGATGAGCAACTGCGTTGGCAGCACGATGGCATTGGCGTCTTGCACCACGCGCTCGGCAGCTTCGTACAGATCCAGCAGAATGTTGACGGCAATGGGCCGCGAAATCAATGGGTCGCTGTTGTAACTGGCAATGCGCTGTGGATCGTGCGTGAGGAACTTGGCTTTGACGTAACTGTTGACGAAAAACAGGCCCCGCAATTTGTGCATCAATGACAGGCCTAGCCGTGCGAAGGGGACGTACAACTTAACCTTGAAGGCCGGTGAAGCGAGCGTGAGACCGCGCACTTTGGGCGCATAGTCGTGAGCCCAGGTCGAAATGAGTACCGCCCCCACGCTTTGAGCGACGATGTGCATGTCTTGTTCTTGTACACCGTGGTGATGGGCAATGTGATCGACGAAGGTTTGCACATCACGCACCGAGTGGGCGAAGCTGGGGCTGTGGCCGCGTTGGCCGGGCGATCGTCCGTGCCCCCGCGCATCCCAGGCGTAGAAATCAAAATCCGGGAGATTGAGTTCGTCGACCAAATGTGCCATGCGCGCTCCATGTTCATGGCCGCGGTGAAACAGCAGTATGGCCCCGCGTCGTGTTGCCCCTGGTTGAGGTATGGCAGGCCAATAGCGATAAAAGAGTGGCACCTTGTCGTGCGTGTCGAAAAACAATTCCTCAGCGGTGCGTTGGGACATGATGGAGGCCTTTGGGTTGAGGGTGAGGCGGGCGTGAGCGCTTGGTTTTAGGTGTTGCTCGCTTCCGCCAGTGCGTGGCGCACGCGGTTGATGGTTGTCCAAAGCACAAGTGCTGTGAGCAGGGGCATGAGCAGTGCTGTGAAGTGGGGTAGTGGCCCTCCCAGCGCGATATACAGACCCAATGTGCCGAAGGCCAGGGCGCGGTCACTCTTACCCATAGGGCCGTCATAACGCCGACTGGCCCCTACGGTAAGGCCCAGCGCCCCCGCGAACTCGCTCAACCCAGCGGCCACGATCAGTGTGCCGACCCAAAAGGCTCCCAGCGGCTCAACGAGGGCGAAGGGCGCATAGAGCGCCGCGTCGGAGACAACGTCTGTCAGCTCATTGAGAAAAGCCCCTAGCTTGCTTTGTTGCCCATGTTCACGCGCCAGCATGCCGTCAATGGCATTGAAGGCCATGCGCAGCAGCATCCACAGTGGAACCAGGGCAAAGGCCCAGCGCCCTGGGATTGCGAAGAAGAGCCAAAAACCCAAGGCCACGGAAATGAGACAAGCGCTTACGGTGACTTGGTTGGCGGTGATGCCGACCCTGACCAAGCGCTGCAGCAGTGGACGCAGCAGGGCTTGGAAGCGGGGTTTTAATGCGTAAATGGACATACGAACACGGGCGAGGTTGGGCAAGCAACCACTGAGGCAATAACGTTCAATTTTATTAAAAATTGATGGAGGCTTTGTCAAAATATGACAAAGCCCCGTTGGGCCATTTTTGAGGAATCAGTCCCCAAAGCGAGCAACGCCTGATAGTGCTCGTGCTGTAGAGCCGTGCGTCAAAGCGTCCCGACACGTGAGAATGTTTGCCGGTTTAACGCGCCGGACGGGCCTCAAGTGAAGGCCGTCAGCCCCACGAACGGACACAACCGGATGGAGCCGTGCGTGGGGATGAGCGTGAGAGGTGGCAATAAGGTTATTCGCCCAAATACGCCGCCCGCACCTTGGGGTCGTCCAACATGTCTTTGCCTTTGCCGGTCATGGTGATTTCGCCGGAGTCCATGACGTAGCCGCGGTCGGCAATTTGCAGGGCGCGGTGGGCGTTTTGTTCCACCAAGAGCACGGTTACGCCTTGGGCGTAGACGTCTTTGACCACTTCAAAAATTTTGTCCACCATGATGGGCGACAAGCCCATGGACGGCTCATCGAGCAGCAGCAGTTTGGGCTGGCTCATCAGGGCGCGCGCCATGGCCAGCATTTGTTGCTCGCCACCGGACATGGTGCCGGCCAGTTGGTCTTTGCGCTCTTTGAGGCGGGGAAACAGCGCAAACATGCGCTCGATGTCATTGGCTATGCCGGCTTTGTCTGAGCGTATGTAAGCGCCCATTTGCAGGTTTTCCACGATGGTCATGCGGGTGAAGATGCCGCGGCCTTCGGGCACCATCACCAGGCCTTGTTTGACCAAATCCCAAGGGCCTTTGCCTTTGATGCTTTGGCCTTGGTATTGGATGTCGCCTTCGGAAAAACCCAAGGTGCCGGTGATGGCTTTCATGGTGGTGGTTTTGCCGGCGCCGTTGGAGCCAATCAAAGAGATCAGTTCGCGCTCGCGCACTTCCAAGTTGACGCCTTTAACCGCCTTGATGCCGCCGTAGGCGACTTTCAAGCCCGAGACTGTGAGTAGGGGTTGTGTCATGTTGCTTGTGTCCTCAGTGGCCGCCAGTGCCCAGGTAGGCTTCAATCACCTTGGGGTCTTTTTGCACGTCGGCGGGGGTGCCCGCTGACAAGGGTTTGCCGTAGTCCAGCACGGTGACGCGGTCGCACAAGCCCATGACCAGTTTGACGTCGTGCTCAATCAGCAAGATGGTGCGGTTGTCGTTGCGGATGCGGTCAATCAATTCGCGCAGTTGCACTTTCTCGGTTGCGTTCATACCGGCGGCGGGCTCGTCCAGCGCAATCAATTGTGGATCGGTGGCCAAGGCGCGGGCAATCTCCAGGCGGCGCTGGTCGCCGTAAGACAGCGTGCGGGCTTTGTAGTCGGCGTATTTGGCCACGCCCACGTATTCCAGCAATTCCATGGCGCGCTCGGCAATGGCTTTTTCTTCGGCTTTAAAGCTGGGCGTGCGCAAGATGGCGCCGATGAGGCCGGAGTGGGTGCGCACGTGGCGGCCCACCATGACGTTTTCCAGCGCCGTCATGTCGGCAAACAGCCGGATGTTTTGGAAGGTGCGGGCAATGCCGGCTTTGGCCACTTGGTGCACCGCGGTTGGAACGTAGGGTTTGCCGGCCAGCTCAAACGTGCCGCTGTCGGGCGTGTACAAGCCGGTCAAGACGTTAAAGAACGTGGTTTTGCCAGCGCCGTTGGGGCCAATCAAGCCATAGACTTGGCCGCGTTCAATTTGTATGCCCACGTCGCTCAAGGCTTGCAGGCCGCCAAAACGTTTGGAGACGCCGGCCACTTTCAAAATGATGGGGTTGCTTGTGCTCATGTTGAGTAGTCCCTGTGCGTTATTGGCTGAGCGATTTGCCGTGGTCGGGTGCGGGCCACAAACCGCGCGGACGCAACAACATGATGACAATCATGGCCAGCGAAATCAGCAATTGGCGCAAGATTTCAGGCGCCAACCGGCCGTCGGTGAGGGCTTGCAGCGGGGTTGCCACGTGGCGCAATACCTCAGGCAAACCGGCCAGCAGCAAAGCGCCCAAAATGACGCCGGGGATGTGACCTATGCCGCCCAGCACCACCATGGCCACCACCATGACGGACTCCATCAAGGCAAACGACTCGGGTGATACAAAGCCTTGGAAGGAGGCAAACAAAACCCCCGACAAACCGCCAAACGAAGCGCCCATGCCAAAGGCCAGCAGTTTGAGGTTGCGGGTGTTTAAACCCATGGCTTTGGCGGCAATTTCGTCTTCACGAATGGCCATCCAGGCGCGGCCAATGCGTGAGCGCTCCAGCCGGTAACAAATGATGACCGACAACACCACCATGGCCAGGAACAAGTAGTAATACAAGGTGACGGACAACAGTGTGTAGCCACCAATGTTCAAGTTCTGGCCCAAGTTGATGCCAAAGATGGAGATGGAGTCGATCTGGCTGATGCCGCGTGGCCCGTTGGTGATGTTGATGGGCCGGTCCAGGTTGAGCATGAAGATGCGGATGATTTCGCCAAAACCCAGCGTCACAATGGCCAGGTAGTCACCCCGCAGCTTGAGCGTGGGTGCGCCCAAAATGGCACCCACCACACCGGCAACGATGGCGGCAAAAATCATCAGTACCCAAATGTTGTAGTGGATGCCGTTGGGGAAAGCCGCTTTGATGGCGGCAAAAGCGTCCATCAAGTGTGGCGATCCCAGCAGCCCCATGATGTAAGCGCCGACGGCAAAAAAGGCGATATAGCCCAAGTCCAGCAGGCCGGCGTAGCCAACCACAATGTTCAGGCCCAGCGCCAGCAAAACAAACAGCAAGGCGGTGTCAATGATGCGCACCCAGGCACTGCCAAAGGTTTGCAAAAACAAGGGCAACACCATCAAGGCGACAGCAGCGGCCAAAAACGTCAGGAGCTTGGCTTGTTTGGAGTTGGATTGCAACATGGTGCGAGTCCTTTCGTGATCAGGCGCGGTCGGCCACGCGCTCGCCCAGCAAGCCCGAGGGGCGCAAGGTCAGCACAAAAGCCAGCACGATGAAAGCAAAAATGTCGGTGTATTGGCTGCCCAAGAAACCGCCGGTGAGCTTGCCCAAATAGCCCGCCCCCAGTGATTCGATCAAGCCCAAGGCAATACCGCCCACCACGGCACCGGCCAAGTTGCCAATGCCGCCAAACACCGCCGCCACAAAGGCTTTGAGGCCGGGCATAAAGCCCATGGCGTGTTGCACGATACCGTAGTTAGACGCCCACATCACGCCGGCGACGGCGGCCAGCAAGGCGCCAATGATGAAGGTGGCGGAAATCACCACATCGGGTTTGATGCCCATGAGGCCAGCCACCCGTGGGTTTTCGGCGGTGGCGCGCATGGCGCGGCCCAAGTTGGTGGAGTTGACCATCCACATCAAAGTCGTCAACACCACCACCGTGGTGACCAGAATAAAGACTTGGGTGACCGAAATCACCGCACCGCCCAATTCAATAGGATTACCGGGCAACAGCGTGGGGTAGGGCTTGGGGATGGGTTTCCAAATCATCATGGCAATGGTTTGCAAGAAGATGGACATACCCATGGCCGTGATCAGCGGTGCCAATCGGGGTGAATTGCGCAGCGGCCGGTAGGCCAGTTTTTCAATAATGAAATTGAGCGCGGCGCACACCACCATGGCAATCACCGTGGACAGCAGCAAAATCATCCAGCCCGGCGTGCCGGGCATGGCCTCTTGCATGAGGCCTATGATTTGCCAACTGGTCAGGGCGCCGACCATCAAAATTTCGCCATGCGCAAAATTAATCAAGCCAATGATGCCGTAGACCATGGTGTAACCCAGCGCTACCAAGGCATACATACTGCCCAAAACCAGACCGTTGATGATCTGTTGCAGCAAGATTTCCATTCAGGTTTCTCCGGTTGGTTCAGTAAGGCGGGCTATTAAAAAAAGCCCACCGCTGTACAACGTAGCAAAAAACCCGCCAAGCAGCCTCTGGGGTGACCAGCATCACAGAGCCGGTAGCGGGTAAGGTGGGGCGGATTGTAGTCAACCCGCTTTGCCAACCAGTAGAGTGCAAGCCCTTATAAGGCCGGGAAAACCCTCATTCGCGCCGCAAGATTGAGGGCCAAAAGCGGATTTTCTTGGGGCATTAGCGGGGCGAATGAAATTTTCTGATAGTCGATAGTGATAGGCAAAACCAATCGGGTGGGGTGCCGTATCAAATGACTTGTTGGCGTATGCGGTTGGAGACCAAGTCAATCAAGCTGACCGTGATGACAATGATGATCATGACGGCGGCGGTTTCGGCGTATTGAAAACCGCGAATGATTTCCCACAACACCACACCTATGCCGCCCGCGCCCACCATGCCGACCACGGTGGCCGAGCGCACGTTGGACTCCAGGCGGTAGAGCGTGAACGACAGCCACAGCGGCATCACTTGTGGAATGACGCCGTAGATGATTTCGTGCAGCGCCGAGGCACCGGTGGAGCGTATGCCTTCAATCGGCTGCGGGTCTATGGCCTCAACCGCTTCGGCAAACAACTTGGCCAGCACGCCAGCGGTGTGAATCCACAGCGCCAACACGCCAGCAAACGGCCCCAAGCCCACGGCCACCACAAACAACATGGCAAACACCATTTCGTTGATGGCGCGAAACGCATCCAACAAACGGCGCACGGGTTGATACACCCACCACGGCACGATGTTGTTGGAGGCGAGCAAGCCCAAGGGCACGGCAGAGACCACGGCCAGTGCCGTGCCCCACACCGCAATTTGCAGCGTGACCAGCATTTCCGTGACATAAAAACGCCAGTTGGTGAAGTCTGGCGGGAAGAACTCACGGGCATACGTTGTCATGTTGTCCGAGTCGCTGAGCAAGTCCATGGGGCGCATGTCTGCGCCGCGCCAAGAGGCCGTCAAGATCAGCAAAACCAGCGCCCAGCCGGCATACCAAGTCCAGCTGCGCTTGTGGGCTGCGGCGCTCAAGGCGGCGGTGGGGACAACATGAGAGGAAGCGCTCATTTTGAATCCTAGATCCGGCAGTTGAATGCGCACGATGGTGCCGTGATCGTTGTGCCAGGCAAGGCGCGACGACGCTGCGGGCTGCTGCCCGCAAGGAGAAGCAACGCCGCATGGCGCGGCGAGCGCGGTGCTATTGGGTGCGTAGCGCTGTCACCCAAAAGGTGAACGTCAACGAAGCAGAAAAATTCAATGTTCATGGGGTTCTCACAAAGGAAGCCAGCGGTCAACTGCCGGATCTAGGGTGACAGGGTTTCTGCGGTGGAGGGTGGGCGGTGTGCGGCCCGGACAAGACGGCCATTACCCGCCGCCCCAAGCGCACAAGGCGTTTGTCACAAGACCTTTGTCACAAGACCTTTGTCACAAGACGTTGGGGGCGGGTGATGGCAACGGTGGTTTATTTCAACGCGGCCAGTGCTTTGTCTACGGCAGCCAGTTGTTCGGCCTTTTCAGTGGCCGACAAGTTGGTGTTGTTTTCTATTTTCATGCGCTGGCTGAACAAACCCAGTTCACGGATGGGCAAGAGCTGCGCGTCGGTAGACGGTTTAAAACCGGAGAGCTTGTCGATTTTGAACAGAATGGCTTTTTCGGCATCGGTTTTGCCGTAGCTGTAGAAGAAGTCTTTGATTTTGTTTTTGGTGGCTTCAGGCAAATCTTTGCGCATCACAAACGGGTCCGATGGGATCAGGGGCGAAGTCCAGACCACACGAATTTCTTTGCGCTTGTCGGGGTCACGTGCTTCTAGGCGTGCCAGGTTTTCGCTGTTGTTGGTGGCAACATCCACTTGTTTGTTGGCCACGGCCAAAGCGTTGGCACCGTGGCTGGCACTGCGCGTGACTTTGAAGAAGGTTTTTGGGGTGATGTTGTTTTTGGCAAACACGTAAAAGCCCGGCACCAAAAAGCCCGATGTTGAGTTGGGGTCACCATTGCCAAAGCTCAAGCTGGCGCCGTTTTTGAGCACATCGTCCAAGGATTTCAACGGGCTGTCTTTGTGCACGATGAGGTGGGAGTAATAGCCCTCAGAACCATCCGCAAACGCTTTTTTGGCGAACACTTCACCGTTGGAGCGGTCTACCGCTTCAATCGCCGACTTGTTGCCAAACCAGGCCACTTGCACTTTGTTAAAGCGCATGCCTTCAATGATGCCGGCGTAGTCGGAGGCAAAAAACGCCTTGACCTTCAAGCCGGTGGACTTTTCCATGTCGTCCAGCAGCGGCTGCCAGCTGTCTCTGAGGTTTTGCGACGACTCGGTGGAGATAAAGCCAAAGTTGACGGTGTCTTGCGCCCAGGCGGTGGCCAGAGACAGGCCTAGCGATAGGGCAACCAGGGTTTTTTTGAGCATGGTGATGTCCTTAAAAATGAAAAACAAAAACGGAAAAAATCAGCGGCGTGCAGCCTGCAAAAGGCTTAAGCGGCGCGGGCCAAGGGTTGTGGCCAAGCCACAGCGTCAGCGCTGCGCGAAGGCGCCGATGGGGTGGGGGATGCGGGTGAGGATGCAGGTGACAAAGCCGAACTGCCGTTGAGAATTTCATCGGCTTGCATGCCATACAAATCGCGCAGCAACGCCGGTGTGAGGGCTTTGGATGGGCCGTCGTAGACCACCCGGCCTTGGTGCAAGGCCACCACGCGCGGGCAATAACGCATGGCCATGTCGACTTGGTGCAGCGACACCACCACGGTGTGGCCGTCTTCGCGGTTGATGCGGGCCAAAATTTCCATGACTTTGCGCGAAGCCTCGGGGTCTAAGGAGGCAATGGGCTCATCGGCCAACACCATTTTGGCGCCTTGCACCAAGGTGCGGGCAATGGCGGCGCGCTGTTGCTGCCCGCCCGATAGCGTAGAAGCCCGCTGCGCGTGGCATTCAGCAATGCCCACGCGGGTCAAAGCGTCTATGGCCAAGCTGCGCTCTTGGCTGGTGAACCAGCGCGTGACGCTGCGCCACCATGGCATGGCGTGCAGCCGTCCCACCAACACATTGGTGAGCACCGGTAAGCGATCCACCAAATTAAATTGTTGAAACACCAAACCCACTTGGGCGCGAATGCCACGCACATCGCGCTGAATGCGCCCTTCGCGTTGCACGCAGCGGCCGTTGATTTCTATGCACGAGCCGGGCGTGGCATCGGCCGCCATCAGCCCGGCCACATGGCGCAGCAAGGTGGACTTGCCCGAGCCCGATGCGCCAATCAAGGCCACCATTTCACCGGGTTGTATGTCCAGGTTGATATCGTTCAAGGCGCGCTTGCCGCTGGCAAAACACTTGTTCAGGTTTTGAATGCGAAGAGCAGTGGACATGGGGGTCTCCGTGGTGGTTAAAACCAAGTTATCTAGACAAGTTGCAGTGTCTCGCCGGAATGTGACAAGCGCTTGAAAGCTGTGGGAAGTTTTTGTGTCGCTGTGATCACAATATGGGTTACCCAAGATCCGGCAGTTGGACGCGCCCGCTGTCGTTCAAATGGTGAGCATCCATGAAGAAGCGAAGTCCAATGTCCACAGGGCTCTCACGACGGAAGCAAGCGGTCAACTGCCGGATCTAGGGTTACACCACGCGCCGCCCCTCGCGCCAGACCGCCCGCACCACGGCGTGGCGCTGGCCATCGGCCATTTCAACTTCGCGCACTTGCACCAAGTCGGCGCGCAAACCCACGGCCAATGCCCCCCGGTCTTGCAGGCCCACGGATTGGGCCGGGTGGCGGCTGATGGTGGCCACCGCTTGCGGCAGCGTCATCAAGTCTTCGTTGACCAAGCGCCAGGCGCTGGTGAGCAAGCTGCCGGGCACGTAGTCGCTGGACAAAATGTCCAGCAGTCCCAAGCTGGCCAAGTGCGCCGCTGCCACGTTGCCCGAGTGTGAGCCGCCGCGCACCACGTTGGGCCCACCCATGACGGTGAGCATGCCGCACTCGCGCGCGGCGCGGGCGGCCAATTCGGTGGTGGGAAATTCGCACACGCTCACGCCGTCGGCGTGTGACTCTTGCACATGCGCCAGCGTGGTGTCGTCGTGGCTGGCCAAGGCAATGCCGTGGGCGTGGGCGTAGTCCACAAAATGGCGGCGGTGCGGCAAGGCGTAACGTGTTTGCAAATCTTTGGCCTCGGCCAAGCGGGTTTGAAACTTGGCTTCGCTCCACCCTTTTTTGCCGGTGAAATACACGCGCGCGTGTTCAATGTCTTCCCACTGGCGTTGACCCGGCGTGTGGTCCATGAGCGAGATCAAGCCCACTCTGGGGTGGTTGACGAAGGGCGCAAACAATTCAATGGTGTTAGGCACGGGCAGTTCGCAGCGCACATGAAACCAATGGTCGGCGCGCAACACGTCGCGCGCCATGCACTGGGCCAAGGTGTCGACCACGCTGTGCCAAGCGCTGCCGCGCAGGCTTTGGGTGTCGGCCTCGCCCACGCCCAAAGCGTCGTAGACGGTGGTGATGCCGGCGGCGGCCACTTCGGCGTCGTGGGCCAGCAAAGCGGGAAACTCGGGCCAATGCACTTTGGGCCGCGGCATCAAATGACGTTCAAAGTTGTCGGTGTGAATTTCCACCAAACCCGGTAGCAAATAATCGCCTTCTAAATCGATGGCGTCGCGGGGCGCCGCACCGCTGGGGTCTATCGCGGCGATGCGGCCGTCTTGCACTTGCAGTGTGCCGGTGACGACTTCGCTGGCCAGCACCAGTTGGGCGTTGGTGAATGAGAGGTTGGGCATGGCGTGTGTGAGGGCAGCTGGGGGCAAGTCGGCAGGGGCGTTCATGCGGCTTTTCCTTGTGGGGTGGGGGCGTCGTGGCTGGCGTGAAAGTCGCTCATGGCCACGCGCCGGGTGGCCACGGCTTGGGCCACTTCGGGGTCGTGAAAAATGCCCAGCAAGGCGCTGCCGCGTTGCCGGGCTTCGGTGATGAGTTCAATCACGGTTTGGGTGTTGGCCTTGTCCAGCGAGGCCGTGGGCTCGTCCAGCAGCAGCAAAGGGCGCGGGCGTATCAGGCTGCGGGCGATGTTGATGCGTTGCTGCTCACCGCCGGAGAAGGTGGCCGGCGGCAGTGACCACAACCGCTGTGGAATGCGCAAGCGGGTCAACCAGGCGCTGGCTTGTTCGCGTGCGGCCTTCAGTTCGGCTTCAAGTGCGTCCTGGTGGTGTTCGGGGTCAGCGCTGCCGTTGTCCAGCAGCGGTTGGGCCACCACGTCCAGCGCGCTCACGCGTGGAATCACGCGCAAAAACTGGCTCACATAACCCATGGTGTCGCGGCGCAAGGTCAGCAACTGGCGGGCACTCGCTTGTGTCACGTCAATCGGTTCAGCGCCTTCGGGGCGCACCCAAATGTGGCCGCTGCTGCTGCGGTAGTTGGCGTAGATCAGCTTGAGCAGTGTGCTTTTGCCCATGCCCGATGGGCCGTCTAACACCACACATTCACCGCTGTGCAGCGACAAGTTGACATCGTCCAGCACACGCAGTTGCAAGCCGTTTTGGTGGTGCAAGGTAAAGCGTTTGGTGATGGCTTGGAGTTGAAGCAAAGGCGTGGTCATGGCTGTAAGACGGAAGAAACCAGCAGTTGGGTGTAAGGGTGTTGGGGGTCGTCCAACACCTGGTCGGTCAAGCCGGTCTCGACCATGCGACCACGTTGCATCACCACCATGCGGTGGGCCAGCAAGCGGGCCACGGCCAAGTCGTGGGTGACGATGACGACGGCCAGTTGCATGTGTTGGGTGAGTTGGCGCAGCAAGTCCAACAAGCGCGCTTGCACCGACACATCCAGGCCCGAGGTGGGCTCGTCCATGAACACCAATTGCGGCTGCGTTACCAGGTTGCGCGCAATTTGCAAACGCTGGCGCATGCCGCCGGAGAAGGTGCGCGGCGTGTCGTCTATGCGCTGGGGGTCTATCTCTACGCGTTCCAGCCATTGCTGGGCTTGCTGGCGCAATTGGCCGTAGTGGCGTTGGCCCAAACCCATTAAACGCTCGCACACATTGGCCCCGGCCGAGACGTCCAGGCGCAAGCCATCGGCGGCGTGTTGGTGCACAAAACCCCAATCGGTGCGGGCCAGCAAACGCTGCTGGGCTTGGCTCATGGCGTGCACGTCGCGCAAGTGGCCGTCGCGGGTTTGAAATTCAATGGTGCCGCTGTCGGGCGCTAAGCGCGCGGCCAAGGTGTTGAGCAGTGTGGTTTTGCCCGAACCGGATTCGCCCACAATGGCCAGCACTTCGCCGGGCCACAAATCAAAAGAGGCTTGGTGCAAGGCGGTGTGCTGGCCGTAGCGTTTGCTCACACCGTGCACACGCAGCAAGGGAAGAGAAGCGGTGTTCATGGTGCGGTGGCTAAGTGGCTGGGGTGGGGTTGGCGGTCTGGCTGCCCTTGACGTTCTTGGCGTTCTTGGCAGTGGTCCGAGTCCGAACACACGTGCATGCGGCTGCCTTGGTCGTCGGTGATGATTTCGTCCAAAAAGCTGTCGGTGGCTCCGCACAAGGCACACGGCGCATCCCAGCGCTGCACTTCAAACGGGTGGTCTTCAAAGCCCAGGCTTTCCACCGGGGTGTAAGGCGGCACGGCGTAAATGCGTTTTTCGCGGCCAGCGCCAAACAACTGCAGCGCCGGGTTCATGTGCAGCTTGGGGTTGTCAAATTTGGGGATGGGCGAGGGCGACATCAAATAACGCTGGTTGACCATGACGGGGTAGTCGTAGGTGGTGGCGATGTGGCCGTAGCGGGCAATGTCTTCGTAGAGCTTGACGTGCATCAAACCGTATTCGGCCAAGGCGTGCAGCGTGCGGGTCTCGGCCTCGCGCGGCTCCAGCCGTTGCATGGGCTCGGGCACCGGCACTTGGTAGACCATGATTTGCCCTTCGCGCAGCGGCGTCTCGGGAATGCGGTGGCGCGTTTGTATGACGCTGGCTTCTTGGGTGCGCGTGGTTACGTGAACGCCGGTGGTGCGCTGGAAAAAACGGCGTATGTTGACGGCGTTGACGGTGTCGTCGCTGCCTTGGTCTATGACTTTGAGCGTGTCATCGGGCCCAATCACGGCGGCGGTCACTTGTATGCCGCCGGTGCCCCAGCCATACGGCAAAGGCATTTCGCGCGAACCAAACGGCACTTGGTAGCCGGGTATGGCCACGGCTTTTAACAAGGCGCGGCGAATCATGCGCTTGGTGCCTTCGTCCAGATAGGCGAAGTTCACACCCGGCTCGGGGCCGGTGTGGGCGTGTCTGTTTGGGGTTTCATCAACGGTCATGGCGGTGTTCAGGCAGGGTCTGGGGTATCGGAGCTTGGTGCGTTTGAAGCGGCCTCGGCACGCATGCGGCGCACCAGTTCCAGCTCCGATTGAAAGTCCACGTAATGCGGCAATTTCAGGTGTTGCACAAAACCCGAGGCTTCCAAGCTGTCGCTGTGCGAGAGCACAAACTCGGGCATTTGCGCGGGGGACTCAATGGCTTGGCCCAACTCTTGGGCGCGCAAGGCGCGATCCACCAAGCTCATGGCCATGGCTTTGCGCTCGCTGTGGCCAAAGGCCAGGCCGTAACCGCGGGTGAATTGCGGTGGTTGTTGTTGGCTGCCCGCAAACTGGTTGACCATTTCGCATTCGGTGATTTCTATGTCACCAATGGAGACCGGGAAATCCAGCTCTTGCGGCGTCAACACCACTTCGACTTGACCCAATCGCACCTCACCCACAAACGGGTGGCTGTGTGAATAACCGCGTTGGGTGGAATAGGCCATGGCCAGCAAAAAGCCTTCGTCGCCCCGCGCCAGGTTTTGCAAACGCGTGGCGCGGTCGGCCGGAAAGCGCAACGGCTCACGCGTTAAATCCACCGGGTCGGGGTCGCCCTCGGGTATGGGGTGGGTTTCTATCAAGCCTTCTTGGTTGAGCAAGTCCACCACGCGCGGGGCAGGCTTGGCCGTGCTGGTTGGTTGGTTGGCTGGTGTGGACGGTGCGGCGGGTGCATCCAGGGCATCGGCTTGCGCGAGCAAGGTGAAGTCCAGCAAGCGTTGGGTGTAGTCGTAAGTGGGGCCTAGGATTTGCCCGCCGGGGATGTCTTTGAAGGTGGCCGACACGCGCCGCTCCAAGTGCATGTGGGCGGTGTCCAGCGCCTGGGTGTGTCCCAAGCGCGGCAAGGTGGCGCGAAAAGCGCGCAGCAAAAAAATGGCTTCCACCAAATCACCGGCTGCTTGTTTGATGGCCAGCGCCGCCAACTCGGGGTCGTAGACCGAGCCTTCGGTCATGACACGGTCGACCGCCAATTTCATTTGCTGGCGGATTTGTGTCACGCTCAGCTCGGGCTCTTGGGGGTCGCCCCGGCGCTGCTGCGCCAGCAAGCGGTAGCTGTTGAGAATGGCGGTTTCGCCGCCTTTGACCGCAACGTACATCAAGCCTCCTGTAGGGCGCTCAGCCGTGTGCTGCGGGGCAGGCCGGCGATGTGGCTGGGGGGGTGGACAAAAACACGTCAACGCCGCGTGGAAACAAGCGTTGGTTGTGTTCCCATTGGTCTTGAAAATCAGCCGGCAGCCCTTGCACTTGCAAGACCAAGCGCTGGGCAATGCCGGGCCCGCTCAACTGCAAGGTTTGTGCGTCGTTGGCGTCTGCGCTGTGTGGGTTGTCTGGGGTGTTTAAGTGTTGCACTTCCACAATCAACAACGCCGATTGATCGGGGTAGGCGTCGCTGCCCACGGCCAGGGTTTGCAGCGCCGGCACAGTGTCGCCTTGGGTGACCCACACAAAGTCGGCTTGCGCGGCCGATGCCGCCCAGCGGCAGCCGGTGTGAAAGCGCAGCCACGCGGGCGCATCGCTGTTGGCCAAGGTGGGCGATAACCACACCCGGCAATCGCTGTCGACCAGGGCTTGCAGCAACATGGCGGCGGCGCCGTGGCCGTGCTGCGGCAGCGCTGAGACGGCGGGCATGGCCCACACGCGCCCGGGGTGTGCCAAGGCCGACAAGGCGGGTGCGAAACACCGCTTGGCTGCCCAAGGCGGTGTCGTGAAAACCGGGGCCGACGGTGTTGCAAGTTTTGTGTGTTCATGTGGCGTCTCCTGCGTCTGCACCTTCGGCCTCGCGGGCCACGGTAAAAAAAGTCCACCACCGTCGATTGCGCACGCGCTTGCCGCTGGGCCTGTTGCTGTTGCACGTGTTGGCGCAAAGCGGGCAGCAACTGGGCTTGCAAGGCCGCGTTCAAGGGCGGGGTTTGCAGCAAGGCATCGGCCATGGCCGCCAGTTGTGCGTGGCGGTGGTTGCGGCCCATAAGCCACGCCGACCGCAGCGGCGGCGTCCAGCCGCAAGGCGCAGCGTGTGACGGTGACTTCACCAACGTTAAAGCGCGCGCCGGTGCCGCCAGCGCGGCCTTGCACCATATAAAGCCCGGTTTCGGGCCGGCGCAGCCATTGCGGCGTTGTGCTGGTGTGCGCCGCCAAGCCTTGCTCTAGTAGGGCCAGCGGGGCGCGTGCCAGCAAGGCCATCCAGTGGCGCGGGGCGTGGCATGGGGCGGCTGGTTAGGGTGTGGCGGTGAGGCGCCAGGGGTGTCAAACGCATGAAACATGGTCGTGCTAAGCTGCGGTTAATTTGTGTAGACAACTTGTTTGTCTGACCGCCAGCTTACGTTGCCCTTGTGTCCTTTTCATGACAAAAACACACGCCACCACCCCTGGCTTTTTTGCCAGCCCCCGATCACAGTTTTTGGGCCCGCATTGCGCACGAATTGGCGCAAGCCATAGGCGGGGCATTTACACGCCGGGCGAGCGTTTGCCGTCTGAGCATTCATTGGCTCAGCAATACGGCGTGAACCGGCACACCATTCGCCGCTCGCTGGCCAGCTTGTGCCAACTGGGTTTGCTGCGCAGCAGCCAAGGCAGTGGCACTTATGTGCAAGATTTTGCGGTGGACTTGGTGCTGGGCAAGCGCACGCGGCATCGGCAAGCGCTGCAACAAGCCGGTTTGTCGGGTGGCTTTGAGGTGTTGAGCGCCCAGACGGTGCGCGCCAGCGCCGATGTGGCCCGCGCTTTGGCCTTGCGCCCGGGGCGCTCGGTGTTGCAACTGCACGTGGTGGGCCGGGTGCAAGACCAGGCCATGGACGTGGGTGAGCGTTACTTTCCACTGCCGCGTTTTGCCGGCTTGGATGAGCACTTGCGGCGCAGCGGCTCCATCACCACAGCTTGGCGGCTTTGGGCGTGGCCGATTACACGCGCCGCCAAAGCCGCATATTCGGCGCGTTTGCCCGATGCCGACGTGGCCGCGCGTTTGCAGCAACCCACCACGCGCCCCACGCTCTACATCAGCAGCGTGAACGTTGACATGGACGGCGTGCCGATTGAATACGCCCGAACCTGGTTTGCCGGTGACCGTGTGAGTTTGACCGTGGATTTTTAACCTAGATCCGGCAGTTGACCGCTGGCCTCCTTTATGAGAACCGCATGAACATTGCACTTTGCCTCGTTGTTGACGTTCACCTTTTGAGTGGCAGCGCTACGCACCCGCTGGCACCGCGCTGGCCGCGCCATGCGACGTTGCTCCTTCTCGCGGGCAAGAGCCCGCAGCGTCGTCGCGCCTTGCCTGGCACGACCATCACGGCACCATCGTGCGCGTCCAACTGCCGGATCTAGGTTTATGACAAGCAATACCCCAACACCCCACCGCGTGGCCATTTACGCCGCACCTGACATAAACAGCGACTGGTGGCAACGCGGCAGCCAGTGGTTAGGCCGTTGCGCTGGGCAGCGCTGCGCGGTGGCGCAACCGACGATGGCCGGTGTGGACGGTGCCACCCAAGCGGCGCTGACCGCTGAGCCGCGCCGTTATGGTTGGCATGGCACGCTCAAAGCGCCGTTTCGTTTGGCCCCGGGTGTTGACGTGACGGCTGTGCGTGAGGCCTTGAGCGCGCTGTGTGGTGAGCACGTGGCGTTTGATCTGCCGCCTTTGCAGGTCAGGCGCATGAGCGACTATTTGGCGTTGATGCCCGCGCACGATTGTCCACCGCTGCAAGCGCTGGCTGAGGCTTGTGTGCGCCGTTTGCAGCCGCTGGCCGCGCCGCTGGATGAGGCCGATCTGGCGCGCCGCCGCCGCGCGGGTCTGACACCCGAGCAAGACGCTTTGATGTTGGCTTGGGGTTACCCGTGGGTGTTGCAGTATTTTCGTTTTCACATGACGTTGAGCGGCTCTTTGC
>JASJYW010000027.1:55442743-55467892 GCA_030386875.1 Morinoia aosen
CTCGCCAGGTGCATCGGCCTTGCTGGCGATCTTGCGCAACTGGGGCCGTGAGCGGTACGGGGGTGATGATGAAGGCTAGTGCAGTGTTGCACGCTATCTGGAACATAAAAACGCGCCTCTGGGGCCATGGCGGCGTTGCAAATCCTCGCGATACCTCCAGGTATCGCTGCGGTTTGCGCCTTGCCCTGATCCCAAATGCATCGTTTTTATTCGTTCCATCAAGAATGCAACACTGCACTGGCGAAACCGTTTTCCGTTTTTGGTCTCATGCACCGAGGGCAAGCCAAATGGTTGCCCGTTCCGGGCGGTGAGCTTGCCGCAACCGTGATGTCAAACCCCGTGGTGCTGAAAAACAGCGAAGCCTGTGCCGTTGTGCTGCCTCGGTACGGGGCCGGTTTGGCGCGTTTTGATGTGCGATGGCAAGGACAGACCTTGGCGGTTTTTCGTCCCCTCGTTGATGAGCCGGAACATGAAGATGATCTGGCTTTGTATTTGCTCGCGCCATTTAGCAACCGTATTGGAGGCGGGGGCTTTACCTGGAATGACCAAAGGTACGACCTCCGACCCAACGTCACAGGTGAGCCCTTTGCGCTGCACGGCGATGCATGGCAAAACCCTTGGAGCGTGGTTGAGCAAAGTAGCGAGCATGTCAAGCTGCAGTTCATGTCACGTGACATGGGGTCTTTTGCGTATGATGCGGACATCGTCTGGGCTCTCAAGGGCTATACCCTGTCCGGGGAGCTGACCTTGACCCACCGAGGCCCAGGCAGCATGCCTTATGGCGGTGGTTTTCATCCCTGGTTTTTGCGAGACAGCGATATGCGTTTGCGCGCGCGCGCAAACGGCTGGTGGGCCGAAGACGAGCGGCATCTGCCTACGGCTTGGTATCCCCTAACTGACACAGACGCCGCTGGATACGCTAAGCCTCGAACGCTTCCGCCCCATTTTGTGAACACGGTCTATACCGGCTGGGACGGCTGTGCCGACATGGTGTGGCCGCAGCGTGGCCTCGCTCTTCGTGTTCAGGCTGACGGGCCTTTGAGTCGTTACGTCGTTTATTCACCCGGCGCGGAGGCGGACTTCTTTTGCTTTGAACCGGTGTCGCATGACGTTAATGCGCACAACGCGGCGCTGCCACTGGAGCGCGGGCTTGTTGAACTGGCTCAGGGTGAATCCTTGCGTTTGAGTGTTAGATTTACCGCAACCCCAATAACACTGTGAGGGGGCTGCGCTGGGATAGCCGGCCCGAATGAACGATGATGGCCCTGGTATCTCTTTTGTTGTTTGTAAGGCGTTTGTGATGAGCACCCCTTTGAGCCCCACACATCTCATTCCCCCACCAGCCTTGGTGCGCCGCGCCCAGCAGCACGACACCCAAGCCGTGCAAGCGCTGGACAGCGCGCATTACATCCACCCGTTTACCGACCACGCCGATTTGGCGCAAGTGGGTGCGCGGGTGATGACGCACGCCGACGGTATTTATGTGTGGGACTCTGAGGGCAACAAGGTGTTGGACGCCATGAGTGGCTTGTGGTGCACCAACGTGGGCTATGGCCGCAAAGAGTTGGCGGATGCGGCGTATCAGCAAATGATGACGCTGCCTTACTACAACAGCTTTTTTCAAACCACCAACGTGCCCGCCGCGCAGTTGGCGGCCAGGCTCTCGGCCTTGGCCCCGGCGGTGGGTGAGCGCCGTTTTGAGCACGTGTTTTTCAGCAGCTCTGGCAGCGAAAGCAACGACACCAACGTGCGCATGGTGCGCCGCTATTGGGACTTGATGGGCCAGCCCCAGCGCAAAGTCATCATTGGCCGCCACAACGGCTACCACGGCTCCACCATGGCCGGGGCTTCGCTGGGCGGCATGAGCGGCATGCACGCGCAAGGCGATTTGCCCATTCCCGGCATCACCCACATTGGCCAGCCGTATTATTTTGAGAACGCCCAGCCCGGCGAAAGCGAAGCCGACTTTGGCTTGCGCGCGGCGCGCTGGTTGGAAGAAAAAATCCTGGAACTGGGCGCCGACCAAGTGGCCGCCTTCATTGCCGAGCCGGTGCAAGGCGCCGGTGGTGTCATCGTGCCGCCGGCGACGTATTGGCCGGAAATTCAGCGCATCGTCGACCAATACGGCATCTTGCTCATCAGCGACGAAGTGATTTGCGCTTTTGGCCGTTTAGGCCATTGGTTTGCGTATGAGAAGTTTGGCTACAAGCCCGATTTGGTGACCTTTGCCAAAGCCGTCACCAGTGGCTACATCCCCTTGGGGGGTGTGATGGTGGGCAACCGCGTGGCCGACGTCTTGATCCAAAAAGGCGGCGAGTTCAACCACGGCTACACCTACAGCGGCCACCCCACGGCGTGCGCGGTGGCCTTGGCCAACCTGGACTTGATGGCGCGGGAAAAACTGGTGGAACGCGTCAAAGACGACACCGGCCCGTATTTGGCCCAGTGCTTTGAACAGCTCAAAGACCACCCCTTGGTGGGCGACGCCCAAACCTGCGGCTTGACCGCGGGCGTGCTGCTCATGAAAGACAAAACCCGGCGCCAACTGTTTGATGAGCAACTGGACGTGGGCATGCTGTGCCGCCGCCATTGTTTTAAAAACGGTCTCATCATGCGCGCCGTGGGCGACCGCATGATTGTTGCGCCACCGCTGGTGATGACACGGGCCGACATCGATGAGATGATGGCTTTGATACGCTTGTGCCTGGACGCCACTTGGGCCGATTTGCAAGCGGCGGGTCATTGCGCCTGAGGGCGCCCTCGGCCACACCCTTGGCCAGTGCCCCGCATGCATGAATAGAATGGCGTATCTTTTCTTGGCCCAAGACTGGGTTTTGGGTTGGGTTTAAGGCTTGGCCACAAGGCGGTTTGCTCAAGGTAAACGCTGGGGTCTTGGGCCTTGGTTGGTTGTTTTTAATATCAAAAGGGAGTGTTCACCATCATGAAAAAACAAATCTTGGTTGTGGCTTTGTCGGCCTTGATGCTGGCGGCATGCGGTCAAAAAGAAGAGGCCGCGCCGGCCCCTGCCGAATCGGCCAGCGCCTGTAGCGGCAGCGCCCGCAGGCCCGGTGCTCGATGACGAAAAAATACTCAACATTTACAACTGGCCCGACTACATTCCAGAAGGCATGTTGGCCAAGTTTGAAGCAGAAACGGGTGTTAAGGTCAACTACAACACCTTTGAAAACAACGAAGCGTTGCACGCCAAGTTGGTGGCGGGCAACTCGGGTTATGACATCGTGGTGCCCACAGCGGGCTTTGCCAAAAAACAAATTGATGGCGGTTTGTTTCAGACCATAGACAAAAGCCGGTTGAGCAATTACGGCAACTTAAATCCCGGCTTCATGAGCAAGATCGCGGGTGTCGATCCTGGCAACCAATACCTGGTGCCATGGGCCTGGGGCTTTACCACCGTGGGTATCAACAAACAAAAAGTCGAGAAGGCATTGGCTGGCATGCCCATGCCTGAGAACGCGTGGTCTTTGGTGTTTGATCCCAAGTACTCCAGCAAGTTGAAGTCTTGTGGCATTGCCTATTTGGATTCACCCAGCGAGATCTTGCCGGTGGCGCTGAACTACATCGGCAAACCCGCTTACAGCGAAGATCCGGCCGACTTCAAAGCCGTAGGGGAGATGCTGGGCAAAGTGCGTAAGATGTTCGTCTTTTCTCCAGCACCATGATTGACGATATTGCGGGTGGCAAGGCTTGTGCTTTTGTGGGTTGGTCGGGTGACATCAACATCGCCGCAACGCGGGTGAAAGAAACGGGCGGTACCGATGACATCGTGCCGTTGCTGCCGGTCACAGGCGGTTTGGTGTTCATTGACACCATGGCCATTCCCAAGGACGCCAAACATGTGAACAACGCCTTGGCCTTTATTGATTTTTACCTGCGTGGTGAAAACAGCGCGGCCATGGCCAACGAGATGACTTACCCCACCGCCAACACGGCTGGCCTGGCCGGGATCAAGGACGAAATCAAAAACAACAAAACCATTTTTCTGGACCAGGAAAACATGGACCGTTTGATTCCCACCGGGGGCTATTCCAACGAAATTTTGGGTACGCTCAACGACACCTACAACGCGTTCAAACGCGGCAAATAAGCCGCGACATCACGCGGTCATTCTCAAAAAGGGTTGTTCTTCCTTGTGGGTGAACAGCCCTTTTTTATACAAACCCCATCACAAGGCCTGAATATGACGGATACGGCAGGTTATTTGGTGACCGAAAAACTGGTCAAACGTTTTGATGAGGCGCTGGCTGTGGACGAAGTGTCCTTGTCCATAGGCAAGGGTGAAATCTTTGCGCTCTTGGGCAGCTCCGGCTGCGGCAAGTCCACCTTGTTGCGCATGTTGGCGGGGTTTGAAAAACCCACATCCGGGCGCATTCTGTTGGGCGGACAAGATGTGGCCACCATGCCGCCTTATGACCGACCCGTGAACATGATGTTCCAGTCATACGCGCTGTTTCCTCACCTGACGATCTGGGAGAACGTGGCGTTTGGGTTAAAGCGCGAAGGCTTGCCCAAAGCCGAAGTACAAAAGCGCACCGACGAAATGCTGGCTTTGGTGCAGCTCACCCCCTATGCCAAACGCAAACCGCACCAACTCTCGGGTGGGCAGCAGCAGCGGGTGGCTTTGGCGCGCAGCCTGGCCAAAAAGCCCAAATTGTTGTTGCTGGACGAGCCCTTGGGTGCGTTGGACAAAAAACTGCGCGAGCAAACCCAGTTTGAATTGGTCAACATCATTGAGCAGGTGGGCGTGACTTGTGTGATGGTGACGCACGACCAGGAAGAGGCCATGACCATGGCCAATCGCATTGCCATCATGAGCAAAGGCCGGGTTTTGCAAGTGGGCAGCCCGGAAGAAATTTATGAACACCCACGCAACAAATTCGTGGCCGATTTCATCGGCAACGTCAACTTATTCCCCGGCAAGCTCAGCGTGGACGAACCTGACCGCTGCGCCGTCAGCACCGCCATTGGTGAAATTCAAGTTGGCCATGGGGTGAGCGGCACCTTGAATATGCCGGTGTCATTGGCTGTGCGCCCTGAAAAAATTGAGATCAGCAAGACGCGGCCCGACAACGTCAATTGCAATCTGTTCAAGGCCCGCGTGAAAGAGATTGGCTATCTGGGTTCGTACAACAACTACATTCTTGAGGCCTCTGATGGCTCCAAGGTGCGCACCACCGAAGCCAACAGCTCGCGCTATGACTTGCAAGAAATCACCTGGGAAGATGAGGTGTATTTTTGGTGGAACGATGAAGCCGGCATTGTTTTGAGGGATTGAAACCCCTTGGCATTTCTCGCACCGCCCCGTGCCACGCCCGGGGGCTCTTTCCGTTAGGAGACTTTTGATGGCGCTTTCATCGCTTCCCATGCCCGGCAAACGCTTTGTGATTGGTGTGCCGTATACGTGGCTGTTTGTTTTCTTTTTGCTGCCTTTTTTAATCCTGCTCTACATCAGCTTTGTGGACATGGGTTCAGACATCAACCCGTTTAAACCCATCTGGGACCCGATCACAGGCATCTTGCACCTGAAATATGAAAACTACCTGACCATTTTTCGCACGGAAGAAGGCGCGCCACTGTTTAAAACACTGTACGTGGAGGCCTACATCCGATCGATAGGTTATGCCTTGGTCACGGCCATTTTGTGCCTTTTTATCGGTTACCCATTTGCTTACTTCATCGCCCGCTCAGCGCCCAGTGTGCGGCCCGCCTTGTTGCTGATGGTGATGTTTGCCGTTTTGGACGTCGTTTTTGTTGCGTGTTTACGCCTGGAAGGGGCTGTTGGCCGATCAGGGCGTGATCAACCGCATCATGATGGCCTTGGGCATCATCAACGAGCCCTTGCCCATGCTCTACACCAACATCTCCATGTTGGTGGGCATGGCGTATGTGTATCTGCCCTTCATGATTTTGCCGCTCTACGCGAACCTGGTGAAGATGGATTTTCGTTTGCTAGAGGCCGCCTACGATTTGGGCACCACGCCGTTTTAAAGCGTTTTGGCTGGTCACGGTGCCGCTGTCCAAGGCCGGCATCATCGCCGGCTTCATGTTGGTCTTCATTCCCTGCGTGGGCGAGTTCGTGATCCCTTCTTTGCTGGGCGGGCCGGACAATTTGATGATTGGTCGCGTGGTGTGGGACGAAATGTTTGTGGCCAACGACTGGCCTAAAGCGACGGCCTTGGCGGTGACCATGATCGCGTTGATCATTGTGCCGGTGGCAATTTATTACCACTATTCGGCAGAGGAGAAATGAAGACTCCCCGCGAGGATATGAAGACCCCCCGCGCCGCCTTTGGCGTCACCCCCCTGAAAGGGGGGCGGGGCCTGTGGCCTGGTGGAGCCAGCTCCACGGCCCCCTCGGCGTGATGACACACCTTTGCATGTGAAGGAAGAACGATGAAAACCCTGGTGGAAAAACACTTTGGCAAAGCTTGGATGGCGGTGGTGTACGCGTTTTTGTACCTGCCGCTGATTTTTATGGTGGTCTTTAGCTTTAACAGCACACGGCAAGACGCGCGGTTTACCGGTTTTTTCGATGCGCTGGTATGAAGCGTTGATGAACGACAACCGCATCGTTGACGGCTTCTTCACGTCATTAAAAGTGGCCGTCATTACCGGGCTGCTCTCGGCGGTGTTGGCCACTTTTGCCGCCTTTGTACTGGTGCGCTACCGGCGATTTTTGGGGCGCACCATTTTTTCTGGCATGGTCAATGCGCCGCTGGTGATGCCAGAGGTGATTATTGGCTTGTCGCTGCTGTTGCTGGCCGTGGGGGTTCAAAACACTTTTGGCTGGCCCGAACGCGGTTTGCTCACCATCATCCTGGGCCACACCTTGCTAGGCATGGCCTACGGCATGGTGGTGGTGCAAAGCCGGTTGCTGGAAATGGATCGCCGCATTGAAGAGGCGGCCATGGACTTGGGCGCACGGCCCCATCAAGTGTTTTTTCTCGTCACCTTGCCCAACATTTTCCAAGCCATCTTGGCGGCGTTTTTGTTGTCCTTCACGCTCTCGTTTGACGACGTGGGTGATCGCCGAATTTCTCTCAGGCCCGGGGGTGAGCACCTTGCCGCAAGTGATTTTTGGCTACGCCCGCCGCGGCATCAACCCCACCATTTACGCCGCCGCCACCTTGCTCATCGTCACCGTCACCATCGTCATCGTCAGCTACGCCGTGTGGGTGGCCCGCAGCACCCGCCGGCGTGAACGCGAAGTGGCGGCGGCTTTGCGGGCGGGGTGATCCTGCAAAAACCGCACGCAAAAAAAAACCGCGCCACAATTTGTGGCGCGGTGCTGAGGCTGGAGAAAAACGCTGGAAGTTACCAACACCCACCGAACGCCTAAAAGCAGCCGGGGATGTCACCGATCCGGCTTGGCCGGTCGGTTAGACATCGTCCCCTTGAGGGGGTGACGCCGAAGGTGGCGCGGGGGTGGGCCCATTACGCCGCAGCCAGCCAATACCCGGCGTTGAACGGGCTGCTCATGCGCAGAGCTTGGGGGCTGACGTCCACCAGTTTGTCGGTGGGCATGGGCTCTTCGGTGGTGTCAATCACTTCGCCTTTGGGCGCGCGCGCCACCGAGAACGAGTAAAAGCAGCGGAACGGGATTTTGCGGTCGGCCCAGTAATCGGCCACGTCGCGGAAGATGTCCAGCAACTGTTCACGCGCTTCTTTGTCAAACTTGGCGTTGGTGGGGATGTGCTCCAACACCACGATAAAGCCGGTTTGGGGGCCGGATTTGTGCACCACGTCGGTCATGCTGTCGTGCAAGGCGTCGAAGTTTTTGCCAAAAGGCGCGGGTAAGGTGTATTGCGCCGCAATCAAATCCAATACGTCTTGCTTGTTTTGCGCGGTGGCCAAGTTGGCGTAGAGGAAGTGATGACCCAATTGCTCAGCCGCTTGTTGCAAGCTGTGCACGCTGTAGGCGCGAATCGATTGAACGATGTTGGGGCGAACGTTACGAAGTGGTGTGTCCATCTCCGCGTCTCTTTCTTAAAGTCAAAGTTAAAAATTCTTTAAAGGTCACTGCACGATTTGGCGAAAACTCGCGTAGTGATCTTCGGTGTAATAACAAACCTCTGGCTGCCGCACCACTTGGCCGCCGCAGACAATGCGGCGTGCGCCCCGGTCGCGTACCCCTGGCGTGGTCACGGTGTATTCGCGGTAGTGACCGCGTGTGGCACGGGGCAATAAGCGCTCCCGGTTGCCGAACACGGTGCCGTCCTTCTCATAAGGGAAGGGCCCACCTTGACGAATCAAACCCATGACTTGTTGGCCTTGGGGTGGCAGCTCAGACAGAGCAATGGTTTGGGCCGATGGGGCGGAGGATGCCAGCGGGGGCGTTGTTTCGCCGGTTGGCGCTCCAACTTGTTGCCAAGCTGAAACGGCCAAAGCCGCTGCCACGAGTGTTATCCAAGCCCACTTTCGGACCATGCATTTCCCTGTGTTCTGACGCAATCAACCCGTTCTTTCCCAACAAAAATACCCAAGAGGAAAGTACCGGGTTAACCCTCAAATCAAGGGCGCAAGTGTGCCTCAAGCGCAACAAAAACACAAGCCCCTATCACGATAGTGGACGGGTATTGAGGATGGGAAAAAGCCTCTAAATCGCGGCCAAATGATTGAATCGATGGGGGATGCATGGGCTGATAGGAGGTGGATGAGGGACTGGCGCCCTGGCACAGGCAACGGCTACCACGCCCGCTGCATCGGGGTGAAATTTTGTTCAATACACCCCCCGCCTGCGCGCCACACACTGCGCGGTTTCCACCCCAATCAGGTGCCGCCATGATGTCTGTGTTTGTTGCCATGTCTGTTTTTGCCATCGTTGGGGCCATCACGCCGGGGCCCGTCAATGTGTTGGCCGTGCGCCATGGTGCGGCCACGCGCGTGCAAATCCCGCTGCTGTTTGTGCTGGGTGCCAGCGTCAGCTACACGCTGGTGGTGTGGCTCATGGGCACGGGCGCGCAGCGGCTGGTGTTGGACAACCCCGGCTGGGTGCGCGGCGTGCAGTGGTTGGGCGTCGCGTATTTGTTGTACCTCGCCGGCAAAATCGCCACCGCACCCGTCGCCGCACAGCGCGAAAATACCCAGGCGCAAGGCCTGGGCGCATGGGCGGTGTTTTCCCAAGGGTTTGCGGTGCAAGCGCTCAACCCCAAAGCGTGGCTGGTGGCCTTGGCGGGGGTGAGCTTGTTTGTGCTGCCACAAACCAACGTTCAAGCCGCTTTGCTGGGGTTTTGTCTGGTCTCGCTGCTGGCTTGTTTTTTGGGTGTGGGCACTTGGGCGGTTTTGGGCCGCACGCTGGCCAGCTGGTTGCAAGCGCCGGAGCGCCAAGTGCGTTTTAATCGGGCCTTGGCGCTGCTTTTGGCCTTGAGTGTCGTGGGCATGCTGGCTTAAGCCTTCGATATCCATGAGTCACCCCGACAACACCCCCCATCACCGCATACACCGACACCCGGCCGCCCCGTGGGCGGAATTGCGCACCAGCGTGTTATCCACCGATGGCTACCGCCCGCATTCACACGCCGAGTATTCGATTGGCACCGTCGATCAAGGCGAAGCGGTTTTTCACCACCCCGATGGGCCCGAGCGCTTGCGCCCTGGCGCGGTGGTGTTGATAGAGCCCCACGTGACCCACGCCTGCAACCCCAGCACGCGGCCCAACTGGTCGTACCGCATGTTGTTTGTTCAGGCCGATTGGTTGCACCAACACATCACACCCTTGTTGCGTACAGGCCTGAACGATGCGCCGGTGCAAGCCTTGCGCTTTCACACCCGGGCCAGCCATGACGGCGAGGTGCATGAGGCGGTTGACCGTTTGTGTCGCCCTATTAACAACGCCAGCGACGCCGAGCAACTGAGCCAAGCGCTGCTGCGGTTTGTCGCACAGCACGCCGCGCCAGCGGCACCCGTTGATGAACTGCCGCTCGCACCGTCTTTGCAGCCCGCTTTGGCCCACATGTTGACCGGCCTGGACCGCTTGCCCACCGTCAAAACCTTGGCGCAAACCTGCGGCATGAGTTCGGTGACATTCATACGCCACTTTAAAAAAGCCGTTGGCATCACCCCCGGTGAACACCTGCGCAACCTGCGCATCAACGGCGCCAGACGCCTCATCGCCCAAGGCGCCTCCTTGGCCGAAGCCGCTTATGCCATGGGCTTTGCCGACCAAGCGCATTTGCAACGGGTTTTTAAATCACACCACGCCATGACGCCCGGCCAATACGCCAGTGCGCCAGCGCCCGCCGCACCCGCACGGCAAGCACATGTGAATGCAAGCCACTGGCGCGGTTAAGCCAACGCCGTTGCCAGGCACGGACGCAGCGACAATCGGCGGCATGCAAGCGCTGCTCAACACCATTGCCCAATTGGATTTACCCACCGACGCTGAACGCGTTTTTCACGGCCGTGGCGGCTTGCACCCGGGCTGTGAGGCCTGGGCTTTGGATTGGTTTGCCCCGGTTTGGTTGTTGACCAGTTTCCAAGCCATGAGCGAGGCCGAATTGGCACAAGTGCATCAAGCTTTGAGCACACGCTGGACGGTCTTGATGGCGCGCACGCCAACGCCTAACGCGCCACTCCATTGGGTCTATCAATGCCGCGCCGCTGGGCATGTAGAAACACGCTTGATGGCCGGCCAAGTGCCCGAGCCGCACGAAGTGTGGGAGCAAGGCGCGCGCTACCGCATCCATTTGCTCAAAGGCCAAAACCACGGTTTGTTTTTGGACATGGCCTGCGGCCGGCAGTGGGTCAAAGCGCACGCACAAGCACACGCGCAAACGCGAGGGCAAGGGGCCAAAGTGCTCAACCTGTTTGCCTACACCGGCGCGTTTTCGGTGGCCGCGCTGCAAGGGGGCGCGCAACACGTGGTCAATGTGGACATGAGCGCCGGCGCCATGGGTGTGGGCCAGCTCAACCACGCCCTCAATGGCGTGCAAAGCGGCGCCAGTTTTTGGGTGCACGACATTTTTAAAACCTGGGGCAAGATCAGCCGCAGTGGGCCTTACCACCTCATCGTGGTGGACCCGCCCAGTTTTCAAAAAGGCAGTTTTTGTGGCCACCAAAGACTACGCCAAACTGCTGCGCCGCCTGCCCGATTTGCTGCGCCCAGGCGGCCAAGTCATGTTGTGCTTAAACGCGCCCGAGTTGGGCGTGGACTTTTTAAAAAACCACATGGCCGAGCAAGCGCCCGAATTGCTGTTTGAGCAGCGCCTGCCCAACCCCCGCGCTTTTGCCGATGTGGACCCCGAGCGCGCACTCAAGGTTTTGATTTACCGTGCCCCGGCAGTGGTAACGTAGGTTTTTCAACAAAGGTCTGCAAGCCCTCAGTCCCATGCCTGTGCAACCGCCTGTGTCTCATTCCCGCTTTTATCAAGTTCGCCAGCGCTTAGAAAAGTTTGATCCGGGTACGGGTTGGCGCTTGTGGTTGTATGAGTTTTTTTTGTTTGGTTTCAAACAAGCTTGGGCGTGTTTGTTTGGTGGCTTGCTGGTGTTTCTGCTGCTCGCAACCTACTTTTTTTATCCCGACAATGCCCCGTTGCACCGCTATGATTTTTTGACCCTGGCGGCAGCGTCCATTCAAATCTTGCTGCTGGTTTTTAGGCTGGAAACTTGGGCGCGAAGCGGGCGTGATTTTGATGTTCCACATCGTTGGAACCATCATGGAGTTGTTCAAAACGGCGGCCGGTTCATGGGTATACCCAGAAGCCAGCGTGCTGCACATCGGCGCCGTTCCTTTGTTTTCTGGGTTTATGTATGCCGCCGTTGGCAGCTACATTGCGCGGGTGTGGCGCATTTTGATTTGCGGTTCAGCCATTACCCGGCGCACTGGATGACCTGGCTGTTGGCGGTGGCGATCTACATCAACTTTTTTGCCCACCATTGGTTGATAGACATTCGTTACGTGTTGTTCGCGGCGGCGGCGGCGATGTTTTGGAGGACACGCATTTATTTCAAAAACTGGCGTACGCACCGTTGGATGCCGTTGGTGGTTGGGTTTTTCTTGGTCGCCACTTTCATCTGGTTGGCCGAAAACATTGGGACTTTTTCCCAGGCGTGGCGTTATCCGGGGCAGGAGTCGGGCTGGAAAATGGTCAGCTTGTCCAAGCTGGGCAGTTGGTATTTGTTGATGCTGATTTCTTTTGTTTTGGTCACGCTGGTTCAGCCCGTGCGAAAGCCCGATTAACGGCAGAAAGCGAGCCCAAGCTGTCAGCCTGGGCCCCGGCGCGGGCCACCTGAAACCAGGTCCCGCGCTTGGTCTGATTTACCGGCTGGCGTGGCGCGCAGCGTTGGCATCGGCCACCGTCAGCGCCGTCATGTTGACGATGCGGCGCACCGTGGTGCTGGCCGTCAATATGTGCACCGGCTTGGCCGCGCCGAGCAGCACCGGGCCAATGGCGATGTTGCCGCCGGCGGCGGTTTTGAGCAAGTTGTAGGCAATGTTGGCCGAGTCGATGTCGGGAAACACCAGCAAGTTGGCGTCGCCTTGCAAGGTGCTGCTGGGCATCAAGGCGCGGCGGGCGGTGGCGTCCAGCGCCACGTCGCCGTGCATCTCGCCGTCCACTTCCAGCCAAGGCGCTTGCTCGCGCAGCAAGGCCAGGGTTTGGCGCATTTTGACGGCGCTGGGCTGGTCGCTGTTGCCAAAGTTGGAGTGCGACAACAACGCCGCTTTGGGTTGCAAACCAAAGCGCAGCATTTCTTCGGCCGCCATGGCGGTGATTTCGGCCAACTCTTGCGCCGTGGGGTTGTGGTTGACGTGGGTGTCGACCAAAAACACTTGGCGGCCGGGCAACAGCAAACCGTTCATGCACGCATAAATCGGCACGTCTTGCGGCGTGCCCGGGCAGCCTTCGGCGCGTTTGCCAATGACTTGGTCGATGTAGCGGATGTGGGTGTCGGTGGTGCCCCAAGTGCCGCAAATCAAACCATCCACTTCGCCTTTGCGCAGCAACATGGCGCCAATCAGCGTCAAGCGGCGGCGCATTTCAATTTTGGCCAATTGCACGGTGACGCCACGGCGCTCGAGCAACTGGTGGTAGGTCTGCCAAAAATCGCGGTAGCGATGGTCTTGCTCAACGTTGACCACGTCGTAGTCCACGCCTTCGCGCAAGCGCAGACCAAATTTTTCAATGCGCTGGGCAATGATGGCGGGGCGGCCAATCAAGGTGGGGCGCGCCAAGTCTTCGTCCACCACCACTTGGCAGGCGCGCAGCACGCGTTCTTCTTCGCCCTCGGCGTAGGCAATGCGCTTGGCCGCGGCACGTTTGGCGGCGGCGTAAATGGGCTTCATCATGGTGCCCGAGGCAAACACAAAGGTTTGCAGCTTGTCGCGGTAGGCCACCAAATCGGCCACCGGGCGTTGTGCCACGCCGCTGTCAGCAGCGGCTTGCGCCACGGCGGGCGCAATTTTCATCATCAAGCGCGGATCAAACGGCTTGGGAATCAGGTATTCCGGGCCAAACGCCAATTTTTCACCGGCATACGCGGCGGCCACCACTTCGCTTTGCTCGGCCTGGGCCAGCTCGGCAATGGCGTGAACGGCGGCAATCTCCATCTCGTCGGTGATGGTGGAGGCGCCGGCGTCCAAAGCGCCCCGGAAGATGTAGGGAAAACACAAGACGTTGTTGACTTGGTTGGGGTAGTCGCTGCGGCCCGTGGCCATGATGGCGTCATCGCGCACGGCTTTGACTTCTTCGGGCAAGATTTCGGGCGTGGGATTGGCCAGCGCCAAAATCAAAGGCTGGGCGGCCATGGTTTTGACCATCTCGGGCTTGAGCACACCACCGGCGGACAAGCCCAAAAACACGTCAGCACCGGCAATGACTTCGGCCAAGCGGCGCTGATCGGTTTTTTTGCGCAAAATACGCTTTGTCATCGTCCATCAACTCGGTGCGGCCTTCATAGACCACACCGGCCAAATCGGTGACCCAAATGTTTTCACGCGGCAAGCCCAGTTTGAGCAGCAAACTCAAACACGCCAATGCCGCCGCGCCCGCACCGGATGTGACCAGCTTGACGTCTTTGATGTCTTTGCCCACCACTTTGAGGCCGTTGATGATGGCCGCGCCCACACAAATGGCGGTGCCGTGCTGGTCGTCGTGAAAGACCGGAATCTTCATGCGCTTGCGCAATTCGCGCTCCACATAAAAACAATCCGGGGCTTTGATGTCTTCTAAGTTGATGCCGCCAAACGTGGGCTCTAACGAGGCAATGATGTCCACCAATTTGGCGGGGTCTTTTTCGTTGATTTCGATGTCAAAAACGTCGATGTTGGCGAACTTTTTAAATAGCACGCCTTTGCCTTCCATCACCGGCTTGGCCGCCAGTGGGCCAATGTCGCCCAGGCCCAACACGGCGGTGCCGTTGGTAATGACGGCCACCAAATTGCCGCGGCTGGTGTATTTAAACGCGTTGACCGGATCGGCCACGATTTCTTCACACGGCGCGGCCACGCCGGGCGAATACGCCAACGCCAAATCGCGCTGGTTGGTCAGTTGCTTGGTGGCCGCAATGGCCACTTTGCCGGGGCTGGGAAATTCGTGGTATTCAAGGGCCGCGCGCCGCAATTCGGCGCGTTTGTCTTCAGTGGGTTGCGACATGGGGGCGTGTCTCCGACGCGGAAAAAAAATGAAAAGCCATTGTAGGACGCCGCAAGGATGAAAAAAGACGCGCCCCGACATAAAAGCGTGCCCTTAAGAACCCGGTGAAAAAGCGCGGTGATAGCATGCTTGGCCTTAGCTTGCACAAGGAGCCCGCTGATGCAAACCTCTGCCTTGTGCGCCGATGGCCAGCGCCGTTGCCATTGGTCGACCACGGTGCCTGAATTTTTGCCCTACCACGACCACGAGTGGGGTTTTCCGGTGCTTGACGACCAGCGCTTGTTTGAAAAGCTGTGCCTGGAGAGTTTTCAATCCGGCCTGAGCTGGCGCACCATATTGGCCAAGCGTGAGAACTTTCGTCAGGCGTTTCACCACTTTGACTTTCACCGCGTCGCACGTTTTAGCGCCCACGATGTGGAGCGCTTGCTGCTCGATGCCGGCTTGGTGCGCAACCGCAGCAAAATTGAAGCCGTCATCAACAACGCCGGCAAGGCCTTGGATTTGATCGCGCAAGAAGGCTCGCTGGCCGCTTTTGTGTGGCGTTTTGCGCCTCCATCGCAGACAGCCACCACGCCACAATCGGTGTCCGCCGAATCCATTGCCTTGTCCAAGGCTTTCAAAAGCCGGGGCTGGAAATTTCTTGGCCCCACCACCGTGTATGCGTTTATGCAAAGCATGGGCTTGGTCAACGACCACGCCGCCGACTGCGTGACCCGTGCCGAGGCCGAGCGCCAGCGTCAAGCCTTACAACGCCCGGTATAACGCCCGATGTGACGCCCGGCGCCACGCCAGCCCCCCTAAAATGGTCCGCAATTTTTCAGCCCACTATTGCTTTTAAACCATGGCATTCATTCGCTTTTCTGATCTCTGCGCCCAAGGCAAAGCCCAAGGCCAACGTGTTTTTATCCGCGCCGACCTCAACGTGCCGCAAGACGAAGCCGGCCGCATCACAGAAGACACCCGCGTGCGCGCCAGCGTGCCCTGCATTCAACTGGCACTGAAAGCCGGCGCCGCGGTGATGGTGACCAGCCACTTGGGTCGCCCCACCGAAGGCGCGTTTAAACCCGCTGATTCGCTGGCCCCGGTGGCCCAGCGCTTGGGTGAATTGTTGGGCCAGCCGGTGCGCTTGGCCGCTGATTGGATCAACGGCGTGACCGTGGCGCCCGGTGAAGTGGTGTTGCTGGAAAACTGCCGCGTCAACCCCGGCGAGAAAAAGAACGACGCCACGCTGGCGCAAAAAATGGCCGCGCTGTGCGACATTTTTGTGCACGACGCTTTTGGCACCGCCCACCGCGCCGAAGCCAGCACCTACGGCATCGCCCAATTTGCCCCCATTGCCTGCGCCGGCCCCTTGTTGGCCGCCGAAATGGACGCCATTGGCAAAGCCTTGGCGCAACCCGCGCGGCCGCTGGCGGCCATTGTGGCGGGCTCTAAAGTCAGCACCAAACTGACCATTTTGCAAAGCTTGTCGGCCAAGGTAGACCAATTGATTGTGGGCGGCGGCATTGCCAATACATTTATGTTGGCCGCCGGCTTGCCCATTGGCAAAAGCCTGGCCGAACCCGATTTGATGGACCAAGCCAAGGCCGTGATGGCCGCCATGCAAGCACGCGGCGCGGCCGTGCCCATACCCACCGACGTCGTCACCGCCAAACACTTTGGGGCCGACGCCCCGGCCACCGTGAAAGCCGCACGCGACGTGGCCGACGACGACCTCATCCTGGACATTGGCCCCGAGACCGCCACGCAATTGGCCGAGCAACTCAAACGCGCCGGCACCATTGTGTGGAACGGCCCGGTGGGCGTGTTTGAATTTGCCGCGTTTGAAAACGGCACCCGCACCCTGGCCCAAGCCATTGCCGCATCGCCCGCGTTTTCCATTGCCGGCGGCGGCGACACCTTGGCCGCCATTGCCAAATACGGCATAGAAAAAGACGTCGGCTACATCTCCACCGGCGGCGGCGCTTTCTTGGAAGTGTTGGAGGGCAAAACGCTGCCCGCGTTTGAGATTTTGGCCAAGCGGGCGGGGTAAGCCACTGATAGATTGTCCGTTGGTTAGGCCCCGTTATTTAGGCAGCACAAGCACGCTGCTTCGCCCCCTGAAAAACACCAATCCCGAACACAATGGCGGTTATGGACTTCCCCTTCAAAAAACGAGTGCGTTGATGAAAAGTTCGCACTTCCCATCGTGGCACTCAGTTGCCGTTAACCGCAAGCCTTGCTGTGCGCGGCTCGCTCGGGACGGGGAAGCCCCTTTCATTCGTTAGGCCTACGAATTCCCACATGCTTAAATCTACCGCTATAGCAAAGCTCCAGCGACAGCTCGCAGAAATCGATTCTTTGCTCGGCGTGCGCCGTGGCTCTCCAGAGTTCAAACGCTGGCACCGAAACACTGAAGTTGCGATCGAGAACATCTTTGGTCATGACACTCGACACATCAAAGACTTTACTTCGCTCAGGTACGGTCTAAGCGCCTTTTCTAGTTCAACCCCCGACAGTGCCTTCGATGAGGCCTACCGACGAGGGCTTCGCAACGCTCAGCAAGTGCTCGGTTCAATGATCGAAGAGATAAGTGAGTATTGGGACGACGCTTCGGCTTCAACCCCAACAGTTCCGACTGCCGTCAATGCAGTTGAAGCGCTGTGCAACAGCTTCCATCTTGTTGCGAGGCAGTTGCGACAACGTCACGCAGGGCGGCAAACTCTGGATGTGGCAGACGAGTACGATGTTCAAGACTTGTTGCACGCTTTGCTTCACCAGCACTTTAGCGATATTCGCGCCGAAGAATGGACTCCAAGTTACGCAGGAGGCAGTGCTCGCGTTGACTTTCTACTAAAGAACGAATCGATAGTTGTTGAAGTTAAGAAAACTCGCAAGGGTCTTGCAGCCAAGGAGGTCGGAGATCAACTGCTCATTGACATTGGTCGCTATCAGGCGCACCCGGATTGCAAAACATTGATCTGCTTTGTATATGACCCTGAAGGCCGAATCGCAAATCCACGAGGCATCGAAAACGATCTCAGTAGACCTATCAATGACATGGAGGTTCGGTTGTTCATTCGTCCAACCGGCACGTAGGCCGAACTGTATCAAGCGGACGCCAACATGGGCCATACCTTCGGCATATCCATGCCCCTTGTTGGTACCATTCACACTTACGATGCTTCGGCCCCGCTTACCCCAGCCATCACATGGCCCCCATTTCATCGGCCGCAGAATTTCGAAGAGCCCAAGCCTTGACAGCACAGCCAGCGACGCTCCCTTCTGAACTTCTGCACATCCGTGAAGCAGCGCTCAAAGCCCTCGATGATCTGGAGCCGGCAGGCGCTCCACGCTCGGACGCTGAGGGTCGAGGCCTCATGCTCTCAGCGCGAACAAACGGCGGGAGAAGCCTTCCTCCGTACTACTTGGTCTACTTCCTATTGATTGATTTGCTCGGCTTTCCAAGCCTTGGGCCGTGGGAGAAGACCGCCTGGACGGTGCCAGTTCGCTATCGCGGCCGCCTGTACGGGATTGAGCATCGAAAGATGGGGCTTGGCGTCTTCGCACCGAATCTAGACCCTGCTGCAAGGATGAGCGGAACGCCGAGTGAGCAAGCAGAAGAGGATGCACGCGCGATTGCTGCACTCGTTACAAAGGCTGTCTCCATAGCAGAGCCGTACTTCCAGTGGCGAGCGGAACAAGCGGTGTCCACACCGGGACTCAACGTCGTCAATAAGACCGATGAACTGTTTGACCGATACGAGTACTTCCGCGACCGCTTCCGAGCTCTATCGGACGAGGCGGAAATGCGAAAGGAGGAAAGGATTGTAGAGAAGAGCACCTTGTCCGATAGTACGGTCGTGACCAGTGTAAGCTCCCCGTCATTCGCATTACGTCGCGAAGCGATATGGAACGCTCAGGCGGCGATTGAGGCATTCTTCAGCTGGACGGAACACGTCTTCATTCATCTCGCGATTCTGCAAAGCAAGCTGAACTCCGGCGACGAGGTTGCACGATTGGCTGAATCGGATTGGAAAGCCAAGTTTAAGGTAGCGTTGGACATTGCAGAGCCTCAAACAAAGCTGCACTACGACAGGCTGCTCGATCTCCGCGGCCAGGTGCGAAACTTCGTAGCGCATGGTGCATTTGGGAAGAGGGGCGAAGCGTTCAGTTTTCACTCTGGAGCCGGAGCGGCCCCAGTCATCCTCACCAACAACCAAAGGCACAAGTTCAGCCTTACCGGGCGCGAGGCTTTTGACGAACGCTTGGCCATTGCGGACATCGAATCGTTCTTGCTGCATCTCTGGTCTGAGTCGCGAGCCCCGATCAAGCACTACGTCTTCAGTGGTCTGCCAAGCATTCTCACCTACGTCGTGGATGGTACTTATGCACGGGCAATGTTCTCAGACGACGAGATGAGGCTCTTTGTCGAACACCTCGCTGGAGAGTTCGATAGGGCTGTGAATATGGACTGGTAAGAACACGCACGCGGAGATGGCATCAAGTGACGGTTAACCCATCCGTCAAGGGGACGTCCCGCAAGCGGGCCGTCCCTTACGTCGAACGTCAGACATCCTCATCATCGGCAGTTTTTATGAATGACACCTCGCAGAACCAAAACACACCTGGCAAAGACGAGCACGATTCACTTCGCTCGGCCTCATCTACAACGCATGGGACCCCAAGAAAATCGAAGTCCGCTTGTATGACAAGGCGGCTGTCCTTCGGTATCAGTCGAGTATCGAAGTCACCTTCGGGCCACATCACATTCCTCGCGCAGAGTATTGGCATACCGATCTCTACGAGAAGCGAGAGGGTTCATGGCAAGTGGTGTGGTCACAAGCCACCGGAGTCCAAGCCGTCGCATAGTTGATGCATCACATGTGGCCGGGCTTGCGGCAAGCCGGTCAAGCCACCCCTTACGTCGAACGTTGATTGAGACCCGTGAAAAATAGGTGAGGCGCATCCGCCTCACTTCCACCGCACACACTCAATGTCCAGGTGTTGCTGGGCGTCGGACAAGCTCAGCACGCCTTCTTGCACCGTGGCTTGTAATTGCATGCTGCGTTGGGCCAAAACGGCCAGGGCTTGGGCGGCTTCGGTGGGTACGCGCCAGACTTGCAGCTTGTCCAGACGCGTGACTTTGTTGGCCATGCCTTTCCACCACACGTCGGCGGCGGGGGGCAAAGGCGTAGACCATGACGGCGTCGGCTTTTTGGCAGGCTTTGAGTATGGGGCGCTCTTCGGGCTGGCCCACTTCTATCCACAAGCGGCGCTGGCCGGTAAAGTCGGTCAAGTGCACGTCGGGCTCGTCGGGGTCGCTCAAGCCAACGCCAAAGCCCCAGCGTGCCGTCGCCGCCGCAATCGGTTTGCAGCCGGTAGGCGTTAAGCGCCAAGGCCAGCAGCCGCACCATCATGCGTTCGTCGGTTTCGCTGGGGTGGCGGGCCAGGGTCAAGGCGTGGTCGGCGTAGTAGCTGTGGTCTATGTCGGCCACCGACAAGGCGGCTTTGAAGATGGTGGATTTGAGCGCCATGGTTGCAGCGGCCTAGAAAAATAAACAAGCCGTGTAGCTTAGCCGTTTGAAGACAAGGATTTTGGGGTTTGGATTTGCGACAAAATCCAGGCTCCTATTTACTTTGTCAAAGGAAACCCATGTCCAAATTGTTGATGGCTTTATCGGCGGCCGCTCTGATGGCCTTGAGCGTGGTGGCGCAAGCCCAAGACGCCCAATGTGATGCGGCGGCAGCTGAGAAAAAAACTGGCCGGTGCAGCCAAAACCTCTTTCTTGAAAAAATGCAACCGCGAAGCGGCGGCCAACACGGCTGCAGGCATGTGTGAGGCCAAAGCGGCCGAGAAAAAACTGGCGGGCGCGGCCAAAACCAGTTTCACCAAAAAGTGTGTGAAAGACGCCGCTGGCGGTTGATGGCATGAGCCATTAAAAAAGTGGTACCGCAGATGTAACCGGGTTCGCTGATAATGTGAAACTCAGTTACAAACCCGGTGCCGCTTTTCCTGTTGGGGTGGCGCCTTATGGAGACTTTCATGCCCATGCGCGCCACCAAAATTGTTGCCACTTTAGGCCCGGCTTCTAGCGATCCCGATTTGCTCGAGCGCATGATCCGCGCCGGCGTGAACGTGGTGCGGCTGAACTTCTCGCATGGCAAAGCGCAAGACCACATAGACCGCGCCCACTTTGGTGCGCGAAGCGGCGCAGCGGGCCGGCCGCGAAGTGGCCATCATGGCCGATTTGCAAGGCCCCAAAATTCGCGTGGGCAAGTTTGTCGATGGCAAGGTGTTGCTGGTGGCCGGTGCACCGTTTGTGCTGGACGCCACCCGCAGCAAAGCCGGTGACATCAACGCCGTGGGCTTGGATTACAAAGAGTTGCCGCGTGATGTCAAACCCGGTGACGTGTTGCTGCTCAACGACGGTTTGATTGTGCTCACGGTGGACAAAGTGGTGGGCGAAGCCGTGCACACCACGGTGAAGTTGGGCGGTGAGCTGTCCAACAACAAAGGCATTAACAAACAAGGCGGCGGTTTGACGGCGCCGGCGCTGACGGCCAAAGACATGGACGACATCCGCACCGCCATGGGGTTTAAAGCCGATTACGTGGCGGTGAGTTTTCCCAAAAACGCCACCGACATGGAGTTGGCGCGCCAGTTGTGCAACGTCGCTTGCACCGACGGCCACCGCCCGGGCTTGATTGCCAAGATAGAGCGGGCCGAGGCGATTCCGCACTTGGCCGACATCTTGCGCGTCTCTGACGGCATCATGGTCGCGCGCGGGGATTTGGCGGTGGAAGTGGGCAACGCGGCGGTGCCGGCGCTGCAAAAGCACATGATCAAGCTGGCCCGCGAAATGGACAAAGTGGTGATCACCGCCACCCAAATGATGGAGAGCATGATCGTCAATCCCGTGCCCACGCGCGCCGAAGTCAGCGACGTGGCCAATGCGGTGTTGGACGGCACCGACGCCGTCATGCTCAGCGCCGAAACCGCCGCCGGCAAATACCCGCTGGAGACGGTGCAAGAGATGGCCAGCATTTGCGCCGAGGCCGAAAAAGCCAGCAAGCGTGAACTGGAATCTGACTTCACCGGCAAGACGTTTGGCCGCATTGACCAGTCCATTGCCATGGGCGCTTTGTTCACCGCCCACCATTTGGGCGCCAAAGCCATTGTGGCGCTCACCGATTCGGGATCTACCGCGCTGTGGATGAGCCGCCACGATGTGACCATGCCGATTTACGCCTTGACGCCCAAGCTGGCAACGCAGCGCAAAATGGCCTTGTACCGCAACGTGCGGCCGCTGCTCATGGACACCAGCGCCGACCGCGACACCGCCTTGCTCGATGCCGAGGCGCACCTAAAACGGCGCGGCATTGTGAGCACTGGCGATGTCTACGCCATCACTTGCGGCGAACCCATGGGCGCGCCGGGCGGCACCAACATGCTGAAAATCTGCCGCGCGAGTTGATGACTGGGTGCTCAGTTACCCTAGATCCGGCAGTTGGACGCGCCTGATGGTGCCGTGATGGTCGTGCCAGGCAAGGCGCGACGACGCTGCGGGCTGCTGCCCGCAAGGAGAAGCAAACGCAGTATGGCGCGGCCAGGGCGGTGCCAGCGGGTGCGTAGCGCTGTCCCCAAAAAGGTGAACGTCAACAGCGAGGCCAAGTTATGTTCATGGGGGGCTGACAAAGGCAGCCAGCGGTCAACTGCCGGGTCTAGGGTTACGCATCAACGTGCTTTTGCCAAACAGCGACTCCACCAAATCCACCGCCAACAAAGCGGTTTGGTTGCGCACATCCAATGCCGGGTTGAGCTCCACAATGTCCAGCGAGGCCAGGCGACCGCTGTCGGCAATCATCTCCATGCACAACTGGGCTTCACGGTAAGTGGGGCCGCCGGGCACGGTGGTGCCCACGCCGGGGGCAATGCCGGGGTCTAAAAAATCGACATCAAAACTCACGTGCAAATGGGTGTTGTCGTCCATACCGGCCAAGGCCAAATCCATGCAACGGCGCATGCCTTGCTCATCAATAAAGCGCATGTCAAACACCTCCAAGCCTTGCTCGTGCACCAAGCGCTTTTCGCCCGCGTCCACGCTGCGAATGCCGATTTGACGGATTTGATCGGGCCGCAGCGCAGGCGCAAAACCGGCCATGTGGGTGAGTGCCTGCGGGCCCAAACCACACAAACACGCCACCGGCATGCCGTGCACATTGCCGCTGGGGGTGAGCGCGCTGGTGTTGAAGTCGGCATGGGCATCCAACCACAACACCCGCAGTTTTTTTGCCTTGCTGGCGGCAATGGCGGGCGACAGCGGCAATGCTGCCCACGCCCAAACAGTGGTCGCCCCCCAACACCACCGGCAAATGACCGGCTTGCAGCGCTTGGCTGACAGCCTCAAACAGCGCCTGGTTCCAGGCCACCACTTCGGGCAAATGGCGGTAGCCGTCTTGCGCCGCTTGCCACGGGTTGGCCGGGCCGTTTAAGTTGCCGCTGTCGTGCACCACCAGGCCGTGGCGCTCCAAAGCCGCATGCAAACCCGCCACGCGCAGTGCCTCTGGCCCCATGGAGGCGCCACGCACGCTGGCCCCGACATCGGTGGGCACGCCAATCAAATGGGCGGTAATGGGCTGGGGCATGGTCATGGCGTCTTGCCTTTGTGTTGGTTTGCGCAATGACAAGATTGTGGCATCCGCTGCCGCTACACTTTGTTGATGCAAGTTGCCCCAGCCCAAATCACCTCCCACCTGCAGCGCGGGCTGCGCAGCCTCTACACCTTGCACGGCGACGAGCCGCTGCAACAGCAAGAGTGCGCCGACGCCTTGCGCCAGCGCGCACGCGCCGACGGCTACAGCGAGCGCTCGGTGTTCACGGTGGCGGGCGCACATTTTGATTGGAGTGAGGTGTTGTCGGCCGGCGCGTCACAAAGCTTGTTTGCCGACAAACAAATTCTGGAAGTGCGCGTGCCCTCGGGCAAGCCGGGCAAAGACGGCTCGCAAGCCTTGCAACAACTGGCCACCGCCGCGCAGGACAACGCCGCCGTTTTGACCTTGGTGTTTTTGCCGCGCCTGGACAGCGCCACCAGCAAAAGCGCGTGGTTTGCCGCCTTGGACGCCAACGGCGTAACGGTGCGCACCGACCCCGATTGCCCGCCCCGCCTTGCCCACTTGGATTGCCCAGCGCTTGCAGCAGCAAAACCAGCACGTGCGCGGCGGCGAAGAAGGCCAGCGCACGCTGCAGTTTTTTGCCGACCGTGTTGAAGGCAACTTGCTGGCCGCCCACCAAGAAATCCAAAAACTGGGCTTGCTCTACCCCGAAGGCGAGTTGTCGTTTGAGCAAGTCGAAACCGCCGTGCTCAACGTGGCCCGCTACGACGTGTTCAAACTCAGCGAAGCGGTATTGGCCGGGCAACTGGAGCGCGTGCAACGCATGTTGGATGGCCTGCAAGCCGAAGGCGAAGCCGCCGTGCTGGTGCACTGGGCGCTGGCCGAAGACATACGCAGCTTGCACCGCATACGGCACAGCGTGGACGAAGGCAAGCCGCTGCCCATGGCCTTGCGCGAAAACCGCGTTTGGGGCGTGAAAGAAAAACTCATGGAACGCGTGCTGCCGCGCCTGGACATCACCACCTTGGGCCGCCTGGTGCAAGACGCCCACCGCGTCGACGGCATCGTCAAAGGCCTCAAACACCGCGCCTGGCCAACAGAAGCCTGGGCCGCGCTGCACCAACTGGCCATGAATCTGGGGCGTGCGTGCAGCGTGCGGTGAGGGTGGCTTGGATATGGAATAAGGCGCATACCGAAAAAACCGTGTTATGATGCGCGGCTTGTGCGGCTGTAGCTCAGTTGGATAGAGTACTTGGCTACGAACCAAGGGGTCGTGGGTTCGAATCCTGCCAGCCGCACCATTTAACACCGATAAAAAGCCTTGATGCCAACGCATCAAGGCTTTTTGTTTTTTGGTGGTGCTGGTCACAGAGGGTTGCCCTGAACTAGGGCGCGTAAAATTCGGCGGTTCTTGGCGTTGGCCTGTGGTTACCCAGTGGGTACATCGGCTTGCACCGGGTTGTATACGGGGCTGTATTTGGGGCGGCAATCGGCCATGCACGTTGGTCGCGCACCCAGCCAGTTCATCCCACGCCTTTTCTAATCAGGAGAATTTTCATGGCGCTCGTTTCCATGCGCGAATTGTTAGACCACGCCGCTGTTAACGGCTACGGCATTCCCGCGTTTAACGTCAACAACCTCGAGCAAGTGCAAGCTGTCATGTCGGCGGCGGATGAGGTGGGGGCGCCAGTGATTTTGCAAGCCAGTGCTGGCGCGCGCAAATACGCGGGCGAGAGCTTCATCAAACATTTGGTGCAAGCGGCGGTGGAAGCGTATCCGCACATTCCGGTGGTCATGCACCAAGACCACGGCCAAAGCCCGGCCATTTGCCAAGGCGCGATTGATTTGGGTTTTTCTTCGGTGATGATGGACGGCTCGCTCAAAGAAGACGGCAAAACGCCGGCCGACTTTGCCTACAACGTCGATGTGACGCGCAAGGTGGTGG
>JASJYW010000027.1:55468392-55491105 GCA_030386875.1 Morinoia aosen
CCCGCGGCCAACTTGCCCGACGACACACCACACGCGGTCAAACTCAAACGCTTGCAACACCTGCAAGCGACGATTGAAGAGAATGTGCGCCGCATCAGCCAAAGCCGGCAAGACACGGTGCAACGCATCTTGGTCGAAGGCCCTTCACGCAAAGACGCCAGCGAACTCATGGGCCGCACCGAATGCAACCGCGTTGTCAACTTCCCCGGCGGCCCCCAGCCCGAGCGCCTCATCGGTCAAATGCTGGACGTGCACATCACCCAAGCCCTGCCGCATTCGCTGCGGGGGGAGGTGGTGGTGAAAGAGGTGGCGTAACACCACGCCACTGCCACGCGGCTACCACGCCACCTTCACGGCATCGATTTTTCGCCTGTGTCCCCAGTCGCACCAGCGTTTGGGGCGCTCACGGCGCTCACTGCGCCCGCAACACCGACAACAGCAACTCGCTGACGCCGTCCCACACAATTTGCACGCCCAGGCACAGCAAAATAAAAGCCGATAGGCGCAAGAAGATCACGCTGCCGGCGTCGCCCAGGGGTTTGAGCAGTTGTTGGGCGTAACGAAAGGCCAGGTAGAGCAACACGCCTATGGTGAGCAAGGCCAATGCGCCGCCGCCGATGTGGGCCAGGGACAAGGCCAGTTTTTGGTCGGCCAAGGCCACGCCCACGGTGATGGCGGCGGCAATGGAGCCGGGGCCGCAGCTGACGGGGAAGGTCAAGGGGTAAAAGGCTTGGCGTTTGGCCATTTCGGGCGAGAAGGCTTCGGCCAATTCGGTGCGGCTGTCTTCGCTGGCGTGTGAGGTGTTGAGCAAGCGCCACGCCATGGCGGCCACGATCAAGCCGCCGCCGACACGCACAATGGGCAGCGAGATGCCAAAAAATTCCAACACGTGTGAGCCCACCACCATGGAGCCAAAGAGCAGCGCAAACATGTTGCGGGCAATGCGCCGCGCCAACACGGCGCGGGTGCGGTCGCTGGCGCCTTCGGTCAAGCCCAAAAAAATGGGCGCGGTGGCCGCAGGGTTCAAAATGGGCAGCAGTGTGGCCAAGGCAAACAAAAAGCCTTTGCCGACAGCGCCCAACAATTCCGGATTCATGGCAATGTCCTTGGTGTGCGGTTAAACCTAGATCCGGCCGTTGGACGCGCCCGCTGGTGCCGTGATGGGTGTGCCAGGCAAGGCGCGACGACGCTGCGGGCTCCTGCCCGCAAGGAGGAGCAACGCCGCATGGTGCGGCCAGGGCGGTGCCAGCGGGTGCGTAGCGCTGTCACCCAAAAGGTGAACGCCAACAACGAGGCAAAGTTGAATGTCCATGCGGTTTTTAAGACAGAAATAAGCGGTCAACTGCCGGATCTAGGTTAAAAGTTCAATTGAAAATAAGGGCGTGATGCTACAGGCTGAAGACAGTCACGACGGTCATGGGTGGGGTCGTGGCCGTTTACATCCACACTGCGCTCACCGGCGTCTGCGGGGTCAAGCGGTGCGCCACTTGCGCTTGCAGCAATTCGGCGCTGGCCAGCGCGTCGGTGAGGGCATGGTGCAAACGGTAGCGCGGCAAGTGGTAACGCTCTCGGCAAGCGGCCAGGCGTATCGATACCGGCGCGGGCACGCGGCCCAACACGCGCCGCCACAGTGGCACCGGGGGGCGTTGCCATTGGGCTTCCAAGGCCATGGTGTCTATGACCGGAAAGTCCACCGTCTCGGCTATGCGGCGCAACAAAGCGGTGTTCAAAAAGCCGCGCTCCACTTCGCGGCAATGCACCACCATGACGTGTCCGGCCATGGCTTGCAACACGGCGTCCAAGACCTCGTCTAAATCGGGCGCATCGGCCAGTTGCTGGTGGGTGATGCCGTGCACCGTCACCGCCACATCGGACAACGGCACGCGGGGTTTGAGCAGCCATTGGCGCGCCGCGCTGGCGCGCACGGTGTGCAAGCTCATGGGCACCACGCCTATGCTGACAATGCCGTCGCGCTCGGGGTTTAACCCGGTGGTTTCAATGTCCAGCGCCAGCAAAGGCACGTCGCACAACGGCGTGTTCGCCGGCACAGCGCCAGCGGCATAAAAGCGTTGTAAACGGGGGTCGCGGGCGCTGCGCGCCAAGCCGCTCAAGCGCGTTGACCAGTCGATAGAGGGTGCTGGTGGCGAACCCATTAAACCCGCATGAAACATGGCCTAGGTATCCATCAGCCACGGCCCGAGCCATAGCGGAATTTAAGAAAGTCTTGCGCGTGGCTGAGCACGGTAAACGCGTCGCGCAAGCGCTTGCGTTCAAAGTCGGACAAGCGTTCGGGCTCTATGCTGTTGCCCGGTTCGTGGCCGGCTTTGAGGTCGTCGGCTTGGTTGCGCAAGCGCACCGTGGCCATGAATTCCAGTGCGTTGTGCAAATCCGGCCCGCGCCCAGGTGGCAGACCTTGGGCGCGCACCACATCGTTTAAGCGCTCTATGGAGTTGACCGCTTGTGAGCCCACGGCCAAGGCGTGCACGCGTATCAAATCGGTCAGCGGCGCTGTGCCTCGGCGTTTGAGGTTGATGGCGGCGCTGTGGCGGCCATCGGCCTCCAGCACAAAGTCTTTAAAAAAGCCCAACGGCGGTGTGCGCAGCAAAGCGTTGCGCGCCATGCTGGCCAAAAAGCGGGGGTATTGGCGCGCTTGCGTGGCCACGTGGCGGCGCAGCGCGTCGGCCCATTCGGTGCGGCCGTAGACGCCATCCAAGTCAAAAAAGATGTTGCTGTCCAACAAACCTTGTGGGGTGGGCTTTTGCATCCACTCATCAAAATAGCCTTGCCACACCTTCAGCGGTTGCCGCCAGCGCGCCTCAGTGGCCATGACGCCACCGCTGCAATACGGGTAGCCGCAGCGCACCAAACCGTCGCTGACAAAAGTGGCCAAGGCTTTGAAGTAGGCGTCGTCGCGTTCGGGGTTGAAGCGGTTGTCCAACACCAAGGCGTTGTCTTGGTCGGTCACCATGCCTTGCTCTTGCCGGGCCATGGAGCCCAAGGCCAAAAAACAATACGGCACCGGCGCCGGCCCCAAGGCTTGCTCGCCCAATTCCAACAAACGCTGCTTAAACGCGCGGCCTATGGCCGAGAGCAAATGCTCAATCACTTGCGCGCCGCTGCCCTCTTGCACCAGGCGCAAAAAGCAGGCGCGCACCTCGGGCAGCAAAGCCGCCAACTCGTCCACGTTTTGGGCGCGGCCAATGCGCGCCACCACAAACACGCTGTTGTGCGATTCGTATTGCAGCAAATCCGACAGCGACAACATGCCCACGGGCGCCTGCTGGCGCATCACCGGCAAATGGTGCACGCGGTGTTGCAGCATCAAGTCCATGGCCTCAAACGCCAAGCTGTTGTGTTTGACCGTCACCACCGTTTGCGTGGCAATGGCCAGCGCCGGGGTGTCGTAAGGCAAGCCCGGGGCCAGCAAGCGCTTGCGCAAATCGCGGTCGGTCACAATGCCGGCAATCACCGCTGGCGGCGGGGCATCCACCGCTTGTGCATCGACACGGGCTGCGTCAACGTCATTGACCAGCAACAACGACGACACACCTGCTTCGGCCATGCAAGCGGCGGCCGCTTGCGCGCTGACATGGGCGGGCAATACCACCAAGTCGCGGGCGCAGCAATTCACCCACGGTGGTGGTGAGCAAATCGTTGTCGGCGCGGTGTTGTGACACCGCTTTGTGCAGCCGGCTGCGGTCTTCAATGTCAACGTGGTCGGCAAAGGTTTCGTTTTGCTCAAACAAATCGGTGAACACCGGCTCGGGCAGCAGGTAGAGCAAAGTGTCTTCCAGCGCCACCACCGGAAAACGCACTTGTTTTTTGTGGTGCAACAAACCGAACTCGGCAAAGTGGCCGCCTTCGGTGAGCCGGTTGTACAGCGAGCCGTCGCGGCGAAACACCTCGACTGCGCCGCTGCGCACAATAAACCACGACAGCGCCGGCTGGCCGTATTCAACAATGCGGGTGCCGGCGCGGCAGTAGCGCACGTCAATGCTGCTGGCCACCCGCGCCACGGTCTCGGTGTCGAGATCACGAAACGGCGGGTGTTGGCTTAAAAACGCCGCCACATCGTGAATCTCGTCGCTCATGGAATGCCTGTGGTGATGGAGCGCTTACGCCCTGGGCTCTGACATCAAACCTTTGACCACGGCCACGGTGGCCACCAGCAGCACAATGGTGAACGGGAAACCCGTGGACACCGCCATGGCTTGCAAGGCCACCAAGCCGCCGCCCAAGATCAAGGCAATGGCCACCAAGCCTTCAAACACGCACCAAAACACGCGTTGGGGGGTGGGCGCATCCACTTTGCCGCCGGCCGAAATCACGTCAATCACCAAAGAGCCCGAATCCGAGGAGGTGACAAAAAACACCACCACCAAAACAATGGCCAAGAAAGAGCTGATTTGCGACAGCGGCAAGGCTTCCAACATGGCAAACAGTTGCAACGGCAACGCGGCTTGGGCCGCGGCCTGGTAGCCCTCGTTGACCAGTTGGCTGATCGCCGTTTGGCCAAAAACGGTCATCCACAACACGCAAGCGAGCGAAGGCACCAACAACACCGAGACGATGAACTCACGCACCGTGCGGCCACGCGAGACGCGCGCGATGAACATGCCCACAAACGGTGACCAGGAAATCCACCACGCCCAGTAAAACGCGGTCCAGCCTTGTGAGAAGTTCACGTCTTCACGCCCAAACGGGTTGGACAGCGCCGGCAGGTATTGCAAATACGCGCCCAAGTTGTTGAAAAAACCCGTGATGATGGCCAAGGTAGGCCCCACCACAATCACAAACAACAACAGCAACACGGCCAGTGCCATGTTGATTTCAGACAAGCGCTTGACGCCCGCGTCCAAACCGGCCAACACCGAGGTCAGCGCAATCGCCGTGATGCCAATGACCAACACAATTTGTGTGGTGTCACCCAAAGGCACGCCAAACAAATGGTTGAGCCCCGAGGCCGCTTGCGAAGCGCCCAAGCCCAGCGACGTGGCCAGGCCAAACATGGTGGCCAACACCGCCAAGATATCGATGATGTGGCCCGGCCAGCCCCACACGCGCTCACCCAGCAAGGGGTAAAACACCGAGCGAATGGTCAGCGGCAAACCTTTGTTGAACGAGAACAACGCCAAGCCCAAAGCCAAGATGGCGTAAATGGCCCATGGGTGTAAGGCCCAGTGAAAAATCGTCGCGGCCATGCCCAAGCGCGTGGCGGCCTCGGCATTGCCTGCGGCCGCGCCCAGCGGCGCCCAGTCGGTGCGCACACCGTTTTCCAAGACCGTGCCGCCCATGGAACTGCCAAAGTGCGACAGCGGCTCTGAGACGCCGTAAAACATCAAACCAATGCCCATGCCAGCGGCAAACAACATGGAAAACCAACCCAGGTAGGTGTAGTCGGGCTTGGCCTCGGTGCCGCCCAGCCGCACGCGGCCCAGCGGCGACACCGCCAACACCACACACACCACCACAAACACGTTGCCAGCGGCAATAAAAAACCAATCCAAATTGGCCGTTAACCAATTGCGCATGCCCGCAAACAAAGGCTCAGCAGAGGCTTGAAACAACAGCGTCAGCGCCACAAAAGCGACCACCGCCAAACCCGAAATGGCAAACACGCGGTTGTGAATGTCCAGGCCAAAAGGCCCCATCTTGAGCACAATGTTGTCTTGCCCTACTTGGTAATCCGTTTGTATGGGATTGACCCGCCCATCGGGCTTCATGGGGTCGTGGTTGTCATGGCTCATGTGTTTTCCTCCAAAACAAGCGGTTTCATCCTCACCCAAAACCATCCATTCCAAGCCTTAACACCTCTGGCCGAGGCGGCTGTACAAAACCAAAATGGCGGTATCGCGGACCGCCCTAAGGGCTTGTTCACACTATGTTTCGAGATGCGGAAAAATAGCGTTAACAGGCCCTAAGGCGGCGGAGAGTGAGTCGGTGTGGCGGGACGCGGCCGGGTTTTTCAGCGCCAAAATGCGCGTCCCCACCATCACAACAAGCGGCCATTGTAACGGCGCGGTTTTTTGGTGACCCCTTTGATGACATCCAAACAGCCTGTTGCCTTGGATGAATCAGGGGGTTAGCCGTGGATCAGAAGCCCAAGCGCACGCTGGCGTTTCTGGCAGCGCACCTGGGGTCAAGCGCCCACAGCCCTCAAAAAAACACCCGGCCTGTGGCCGGGTGTTTTAACAAAGTGCCCGCGCCTGTTGGCGTGGGGGCTGGCCAATCGTGGCCCAAAGTCCCAAGCGGCTGCGCCGCCTAATCACTGACCGGCACGCCGCACCAAGCGCACCGCGTAGCTGTCGCTGCGGGAGCTGCCGTAGATGTTGCCACCGCTGAAACTGACGTTCCAGGCGCCGCCGCTACTGCCCACATTGGGCGACGACGCCCAATATGTATCCACCGCTGTTGGCGTTGTTGCCGTGGCATTGGGAAACGCTTTTTCATCCACAGACGGGTTTTTACAGCCATCCACCGTTAAAGACACCAGCTCTTTCACCGTGGGTAAGCGCCACACCGCCGGCTGGCCGGGCACCACATCTCCACTGGGGGTGGTGGCGGCTTGGGCCCGCTGCAAAGCGGTGGCATGGGTCATGGTCTCTGGCGCCTTGGCCGTTGCATCGGTGGCCGATGTGGCGCACTGGCCCTTGCCCCCCGCACCATTGGGCGCCGTGGGGTTCCACACCTGGCCCAGGCCGCAGCGTGCCCACACCAGGCCGGTGCTGGTGTCCAGCACTTGGTCACCGGCGTTGTTGGGCACAAAACGCCCAGCCACCGTGGCGGCATAGCCGCCAACTAAAAAAGCATAGGTGATGCAAGCAGTCACATGACTCAAGCTGGCGTGCTGGGTGAGTTTTAAAAATAACCAATTTGCCAAAATACACCCATTAGGTTAAATTTCTTCCATGGAGAAACAAGCCCCGCATTGCAAACTGTCGGTTGTCAAAGCCTTGGTAGAGGCTGGCAAGGTACGCACCACACACGCGGCACGTGTCGGTGCCAACGATTTGGGGCTTGCCTTCTGCGACATGCTGGATGTTGTGATGGCACTCACGCCAGCGGACTTTTACAAAAGCATGACCACCCATGCCGATCACACGGTATGGCAAGACGTGTACCGCCCCAGCACGCCAGCGGGCGACGTGTACCTGAAGCTGACGGTCATTGATGATGTGCTGATTGTGTCTTTCAAGGAGCTATGACCATGAAATGTCCTGTTTGCGGCGCGGCGAAGTTGGTTTTTGATACCCGCGACTTGCCTTACACCTACAAAGGCGAAACCACCGTTATTGCAGCGGTGACAGGCGACTTCTGCCCGGCGTGCGCCGAGTCGGTCTTGGATGCGGCGGAATCAAACCGCGTCATGCGCGAGATGCGCACCTTCTCTAAACAAGTGAATGCAGCCATCGTCGATCCGGCCTTCATCATGGGTGTGCGCAAGAAGCTCGACCTTGACCAGCGTGAAGCCGCCGAAATCTTTGGCGGCGGCATCAATGCCTTTTCGCGCTACGAGAATGGCAAGACCAAACCGCCGTTGGCCTTGGTCAAGCTGTTTAAGCTGTTGGATCGTCACCCCGATTTGCTGAGCGAGGTCAGAACCCCTTGAGCGATCGTGAAAACAGCGCTCAAGCCACGCGGGTGCAGTGGCCATCTGCATCCGGCAGTTGACCGCTGGATTGACGTTCACCTTTTGGGTGACAGCGCTGCGCATCCGCCAGCGCCGCCTTCGCCGCACCATGGTGCGCGTCCAACGGCCGGATCTGGCTCAGCCCCCTTGGCGCACGCCGTTGGCGGCCGCCAGTGCCGTCATGTTGAGCACGCGGCGCACGGTGGCCGCTGGGGTCAAGATGTAAGCGGTGCGGGCCGCGCCCATCAAAATGGGGCCGACGGTGACGCCGCCGCTGGTGGTGGTTTTGACCACGTTGTACAAAATGTTGGCGGCGTCCAGGTTGGGGCAGATCAACAAATTGGCCGAGCCGCTGAGTGTGCTCTCGCTCATGTAGGCGCTGCGGATTTCGGGGTCTAGCGCGGCGTCGCCGTGCAATTCACCGTCGCATTCAATTTCGGGATGGGCGGCCACAAACAAGTCACGCGCTTGGCGCATTTTTTTGGCCGATGCGCGTTTGCTGGCGCCAAAGCTGGAGTGCGACAAAAAGGCCACTTTGGGTGGGTGGCCAAAGCGCTGCACTTCTTGCGCGGCCATCCAAGCGATCTCGGCCAATTGCTCGGCGCTGGGGTCTTCGTTGACGTAGGTGTCGGCCACAAACAGCGGGCCACGGTCGGTCATCAAGGCGTTGACGGCGGCGTAGTTTTTCACCCCGGCTTGTTTGCCCAAGATGTTGTCTATGCGCTCCAGGTGCGTCATGTAATTGCCCACCAGGCCGCAAATGAGGGCGTCGGCATCGCCGAGCGACACCATGAGCGAGGCGATGATGGTGTTGGAGCGGCGCACCGCGGCTTTGGCCACTTCGGGCGTGGCGCCGTCGCGGCCCATGAGTTGGTGGTAACGCTCCCAGTACTGGCGAAAGCGCGGATCGTCTTCGGGGTTGACGTTTTCCACGTCCACGCCCAAGCGCATGCGCAAACCGGCTTTTTCAATGCGGGCGGCAATCACTGCGGGGCGGCCAATCAAGATGGGCGTGGCCAGTTTGTCGTCAATGGCCAGTTGCGCGGCGCGCAAGGCGCGTTCGTCTTCGCCATCGGCGTAAGCCACGCGTTTGTTGGCCGGCGCAATGGCTTTGGCGGCGCCAAACACGGGGCGCATCAAAATGCCGGTTTGGTGAATGAAGCGCGAGAGGCTTTGGCGGTAGGCCTCCATGTCGGCAATGGGGCGCGTGGCCACGCCCGACTCGGCGGCGGCTTGCGCCACGGCGGGCGCAATTTTTAAGATCAAACGTGAATCAAACGGTTTGGGAATCAGGTAGTCGGCACCAAAAACCAACTCTTGCCCGGAGTAAGCCGTGGCCACTTCATCGCTGATTTCGGCCTTGGCCAAGTCGGCAATTTGGCGCACGCAGGCCAGCTTCATGGCCTCGGTGATTTTGGTGGCACCACAGTCGAGCGCGCCGCGAAAAATGTAGGGGAAGCACAAGACGTTGTTGACTTGGTTGGGGTAGTCCGAGCGGCCGGTGGCAATGATGCAATCGGGCCGCGCGGCTTTGGCCAACTCGGGGCGAATTTCGGGCTCGGGGTTGGCCAGCGCCAAGATGATGGGCTGGCGCGCCATGGTTTTGACCATGTCCACCGTGAGCACGCCAGCGGCCGAGCAGCCCAAAAACACATCGGCATCACGCACCGCGTCGGCCAGCGTGCGGGCGTCGGTGGTTTGGGCGTAACGCGCTTTGGACTCGTCCAAGCCACCGGGGCGGCCTTGGTAAATCACGCCTTTGGAATCGCACACAAACACGTTGCTGAGTTTGACACCCAAGCCCACCATCAAATCCAAGCAGGCAATGGCCGCAGCGCCAGCGCCTGAGACGGCCACTTTGACGCTGTCAATGGGTTTGCCCACCAACTCCAAACCGTTGAGCAGCGCCGCGCCCGAGATGATGGCGGTGCCGTGTTGGTCATCGTGAAACACCGGAATGCCCATGCGTTCGCGCAGTTTCTTCTCGATGTAAAAGCACTCAGGGGCTTTGATGTCTTCCAAGTTGATGCCGCCCAGCGTGGGCTCTAGCGCGGCAATGATGTCCACCAACTTGTCCGGGTCTTTTTCGTCCAGCTCAATGTCAAACACGTCAATGCCGGCGAATTTTTTGAACAAGCACCCCTTGCCCTCCATCACCGGTTTGCCGGCCAGCGGGCCAATGTCGCCCAAGCCCAACACGGCGGTGCCGTTGGTGATGACGCCCACCAAATTGCCGCGTGATGTGTACTCCGCCGCCAAGCTGGGGTCTTTTTCAATGGCCAAACAAGGGTAGGCCACACCGGGCGAATACGCCAGCGACAAATCGCGCTGGTTCGACAGCGGTTTGGTGGGCATAACGGTAATTTTGCCTTTGTGCGGCAGGCTGTGGTATTCCAGCGCGGCGTCGCGCAAAGCTTGTTCGGCGGGGGTCATGGTGTCTCTCTCGAATGGTTTTTCAATGGGCCCAAATGCGCACAGCATTTAAGGCTCAGCGCATTCTAGTGCGCAAAAGCATGGGCCCCTCTGACCACAAACCTCAAGCGTCACGCCCAAAAACAAGATGCCACCGATGACAGCGCGGCCGGTGCACGGGTTGCAGTGGAGCGCCAACCCCAAAAACCGGGGATGTCACCGATCCGGCTCTGCCGGTCGGTAGACATCGCCCCCCTGGGGGGGTGACGCCGCAGGCGGCGCGGGGGGGGATTCAAACACCACCACATGATCCACCTCAGCCCGTATGCCTATCCACTCACCCACCGCATGGTTGTGGTGGGACGGCACGTGTGAGAGCACGGTCTCGCCGCTGTGCAAACGCAAGGTGTAGAGAAACTCCGAACCCCGAAACGCCTTGCGCACGATTTGCGCTTTCACGCTGGCGTTGTCGTCGTGCACGATGTCATCGGCGCGCAGCAACACTTCACAGGCACTGCCCTCGCTCAGTGCAGCCGGTTGTGGCTGCGGCGCGGGTTTGAGCGTGCCCACCGGGGTGTCCACCACCCAGGCTTGACCTTGCCGGCGCAGCTGCGCCGGGGTGAAAACGCCGTGGCCAATGAACTCGGCCACAAAGCGGGTAGCGGGGCGGTGGTACAGCGCATAGGCCGCGTCCCATTGCTGCAACTGGCCTTGGTGCATGACGCCAATCACATCACCAATGGCAAAGGCTTCGAGCTGATCGTGCGTGACAAACAAGGCCGTGGCCCCGGCCGCTTTCAAAATGCCACGCACCTCGTGCGCCAAGCGTTCACGCAAATCCACATCCAAGCTGGGAAAACGGCTCGTCCAACAACAGCAAACGCGGCTGCGGCGCCAGCGCCCGCGCCAAGGCCACACGCTGCTGCTGGCCGCCCGACAACTCATGCGGCAGCCGGGCTTGGTAGCCGGCCAAGCCCACCAGGTGCAAGACCTCATCCACACGCTGCGCGCGCGCAGCAGCGCTCAGGTGCGGCAAGCCAAAGCCCACGTTGCGGCCCACGTCCAGGTGGGGAAACAAGGCGTAGTCTTGAAACACCATGCCTATGCGCCGCCGCTCAGGGGGCACGTGGCGGCCGGGCACGCTCACGGCCTCGCCGGCCAATTCAATCTGGCCGCCGCTTAGGCGCTGCAAACCCGCCACGGCGCGCAGCAAAGTGGTTTTGCCGCAGCCCGATGGGCCAATCAAGACGCCAATGTCACCCCGCGTTTAAGCCCAGCGTGACGTCGGCCACAGCCGGAACAGCCGCGCCTGGGAAATGGATGCGCAATTGCGAGACCGATAAAAACATGGCGCGCATTGTAGATGCCTACAATTCTCATTTGGATTTGAGAAAGCGCCGCCGCCGATGTGGGTGCGCCGCGCTGGGCTCAAAACCGCTTTTTTTTGACCGTTTTGTTGAGTACCCATGACGCGCTGGATTGCCGCTTTTTGTTTACTGGCCTTGGCTTTGGCGCTGACCGCGCCGGTGTTGTCGCTGGGCGCTTCCTGGTTGCAATGGGACGCGGTGGCGCGCGATGTGCTGGGCCAAATGGCGCAAACCGTGTTGCCCGAATACGTGCTCACCTCGCTGGCCTTGTGCGCGCTGGTGGCGCTGGGCGTGGCGCTGGTGGGCCTTAGCACAGCGTGCGCGGTGACTTTGTTTGATTTCCCGGGGCGCAAAGTGTTGGAATGGGCTTTGCTGCTGCCCCTGGCCATGCCCGCTTACGTGGTGGCCTACGCTTACACCGATTTTTTGCAATACAGCGGCCCGCTGCAAACCTGGGTGCGCGCCAGTTTTGAGCTGCGTGGCCGCGTGTTTCCTGAAATCCGCAGCCTGTGGGGCGCGGCCGGGGTGTTCACCTTCACGCTCTACCCCTACGTGTATTTGCTGGCCCGCACGGCCTTGAGCGAACGCGCCGCGCATTTGCTGGAAGCCGCGCGTTTGCTGGGCGCACCGCTGTCGCGGCGTTTGCGCGAAGTGGCCTTGCCACTGGCCCGCCCGGCGGTGGTGGCCGGCATGGCGCTGGCCTTGATGGAGACCATGGCCGACTTTGGCGTCGTCAGCTACTTTGGCGTCTTCACCTTGACCGCCGGCATTTACAAAGCCTGGTTGGTGATGAACGCGCCGCAAGCGGCGGCGCAATTGGCCACCACCTTGTTGACGCTGGTGGCCGTGTTGTTGTGGCTGGAACACCGGGCCCAAGCACGTTTGCGTTTTGCCAGTGCACGCGGCGGCGGCAACCGGGGCGAAGAGGCCTTGGCCACGCGCTTGTCACGCCGCCAAACCGCGCTGGCCTGGCTGGTGTGTGGCCTGCCCATCGTGCTGGGCTTTGCCTTGCCCGTGGCCTTTATGCTGCGCCCTTTAATCGGCGGCTGGGACGCTTTGCCCTGGCAAGCCTTTGTGGGCTGGACGCGCAACAGCTTGCAACTGGCGGCGCTGAGTGCCGTGCTGGCCACCGCTGTGGCGCTGGCGCTGGCGTTTGCGCTGCGCAGCCGGCCCGGGCGCTTCACACGCGGCGTGGTGCAGTTAACCGGTCTGGGCTACGCCGTGCCGGGCGCGGCCGTGGTGGTGGGTTTGTTGCTGCCGCTGGCGTGGCTGCAACGGGTTTGGCCAGAAGCCGGCATCGCCGCCCTCATGACTACCACCACACTGGGCGTGTTGTGGGCTTATCTGGTGCGCTTCTCAGCCGTGGCCTTGCAATCGGTGCAAAGCGGCTATGCGCGTGTGCCCGTGAGTTTGGACGAATCGGCGCGCATGCTGGGCACGTCCAGCGCAGGCGTGTTGGCGCGGGTGCACTGGCCGCTGCTGCGCCGCTCCGTGGCCGCCGCAGCGCTGCTGGTGTTTGTGGACACCATGAAAGAGCTGCCCGCCACTTTGGTGTTGCGTCCGTTCAACAGCGACACGCTGGCGGTGATGACTTACCAACTGGCCCGCGACGAACGCTTGGGCGAAGCGGCCTTGCCAGCTTTGGTTTTGGTGTTGGTGGGCTTGCTGCCGGTGATCTTGCTCAGCCGGGCATTGCGATCGCGTTAACTACGGGGGCGTTCAAGCGCCAATACGTGGGGCTGGCGTGGGGCTGGCCTGGGGTTTGGGTTAAACCCCAGGCCAGCGTCACCGTGCAGTACCTCAACCGGCGTTGTTCACGCGTTTGTTTTGCTGCTCCACTTCAGCGGCGCGGGCCAGCTCGCGGCCTTGTGCGCTGATCTCCACCACCGTGGAAGGCCGTGTGGGCGGCCGGCGGTGGCGGCTCATCGCGCGCGGTCTCGCGGGGGCGCTCAATGGCCGTGGTGCGGTTCAAAGGGGCTGAACCGCCGATGTTGTAGTTGCTGATACCACCTGTGTTCATGGTGAAACTCCTAAAAACTGTTTTAAAGCGCTGATTCAAACGTTGATTCAAGCGCTCACGTTAACCACTTGGCCCGCTGCCGGTTTGGCGTTGGCATAAGGGTTGGCGGCATTGGCCGCTGTAACCGCCGTGGTTGCTGTGTTTGTTGTGGCTGCTTCAACCACAGGCGCTGCGCCAGACACATTCACAAAAGCCTTGTTGCTGAAAGCATTACGGATAGCACTGTTGTTCACACCACCCGCCTGCGTCGACAACGCGGTCAAAGGGTTGGGCGTGCGCGGCGCCTCCAGCTGCAAGCTGCTTTGACTGCCATTACGCCGTGCTTGATCGGCAACAGCTTCATACGTGCTGGCCTGGGTTTCACGTTGATTGGCTACTTGCTGCAAACGCGAGGCCTCCGTGCGCGCCGACCGGCTTTCATTGAGCAACGCCCGCGCTTGCCGCTCTGCTTGCTCAGCACGGCGCGTCTCTTGCGCCGCCGCGCCCGAGACTTGGCGGCTGACCCCAAAAGTGCCAGCGCCAGATCCCAAACCAACTGAACTCAGAGATGACATAGCCATGTCCTCAAGTGTCAACCTCGCGTTGCGGTGGAAGATCGCCCAACTTGTGAGCGGGCGGAGCGAAAAAATATTCTAAGTGCCATGCTCGATCATGACAACCGCTGCAGCCCTTGCATTTTCACTGCTCATTGTTCAAACCCAGCCACGTGGCGCCCCCAGCAGGAATCGAACCTGCATCTAGCGCTTAGGAGGCGCTCGTTCTATCCATTGAACTATGGCGGCGGCAGGGGGATTTTAGGGGCTGTGGCTGGCTGGGCTTGATGGCTGGGCTTTATATGGATGGGTGGCCAGGGCGTCCGCTGGGTTTATTTGGAGAGTTGCCGCATGGCGTCTTCCAGGCCTTTGAGGGTGAGCGGGTACATGCGCTGGCCCATGAGTTGCTGGATGATGGCGATGCTTTGGCGGTATTGCCACACGCCTTGGGGTTCGGGGTTGATCCAGGCGAAGCGGGGAAAGGTGTTTGTGAGGCGTTGCAGCCATTCGGCGCCGGCTTCTTCGTTGTTGTATTCCACGCTGCCGCCGGGTTGCAAAATTTCATACGGGCTCATGGTGGCGTCGCCGATGAACAGCAGTTTGTAGTCTTTGTTGTACTTGCGCAAAATGTCCCAGGTGGGAAATTTTTCAGCAAAGCGGCGACGGTTGTTTTTCCACACAAAGTCGTAGACGCAGTTGTGGAAGTAATAAAACTCCAGGTGTTTAAATTCGTTTTTGGCGGCAGAAAACAACTCTTCCACGCGGGCGATGTGTTCGTCCATGGTGCCGCCCACGTCCATGAGCAGCAAGACTTTGACGTTGTTGTGCCGCTCGGGCCGCATTTTGATGTCAAGGTAGCCGGCGTTGGCGGCGGTGCGCTCTATGGTGGCGTCCAAGTCCAATTCGTCTTCGTGGCCTTCGCGGGCAAATTTGCGCAAGCGGCGCAGCGCCATTTTGATGTTGCGTGTGCCCAGCTCTTGGTTGTCGTCGTAGTCGCGGTAGGCACGTTTTTCCCACACTTTGACGGCGCTTTTGCCACCGCCTTTGCCGCCTATGCGTATGCCTTGGGGGTTGTAGCCGCCGTGGCCAAACGGGCTGGTGCCGCCGGTGCCAATCCAGCGGTTGCCGCCTTGGTGGCGCTCTTTTTGTTCTTCCAGCCGCTTTTGTAGCGTCTCCATCAACTCGTCCCAATCCATTTTGGGTGCGTTGGCTTTTTGCTCGTCAGACAGCATGCGCCCCAACTCTTGGCGCAACCAATCAGCTGGTATGGGTTTGCTGAAGTCGGCCACCATTTCAACGCCTTTGAAATAGGCGGCAAAAGCGCGGTCAAATTTGTCGAAGTGTTTTTCGTCTTTGACCAGCGCGGTGCGACTTAAAAAATAAAAGTCGTCCATGCTGCAAGCCTCGGGGTTGGTGGGGCCCACCACGTCGGCTTTGAGCGCTTCTAACAAAGTGAGGTATTCCTTGACCGAGACCGGCAGCTTGGCCGCGCGCAAGGTGTAGAAAAAGTCGATCAGCACAAGCGCTCTTTCAGGGGCGGTTAAACCGCCAATAAATGGTTGAGGTGTGCCCGCACCACCGGCCATTCGCTGGCGATGATGCTGTAGACGCAGGTGTCGCGCAGCGTGCCGTTGGCGTCTGGGTGGGTGTTGATTCGGTGGTTGCGCAGCACACCATCCAATTGCGCGCCCAGGCGTTCAATGGCGCGGCGGCTGGCCTGGTTAAAGCGGTGGGTGCAAAACTCCACCGCAATGCAATCCAGCGTTTCAAACGCATGTGTCAACAGCAGGTGTTTGCACTCGGTGTTGATGGCGCTGCGCTGCACCGCTTGGCGGTACCAGGTGGAGCCAATTTCCAGCCGGCGGTTGGTGGCGTCTATGTTCATGTAGGTGGTCATACCCACAGCTTTGCCAGCCAGTTCGTCGTCAGCGGCAATCACCGCAAACGGCAACATGCTGCCTTGGGCTTGCAAGGCCAGCTTGTGGTCGATATTGGCAGCCATGTCTTCGGGCGCGGGCACGGTGGTGTACCACAGCCGCCACAGTTCACCGTCTTGCACCGCTTCGACCAAATCGTCGTGGTGTTGCTGGCCCAGTGGCTCTAAGCGCACGTTAAGACCATGAAAAGTGATAGGCGAAGGCCATTGAGACATCAGCGGTTCCTTTGATTCATAAAGACCAGTTTTTCGAACAGACTCACGTCTTGCTCGTTCTTGAGCAGCGCGCCCACCAACGGCGGCACGCTGACTTTGTCATCCGCACTTTGTAAGGCCTGCAGCGGAATGTCTTCGGCCATCAGCAGCTTGAGCCAGTCCAGCAGTTCGCTGGTGCTGGGTTTTTTCTTCAAGCCGGGCAAGTTGCGGATATCAAAAAAAGTTTTCATGGCCACACGCAGCAAGTCTTGCTTAAGGCCAGGGTAATGCACGTCCACGATTTTTTTCATGGACTCAGCATCGGGAAACTGGATGTAGTGGAAAAAACAGCGGCGCAAAAACGCGTCGGGCAATTCTTTTTCGTTGTTGGAGGTGATGAACACCAAAGGGCGTTGCTGGGCTTTGATGAGCTGGCGCGTCTCGTAGCAATAAAACTCCATGCGGTCGAGTTCGCGCAGCAAGTCGTTGGGGAATTCAATGTCGGCTTTGTCGATTTCATCAATCAGCAAGGCCACCGGTTGCTCGGCCGTGAACGCCTGCCACAACACACCTTTGACGATGTAGTTGTGTATGTCTTTGACGCGCTCGTCGCCCAGTTGGCTGTCGCGCAAGCGGCTCACGGCGTCGTATTCGTACAAACCTTGCTGCGCTTTGGTGGTGCTTTTAACGTGCCATTGCAGCAGCGGCATGCCCAGCGCCGTGGCCACTTCTTCGGCCAACATGGTTTTGCCGGTGCCGGGCTCACCTTTGACCAACAGCGGGCGTTTGAGCGTGATGGCGGCGTTGACGGCCAGCATCAAATCTTGTGTGGCGACGTAATTGTCGGAACCTTGAAATTTCAAAACACTTCTCCGTAACGGTTTGAACCATGCGACTTGATGGACGACCCAAGGCGCGGGCTAGCGCGTGGGTGAGAAAAACGGGTAGACGTCGCTTTGTGGCGTCTTATAATGCCCCGTTGGTTTGCGTCCCACGCCCCTATGATTGTGCAAGCAAAATGAAATCAAGTCTGTCCCCACTGATGAAAGCCCTGGTCGCCTTGGCGACTCTTGCCTTAACCGCTTTTGCGGCCCAGGCTGAAGAAATCAAAGCCGATGCCAAGATAGGCGAGACCAAAGCCGCTATGTGCATTGGCTGCCACGGCATTGTGGGCTACCAAAACAGTTTCCCTGAAATCCACAAAGTACCCAAAATTTCGGGTCAGTCCGACAAATACATTGTCGCGGCGTTGACGGCGTACAAAAAAGGCGAGCGCAAACACCCCACCATGCGCGGCATTGCTGGCTCGCTCAGCGATCAAGATATGGCGGACTTGGCGGCTTTTTACAGCAGCCACAGCACGGGCCAGACCTTGGCTGACACCCCATCCAAAGCCGCCCCCACCGTTGTTGCCGCGCTGCTGGAAAAAGGCGCTTGCATCTCTTGCCACGGGGCCAATTTCAGCAAACCCATTGACCCCAGCTACCCCAAACTGGCAGGCCAACACCCTGACTACTTGTACGTGGCGCTCAAGGCTTATACGGTGGAAGGCAACAAGGTTGTAGGCCGCTCCAACGGCATCATGGCTGGCATTGCCAAACAGTTCAAACCCGCCGAGCTCAAGCAAATGGCCAACTACTTGGGCAGCTTGGACAGCGAGTTGCAAGTCAAACCCGAGTCGCGTTTCAGATAACCCGGCCTCGCCGCTCAAAAAAAAAGCCGCTGCAGTTGCAGCGGCTTTTTTTATGGCGGGCTCAGCGCCAAGGCCTTATGCCATGGGCCGTTTTGAAGTCAAATCCGCGTGGCGCGGGCGCGCACACACTCTAAATAGGCGTGGCCATCGGGTGGGCGGCCACTGCGTTGGCTCTCCCAAATCATCTCGCCCAAACATTCCATCACCTCGTGATGGGCGTCGTGCAACGAATCGCGCCGCGCCGCCAGCAGCTCGACCGCTTGGCGTATGCCGGGAGGTTGGTCTATGGAGCACTGCTCACTGACCGACAAGTGCATGGACAAGTGCAAAAACGGGTTGCTGCGATCGGCATCGCCGGGCTGGCCGATCTGGCTCAAAGCGGTGTCCACATCGGCCAGTGCTGGGTGAAATTCGGGGTGCTCAGCCATCCACAGTTGGGCCAAGGTCTCAATGGCTTCTAACGGCTGCTGGTTTTGCCATTTGTCGTAGACCGCACAAAAAAAACGCCGCACATCGGCTTGTGAGGGAGAAAACATGGCGCACAGGATACGCGCAATGGCCCTCGGTCACGCAGTGAGGCGAAAAAAAAACCGCACGTTGTGCGGTTTTTTTTTCCATCAAGCCAGTGGATTAATCCACACTGGCCCCAGACGCTTTGACCACCTTGGCCCACTTGGTAATCTCGGCTTGCACAAACTGGGCAAACGCCGCTGGCGTGTCTGGTGCGGGCGCCGCGCCCAATTCGGCCATGCGTTTTTTCACGTCGGGATCGTTCAAGCCTTTGACAATACTGGCGTTGAGCTTGTTAACCACAGCCGCCGGTGTGCCGGCAGGGGCAAACAGGCCAAACCACGAGGTGGCGTTGTAGCCCGGCACGCCAGCTTCGGCAATGGTAGGGATCTCTGGCAACTCAGGTGCGCGCTGGGCCGTGGTCACCGCAATGGGGCGCAGCTTACCGGCCTTGACGTGGGCAATCACCGAAGGCAAGTTGTCAAACATGATGGCGGTTTGCCCGGCCAGCAAGTCAGCCACGGCCGGCGCGCTGCCTTTGTAGGGGATGTGTTGCATCTCCACGCCCGTCATGGTTTTGAACAGCTCAGCGGACAAATGAATGGAGGTGCCATTGCCCGATGACGCAAAGTTGATTTTGCCGGGGTGGCTTTGGCGTAGGCAATCAACTCGGGTACGGTTTGATACGGTTGCGAAGGATGGGCCACCAGCAAGTTGGGCACCATGGCCACACGCGAGAGCGGGGCAAAGTCTTTGATGGGATCAAACGGCAGCTTTTTGTACAAGCTGGCGTTGATGCCGTGTGTGCCCACGGTACCCATGAGCAAGGTATAGCCATCGGGCGTAGCGCGTGAAACCCATTGCGTCCCAATGTTGCCACCAGCACCGCCGCGGTTGTCTATCACCACGGATTGCCCCAAGTCCCGGCCCATGAACTCACCTATGGTGCGGGCCAAAATATCGGTGGTCCCGCCAGCAGGGAAAGGCACGACCAGCGTAATGGGCTTATCCGGGAACGTCTGGGCTTGGGCGGTCATAGGAAGACCAAACACCACCCAACCAGAAAAAACCGTCGCAGCCAACGCCGCCACGGCGCGGCGTGTGCCACTGGGTTTAACGTGCAACCTCATGTCTCTGTCTCCTTATATTAATTAGAAAAAGTGCACCCGCCCGCTGGCTTGCGGGGGAGGTTGCAGCGTATCAGACTTTTTCTAACACCAGCGCAATGCCTTGGCCCACACCAATGCACATGGTGCACAGCGCGTAACGCCCGCCCAGCCGGTGCAACTGGCTGGTGGCCGTGGTGGCCAAGCGTGCGCCGCTGGCGCCCAAGGGGTGGCCCAAAGCAATGGCGCCGCCCCAGCGGTTGACGCGCTCGTCGTCGTCTTGCAAACCCAAATCACGCAACACCGCCAAGCCTTGCGCGGCAAAGGCTTCGTTGAGCTCTATCACGTCCATTTGTGCCAGCGTCAAACCGGTGAGTTCCAACACTTTGCGCGTGGCCGGTGCCGGGCCTATGCCCATGATGCGCGGGGCCACACCGGCGGTGGCCATACCCACCACGCTGGCGCGCGGGGTTTAAACCGTTTTTGGCCGCCGTGGCCTCATCGGCCAACAGCAGCGCACACGCGCCATCGTTAACGCCGCTGGCGTTGCCGGCGGTGACGCTGCCGTCTGGCCGCACCACGCCTTTGAGTTTGGCCAAGGCCTCCAAGGTGGTGGCACGCGGGTGTTCGTCGGTGTCCACCACTACGGCATCGCCTTTTTTCTGGGGAATGGTCACGGGCGTGATTTCAGCGGCCAGGTGCCCGGCTTGCTGCGCGGCGGCGGTTTTGAGTTGACTGGCCAGCGCCATGCGGTCTTGCGCTTGGCGTTCAATCTTGTAGTCGGTGGCCACGTTCTCAGCGGTCTCGGGCATGGAGTCCACACCGTATTGCGCCTTCATCAGCTTGTTGACAAAGCGCCAGCCAATGGTGGTGTCGTAGACCGCGTTGTTGCGGCCAAACGCGCTTTCGGCTTTGGGCATGGACAAACGGCGCGCGGCTCATGCTCTCAACGCCGCCGGCAATCATGAGCGTGGCCTCGCCCGCTTTGATGGCGCGCGCGGCCGAGCCCACGGCGTCCAAGCCCGAGCCGCACAAGCGGTTGATGGTCGCGCCCGGCACGTCAATGGGCAAACCGGCCAACAAACTGGCCATGTGGGCCACGTTGCGGTTGTCTTCGCCCGCCTGGTTGGCGCAGCCGTAGAGCACATCGGTGACCGCGGCCCAGTCCACTTGGGGGTTGCGCGCCATCAAGGCTTGAATCGGCACAGCGCCCAGGTCGTCGGTGCGCACACCCGAGAGCGCGCCGCCGTAACGGCCAAAAGGCGTGCGTATGGCATCACAAATAAAGGCTTGGCGAGAGGTAGACATGGCGGTGCGGCTTTCTCTTCGGGGGAAGTGGATGGGCAAGTGTGAAGGCTGCCGCGCCAAGCTGTGAAACAATGCGCGGGGCTCAAGAATTATAGAAATGCAAGCCCGGGGTTGATGCTGGGCCGTGTCACCTATGTTGCCCCTGATTCCTTCTCCTTTTCCTTGCTTCCCGCTTAACCGCACAGCGGTGTCTTTTGACATGGCTGTGAACATGGCCGTCAACATGGCGCAGTGGGGCGAGACCTTGCGCTTGGTGGTTTGAAGTGAGCGCAACGCTGGCGTTTGCGCTCTCGGGCGTGCTGGCCGGTGCCCGCAACGCTTGGACGCCGTGGGCGTGTGCGTGGTGGGCTTTTTGGCCGCTTTTGGGGGCGGCACGCTGCGGGATTTGCTGCTCGATCAACGCCCTTCTTTTGGGTGCAACACGTGGAGATGCTGTGGGCGGTGTTGCCTGTTGTGCGCCTTGGCCATGGTGTTTTTGCGCAGCCACCACGTCAAGCTGACCGAAAAAACCATTCAATGGCCCGATGCCTTGGGGCTGGGCTTGTTCACGGCCACCGGTGTGTCGCAGGCTTTGCTGCTGGACTTGCCCGGCTTGGTGGCGGTGCTCATGGGCGTATCACCGGCGTTTTTGGTGGCGTTTTGCGTGACGTGGTGTGCAATGAAATTCCGCTGGCGTTCAGCGACCACCGGCCTTACGCCGTGTGCGCTTTTGTTGGCGGTCTGGTTGTATGTGGGCTTGCGGCAATGGCACAGCCCTGTTGGTTTGGCCTTGCTCAGCTGCGTGGTGGTGACCGCTGGTTTGCGCTTGCTGGCTTTGTGGCGCAACTGGCAGTTGCCCGCGTGGCGGTTGTAACCCAACACCTATGACATCACTGCCCATCATCACCGACCCCGGGTTTTTACGCCGTGGCCATTCCGGCCGTGGTGTGCTGGGCATCAGCAAAAGCGGTTTTTGGCGCGGGCTTTGGCTCCTTGGCCGTGCCATGATGGCGCTGGCCGTGGAGCGTGCCGCAAGCGGCTGCTATTTTGATGCCGGTGTTGCTGCTCATGGATATTCTGGGTTTGGCCGCTTACCGGCGTGATGTTGACTGGGCGTGGCTGAAACTTTTACTGCCTTATGGCTTGCTGGGCATGGGCTGGGCGCGGCGCTGTTTGGGGTATTGCCCGCCCCGGTGGTGGCGGACCGTGGTGGGGCTTCCACTTTGCTGTTTTTGTTGGCGCAGCGGGTTTTGTTTCCGCCCCGCCCCGATGCCCCGGCACCGGGGCGCGTGGCCGGGGCGCTGCTGAGTGTGGCATCGGGCTTTACCAGTTTTATTGCCCACGGCGGGCGGACCGCCCATCAACGCCTATTTGATTCCACACCGCCTGACACCGGTGCGCTTTGCGGCCACTTTGGCGGTGTTCTTTTTTGTCATCAACTTGAGCAAGTGGCTGCCTTACGCTTATTTGGGTTTGCTCGACAGCCGCAACTTTTTAACCTCGCTGGCCTTGCTGCCTTGGGCACCGGTGGGCGTGGCTTTGGGCGTGAAAGTGGCAAGGCGCATACAACCGCTGTGGTTTTACCGCTTTTTGTACGTCGGCATGTTGCTCACACGGCTGCAAATTGCTGTGGGACGGTGTCAAAACAGTTTTGTAAGATGGCTGCTTGTTTTATCGATGAAGGGAGCCACCATGCCGTTGGTTGTTGTTGCCAATCCCAAAGGGGGCGCGGGCAAATCCACGCTGTCCACCCAAATCGCCGGGCACTGGGCCCGTGACGGCCATTCGGTGATGCTGGGCGACATCGACCGTCAGCAATCATCGCGGCTGTGGCTGCAATTGCGCCCGCCGGCGGCACGCTCCATTACCACCTGGGAGGCCGGGTCCGGCCACATCGTCAAACCACCCAAAGGCACCACCCACGTGGTGTTGGACACGCCAGCGGGTTTGCACGGCAAGCGTTTAAACGAAGCGCTCAAACTCGCCAACAAAGTCATCATCCCTTTGCAAGCGAGTATTTTTGA
>JASJYW010000027.1:55491605-55514162 GCA_030386875.1 Morinoia aosen
CCGTGTGTTCATTCAGCGCCCGGTGGCCACTGGGCTGCTCATGGTGGCCATCGTGCTGTCGGGGCTGCTTGGCCTCAGGTGGTTGCCCATCTCGGCCCTGCCCCAGGTCGATTACCCCACCATTCAGGTGCAAACCCTCTACCCCGGGTGGCAGCCCCGATGTGATGAGCCGCACGGTCACGGCACCCCTTGAGCGCCAGTTTGGCCAAATGCCTGGCCTCGACCGCATGAGCAGCACCAGCGCGGCTGGCGTGTCCCTCATCACGCTGCAATTTGGCCTGTCCGAGGCCATGGACACGGCCGAGCAGCAGGTGCAGGCGGCCATCAATGGTGCCAGCACCTCATTGCCTGCCGACCTGCCCTCGCCACCGATTTACGCCAAGGTCAACCCCGCCGATGCGCCTGTGCTGACGCTGGCCATTCGCTCTGACAGCCTGCCGTTGACCGAGGTGCAAAACATGGTCAACACCCGGCTGGCGCAAAAAATCAGCCAGATCAGTGGCGTTGGCCTGGTGACGTTGGCCGGCGGCCAGAAATCGGCCATTCGCATTCAGGCCAACATCGACGCCCTGGCCGCCATGGGCTTGGGCCTGGACACCGTGCGCAATGCCATCAGCAATGCCAACTCAAACAGTGCAAAGGGCAGCTTTGATGGCCCCACGCGGGCCTACACCATCAACGCCAATGACCAGTTGAACACCCCTGAGCAATACGGCAACGTCATCGTGGCCTACAAAAAATGGCGCGCCCGTGCGCCTCAACGATGTGGCACGCGTGGTCAATGGCGCGGAGAACGACCGCCTGGGCGCTTGGGCGTCCATTGTGAGCAACGTCAAATCGACCGCCAGCGCAGGCACCCCAGCCACCGCGACAAAGCGGCACCACGCCGTTGGAGCCGGTGATTTTGCTCAACGTGCAACGCCAGCCTGGGGCCAACGTCATCGCCACAGTCGACGCCATCAAAAGGCAGTTGCCTGCCTTGCAAAGCAGCTTGCCGGGAAGCATCAGCGTGGACGTGCTGACCGACCGCACCCGGGGCATTCGCGCCTCTGTGGCGCATGTGCAGATGGAGCTCATCTTGGCCGTGGTCATGGTGGTGCTGGTGATTTTTGTCTTCCTGCACTCACTGCGCGCCACCGTGATTGCCAGCATCGCCGTGCCCATTTCGCTGATTGGCTCGGCGGGCGTGATGTACCTGCTGGACTTCAGCCTCAACAACCTGAGCCTGATGGCCCTGACCATCGCCACCGGCTTTGTGGTGGACGACGCCATCGTCATGGTTGAGAACATCTCGCGCCACATCGAAATGGGCAAATCGCCCATGCAGGCGGCCCTCGATGGTGCAGGCGAAATTGGCTTCACCATCGTGTCGCTCACCGTTTCGCTGATCGCGGTGCTGATTCCGCTGCTGTTCATGCAGGAAGTGATTGGGCGGCTGTTTCGCGAATTTGCAGTCACGCTGGCCCTCACCATTTTGTTGTCCGCCGTGGTGTCACTGACCCTGGTGCCCATGATGTCGGCCCGCTGGCTGCGGTCGCTGGACGAGGTGCACGGCCGCTTTGCGCAGCGCGTGCAGCGCAGCCTCGACGGCATCGTGGCAGCAATAACGACCGTGGCCTGGTCTGGGTGTTGGCCCACCAAACACTCACGTTGCTGGTGGCCGTTCTCACCCTGGCGTTGACGGCGCTGATGTTTGCGCTCATGCCCAAGGGCCTGTTCCCCACGCAAAGCACGGGGCAGGTTGCAAATGCGCGTTGTCGCCTCGCCCGATGTGTCGTTTTGCGCGCATGCAGGCGCTGCAGGCGCAAGTGGTCAAGGTGGTGATGGCCGATGCCGCCACGCAAAGCGTCTCATCGGTGGTGGGGGTCGATGCGATCAACAACACCATGCTCAACCAGGGCAGCGTGGGTCGTGAACCTGCGCGCACAGGGCATTTGGGGCGACCCGCAAGCGCACATCATGAAACGCTTGCGCCAAGCCGTTGAAACCAACGTGGCTGGCGTGCGCATTTACCTGCAGCCCACCCAAGACCTCACCGTGGACAGTGAGCGCGGCCCCACCGAATACCGCTTTTCCATCGAGGGCGTGAAAAACCGCCGAGGTCAATGCCTGGGCCAACACCCTCGCCAAAGCCCTGCAGGACGTGCCCGAGATTGCGCACGTCACCACCGATTGCCGGCGCCAGTGGCCCCACCGCCATGGTGCAAACCGACCGCGACACCGCTGCGCGCCTGGGCATCTCGGCAAGCAGCCTCGACGACGTGCTCTACAACGCCTTTGGCCAGCGCATCATCTCGACCATCTTCACCGAAACCAGCCAGTACCGCGTGATTCTCGAGGCCATGCACGACGAGAGCGCCAGCATGCGCACCTTGGGCGATTTGCCCGTTCGCACCGGCAGCGGCACCACCACGCCGCTGTCGGCATTTGCGCAGATCAACGAGCAGTCGGCACCGCTTCAGGTCAGCAGGGTGGCACAGTATCCAGCTGCAACCGTTGGTTTTGATAAGGCTGAGGGTGTGTCCCTGGGTTCGGCCGGTCAAAGCCATTGAGGGCTGTGGTGGCCAAATCAGGCATGCCAGCGAGCCTGACCATCAGTTTCACCGGCACGGCGGGTGCCCTGCAGTCGTCCTTGTCGAATCAACTGTGGCTGCTGCTTGCAGCGGTGGTGTGCGTCTACATCGTGCTGGGCGTGCTGTACGAAAGCTGGGTGCACCCGCTGACCATTTTGTCCACCCTGCCTTCGGCGGGTGTGGGCGCGCTGCTGGCGCTGTGGATCACCGGCCATGCGCTGGACATCGTGGGCATCATTGGCCTCGTCTTGCTGATTGGCATTGTCAAGAAAAACGCCATCATGATGATCGACTTTGCGATCGAGGCCGAGCGCCACCAAGGCATGACGGCACAGCAAGCCATCCATCAGGCTGCACTGCTGCGGTTTCGCCCCATTCTCATGACCACGCTGGCCGCCCTGGCCGCCGCCTTGCCGCTGATGTTCAGCTGGGGCGATGGCGGCGAGTTGCGCCGCCCACTGGGCATTGCCATTTTTGGTGGCCTGGTGCTCAGCCAGCTGCTCACGCTGTTTTCAACCCCGGTGGTCTACCTGTGGTTTGACCGCTGGGGTCGCAAGTTCGACCGCATCGGCCACCAGCCCGATGACGGCGATGACGACGCCCCCACCCTCGAAGGGCAGCCATGAACCTGGCGCGGCCCTTCATCGAGCGGCCCATCGCCACCTTGCTGTTGACGATTGGGCTGGCCATTGCGGGCATTGGCGCGTTTTTCGCGTTGCCCGTTGCCCGCCTGCCCTCGGTTGACTTTCCGGTCATCGAGATCAGCGCCAGCATGCCCGGTGCCAGCCCATCAGACATGGCACGCAGTGTGGCGACGCCGCTTGAGCGCTATCTGGGCGTCATTTCGGGGTGTCAACGAAATGTCCTCCAGCAGTTCCACGGGCTCAACCCGTGTCACGCTGCAGTTCGATTTGAACCGCGACATCGACAGCGCCGCGCGCGATGTTCAGGCCGCCATCAATGCCGCCCGCACCGACTTGCCGGCCAACCTGCGCAGCAGCCCCACCTGGCGCAAAATAAACCCGGCGGGCGCGCCGTTCCTGACTTTTGCACTCACCTCCAACACGCGCTCTGTGGGGCAGATCTACGACGAAGTCAACAACGTGCTGAGTCAGCGCCTGCTGCAAATCGATGGCGTGGGTGACGTGAGAATTGGCGGTGGCTCGCAGCCTGCCGTGCGCATCGAGCTCAATCCATTTGCCCTCAACGACCTGGGCGTCAGTGGCGAAGACGTGCGAGCCGCCATCCAGGCCAACAATGCCAACCGCCCCAAAGGCGTGCTGGAGATCGGCACCAGCACTGGCGGGCGTGCCCTGCAGGTGATGACACCTGCGCCTGGACTCACGGCCGCCGACTACCGCGACCTGATTGTGGGTGTCGCGCCCCAATGGGCAAGTTCACCTGTCGGACGTGGCGCGTGTGAGCGATGGCGTGCAAGACAGCCGCGCCTTGGGCCTGTTCAATGGCCGCCCCGCCGTGGTGGTCAACATCGTGCAAGCGCCCAACGCCAACCTGATTGCCACCACCAACGCCATCTACAAGCTGCTGCCGTCTTTGCGCGCGCAACTGCCCGCAGACGTGACCCTGGAGGTCGCCTCCGACCGCACGCAGTCGGTCCGCGCTTCATTGACCGAGGTCGAAATCACGCTGGGCGTTGCCATCGTGCTGGTGTTCGTGGTGGTCGGCATGTTCCTGCGCAACCTCCGCGCTGCCATCATTCCAGCCGTGGCCACCGTGGTGTCGCTGCTGGGCACCTTTGCCGTGATGTATGCGCTGGGCTACTCGCTCAACAACATCACGCTCATGGCCCTGACCGTGGCCACCGGCTTTGTGGTGGACGATGCCATCGTGGTGCTCGAGAACGTGGCCCGGCACATGGAAGCGGGCATGTCTCGCCGCAAAGCCGCTTTGCTGGGCGCCCGTGAAGTGGGCTTCACGGTGCTGTCCATCAGCCTGTCGCTGGTGGCCGTGTTCATTCCGCTGCTGTTCAAGGATGGGCAGACCGGCCCCATGTTCCGTGCATTTGCCGTCACGCTGTCGGCTGCCGTGATGATTTCATTGGTGGTGTCACTCACCACCACGCCCGTGCTGTGCGCCCTGCTGCTCAAGCTGGGCAAGCGCGACTTGTTGCTGCGGCCCCAAGGCCGTCAAACCCTGTGGCAACGCGTCACACGCAACTGGCAGCGCATTCGCCATGGTGTACCAACCGGAACAGGCCGAATTGAAAGCGGCTATGCCCGCATACTGGATTGGGCCTTGTCCATGCCCTGGCTGGTGGTGCTCACGCTGGCAATCACCATTGGCCTCAACATTTATCTGTTTGCGCACATCACCAAAGGCTACTTTCCCAACCAGGACAACGGCCAGCTGATCGGCGGTTTGCGCGCCGATCAAAGCATTTCATCCACCGCCATGAATGCCAAGCTGACCCAGGCCATCAACATCATTCATGCCGACCCCGACGTGGCCACCGTGGTGGGCTTCAGCGGTGGGCGTTCGAGCAGCAGCGCCTTTTTGTTGACCACACTCAAGCCTTTGGGCACAGCGCGCACCGAATCCACGCAAAACGTGGTCAACCGCCTGCGACCGCAGTTGGCCAAACTCACCGGGCTGCAGGTGTTCTTGAATCCTGCACAAGAGCTGCGCGCCGGTGGTCGTGGCTCCAACGCCACCTACCAGTACACGCTCAAGAGCGACAGGCAGGCCGACCTCGATACCTGGGGGAAAAAACTGATGGACCAAATGGCCACCGACCCGCGCCTGACCGATGTGGATGGTGGCCGCCCCGACAACAGCATTGAGACTTTCGTCAAAGTCGACCGTGACCTGGCCACACAACTTGGGGTGTCGGCGCAAAACATCAACAACGCGCTGTACAACGCATTTGGTCAACGTTCGGTGGCCACCATGTACGCCGACCTGAACCAATACGCGGTCATCATGGAATGGCAGCAGCGCTATGCCCAGTCTCCCCTGGCGCTCAACGACATTTACGTGCCAGCCAAAGCCACCGAAACCACCGCCAATGTGAACACGCAGGTCACCGCCAATCCGGGGCAGCGCAATGCATCCACCGGTCAGGCCCTGGGCAGCACGGCCACGCCCATGGTGCCCTTGTCGGCCTTCGCCAGTTTTGCCGAACGCGCTGCGCCCAACAGCGTGCACCACGATGATGGCGAGTTGTCGGTCACGCTGTCATTCAACCTGGCCGATGGCGTGTCACTCGAACAAGGGCGCGTGGCCGTGAGTGCGGCCGAAAACGCCATTGGCATGCCCAACAACGTGCGCGGTGCGTTTTCGGGCACGGCCGAGGCGGCGCAATCGGATCAGTCCAAACAAGGCCTGCTCATCGTGGCCGCCTTGTTGGTGGTGTACATCGTCTTGGGCATCTTGTATGAGTCGCTGATTCACCCCATCACGGTGCTCACCACCCTGCCCTCGGCTGGCGTGGGCGCCTTGCTGGCCTTGCTCATCTTGCGCATGCCGTTTGACATCATGGCCATGATCGGCCTGTTCCTGCTCATTGGCATCGTCAAGAAAAACGCCATCATGATCATCGACTTTGCACTCGACGCCGAGCGCGCGCGCGGCCTCACCGCCACGCAGGCGGTCAAAGAAGCCTGCATGCTGCGTTTTCGCCCCATCATGATGACCACACTGGCCGCCGGCATGGGCGCCCTGCCGCTGGCAATCGGCTTTGGCCAAGGGTTTGAGCTGCGCCAGCCACTGGGCGTGACCATTGTGGGCGGGCTCATCGTGAGCCAGGTGCTGACCCTGGTGACCACGCCGGTGGTCTACGTCTTGATGGACAAGCTGCGCCGCCACGCTGCCAATGAGCGCCACCTCTCGCGTGCCGTCGCCTGATTCTTTACAACCAGTATCAATCTGCAGATCAACAAAATTTAGCGGTAGACCACTGATACCTCAATCAAACATGAACATGCACGCGTTCAAATTCTGGCCAAAGCATGCGCTGTGCGCGAGCTTGGTGGCCAGCGCCTTGGCTGGCTGCAGCCTCACGCCGAATCAGCCCAGTGCGGCACCCGTTTTGTCCAGCCAGTGGAAGATCGCGCAGCCTGAGCCGGGCTTTGTGTCCACCGAACAGGCCCAGCGCTGGGCCAGCGGCGAGTGGTGGACCTTGTTTGGCGACCCGGTGCTCAACGCGCTGACAACCCGCGCCAACGCCGCCAACCAAACCATCGCCCTGGCCGTGGCCAATGTGGCGCAGGCCCAGGCGGCCCTGGCCGGCCAGCGCGCCACCCTCTTCCCAACCCTGGGCGCGAGCGTGAACAGCCAGCGCAGCGGCGGCGAACGCAGCGCGGCCAGCGGCTCGGCATCGGCGGGCCTGAACGCCAGTTGGCAGCCCGACCTGTGGGGCAAGCTCTCGGAAAGCGTGCGCGCCCAGTCCACCAACCTGCAAGCGGGCGAAGCCGACTTGGCAGCGGCCCGCCTGTCGGTGCAAGGCGCGCTCGCCAACACCTACTTCGCGCTGCGCGAAGCCGACGTGGAGCTGCAACTGCTCGATGAAACCATCGCGGCCTACACCCGCAGCGCCAAAATCACGCAAAACCGCTACGAAGCGGGCATCACCGCGCGCACCGACGCCCTGCAAGCGCAGGCCACCTTGAGCAACGCACGCGCCAGCCGCACAGCGCTGCAACGCACACGCGATCTCTACGCGCACACCATCGCCCTGCTGCTGGGCACCACACCCGCCAATTTCACGCTGGCCAAAGCCAGTTGGGTAAACACCCTGCCCAGCATCCCCACAGGCTTGCCTTCCACCTTGCTGCTGCGCCGCCCCGACGTGGCCGCGAGCGAGCGCGCCGTGGTTGCAGCCAATGCGCAAATTGGCGTGGCGCGTGCGGCTTACTTTCCCTCGTTTTCGCTGACTGGCGGCATATCGGGCACGGCCAGCAACTTGTCGCGGCTGGTGTCGGCGCCTGCGTTTGCCTGGTCCTTGGGCCTGTCGCTGGCACAAAGCATTTTTGACGGCGACGCGCGCGATGCGCAGGTGCAATCGGCCCAAGCCAACTACGCGGCGGCAGTGGCACGCTACCGCCAGTCGGCGCTCACCGCCGTGGGTGAAGTTGAAAACCAACTCACTGCACTGCAATCTCTGGCGGCGCAGGCCCAGGAAACCCAAGTTGCCGCCGACGTGGCCCAGCGCGTTGAGCAGCAAATGATGAACCGCTACCAAGCGGGCCTGAGTGCCTACACCGACGTGGTATCGGCCCAGACCAACGCCATCAACACCAGGCGCTCGACCCTGCAACTGCAATTGCAGCGCCAGCAAGCCCTGATTGCCCTCATTCAAGCCGTGGGCGGCGGCTGGCAGGCAAGCTGGCCTGCCACTGCCACCACTGCCACCTCAACCACTCAACCGTGAAACCGAAACCATGACCCCCTCTTTCTCTGCCGCCGCCTGGCAAGCCAACTTGCCGCTGTACGAACAAACACTGGCCCTGCCCTTCAACCAGGAACTGGCACAGGGCACGCTCAGCACCGAGCGCTTTCGCCACTACATGATTCAGGACGCGCACTACCTGGTCGCCTATGGCCGCGCCCTGGCGGTGGCCGCCGCCAAAGCCGACAACGCCGATGGCGTGGTGCAATTTGCCGAAAGCGCCAAAGAAGCAGTGGTGGTCGAACGCAGCCTGCACGACGGTTTCATGACGCAATTTGGCATCACGCCCGCACAGTTCGACGCCACGCCACTCACGCCAGCCTGCCACCACTACACCAGTTACCTGGTGGCCACCGCCTGGAGCGCCCCCTACCCCGTGGTACTGGCCAGCCTGCTGCCCTGCTTCTGGATTTACGCCGAAGTGGGCAAAGGCATTCACGCCAAGGCCGTGCAACCCAACCCCTATGCGGCCTGGATCGACACCTACACGGGCGAAGACTTCCAGGCCGCCGTGCGCGGCGTGCTCGCCACCATCGACCGCGTGGCCGCAGAGGCAGACCCCAACACACTGGCCGACATGCACGCGGCCTACACCATGAGCGCCAAGCTCGAGTGGCTGTTCTGGGATTCGGCCTACCGCCTGGGCGATTGGGCGGTTTGAGGCCTGCGTGCTGATTTCATGCTGCTGGGCGCTGTTTTCATGCGGTTCCCTTCGGGTTGTGATCAAAAAGGCCATGCGCCGCGTTGCAAAGCCTCGCCGGGCCACCGGCCCGTCTGCGCCCGGCGCCTCGCGCATGGCCTTTTTGAGTCTCAACGCATCTCGAATGCATAGTGTTAACAGGCCCTAGTCTGCTGTCTCCATCGCCTGCACAAGTAACCACTGCTTGAGGGTTTGCAAAACCTTGAGATGCTCTGACGCCTCAGGGTAAACCAAATAGTAGCCTTTTGAAGACCGCCATGCTCGGCGGGACAGCCGTCTTAGGTGGCCGCCTTTAACCGCCTCATCAGCCACAAATGAAGGCAAAAGAACCACCCCCATTCCTGCTACGGCAGCGTTAAGGGCCATAGACATTACGTCGAAGCGGGGACCTTGAGCGCCAGGATCATCCTTTTGATTCGATTGACGAAACCATTCGCGCCAAGCCTCTGGTACGGCGCGATGTTGCAAAAGCTCCGTCTGCGGGGTGGAAAGCGTCACACTCTTTCCGTGCCGTTTAATCCATGATGGTGCGGCATAGGGCGACAGATTCAGAGGCAATACGAACTCGTTGCGCAATCCTGACCGAAAACCGTCTCCGAATTCCAAAGATGCGTGCACTTGCGAATTTGTGAAATTTACTGGCCCGACCTGTGTTGCCAGATCCAGTGTGATCTCGCTGTGGTCTCGCGTAAAAGAGAAAAGACGGGGAATAAGCCAATAACTTCCCACGGACGCCCCGACAGAAAGCGCCAACGAGCCGCCCCTGCCCTTGTGCACCATCACGCTTGCGGTGGCCCGCTCAAGACGCTGCAGAAACGGGCCGACTTCCTCCAAATAGTATCGCCCAGCATCTGTGACCGTTAGCGCATCGCGTCGTCTGACGAAGAGGCTCACACCAAGTCGCAATTCGAGCGAAATAATCTGCCTGCTTACGGCTCCCTGCGAAAGGTTCAGCTCTTTCCCAGCGGCAGTAAAAGACTGCAAACGGGCGCTCGCTTCCAGGCAAAGAAGCGACGTGATGGAGGGTATGCGGTACATGAGAAAAATGCATGGATGGCGCAGAAATTATCGTTTGTTAAAGCGTACTTGCCCCATTTAGATTACATGCAATCAGTTACTCCCAAAGGCAACAACGATATGGTCAAAGAAGTAAATCGACGAGATCTCTTGAAACTTGCTACTGCTGGCGCACTTGCAAGTCCGACGATCGCACGTGCCGCATGGCCTGAGCGCCCCATCCGACTGGTCGTTCCATTTGTCGCAGGAGGATCGCCTGACGTAATTTGTCGGATTCTTACTGGCGAACTCACAAGATCACTCGGCCAAGCATTTGTGGTGGATAACAAGCCCGGAGCAAGCGGAATAATCGGCACGCAAGAAATTGTGAAAGCAAGTCCAGATGGGTACACGCTCGGTTATGGAAACGTCGGGACGCTCGCGATCAATAAATCGCTCTACGCCAAACTCCCCTACGACGCCGAGAAGCAGCTTGTCCCTGTCGCACTCATCGGCCACGTGCAAAACGCCTTGGTCGTGCGTCCCGATCTAGCGGTCAATAGTGTCAAAGAACTTATCGCGTTGGCAAAATCAAGACCGGGTCAATTGAGCATGGCATCTGCTGGCAATGGCACGACTGGTCACCTTGGTGGCGAACTCTTCAAGAGTATGACCGGCACGTTTATCACTCACGTACCCTACAAGGGCAACCCACAAGCAATCCAAGATTTGATCGGCGGTCAGGTCGATCTGATGTTCGACAACTTGTCATCCATCGGTCCTCACATAAAGGCTGGCCGAGTCAAAGGCCTTGGAGTTTCTGGACGTGCGCGCAACGCCCAGTTTTCGGATCTGCCTACCATAGGCGATTCGGTTCCTGGCTACGAAATGGCCGCCTGGGGTGGCATCGTTGCGCCGATTGGCACCCCTCGCGAAATCATTTCCCGCCTGAATGACGAAATCAACAAGGTCCTTGGCAATGCTGAGATCAATCAGAAATTCGCCGCTATTTCGTTTGAAACAACCATTGGACAACCTGACCGACTTTTCGACCGTGCGCTTCGTGAAACCCGCCTTTGGGCCGACGTGATCAAGCGCTCTGGTGCGCGAATAGATTGAATCACTATGCTCGATTTGATTATTGAAAGAGGCGAAGTTATTGACGGAACTGGTGCTCCCCGGGTGTTGGCGGACATTGGAATTTCGAAGGGCTTTATCACCGACATCGGCGATCTGAGCGGCACGCGGGCCAAAGCACGAACGAATGCGGCCGGATGCGTTGTCGCGCCAGGGTTCATTGATGTACACACCCATGACGATCGGCTGATTTTGAGTCCGACCAAGGGCCCTCATCCCAAATTGTCACAGGGGGTGACGACCGTTATCACAGGAAATTGTGGCGTGAGTCTCGCGCCACTTCAGACCCATAGTCCGCCGCCGCCACTCGATATTTTGGGCCGTGACGGTTGGCGATACGATCGCTTTTCTGATTACCTGGATGCGTTGGAGGACGCACGCCCGGCGGTCAACGCCGCTTGCTTGGTGGGTCATTCGACACTTCGAGTGAAACACGTTGCTGACTTGAGTCGCCCTGCAAACGATAGTGAATCGCTTCACATGGCAGAAGATTTGGCCGACGCGCTCAAAGCCGGCGCGATCGGTCTTTCAACCGGCCTGTACTACCCTACAGCACAAGCAGCAAATGCTGATGAGGTAATTGCCATTGGCCGCTCCCTACAAAGGATGGGGGGCATACTCACGGCGCATATTCGAGACGAAAGCAACGAGATCACCGAAGCCTTGCGCGAAGCGTTCTATATCGGAAAGCAGATAGGCGTCAGCACGGTCATCTCGCATCACAAGCTGTTGGGGAAGGTCAACCACGGTCGCTCATTGGAAACTCTGGCGATCATTGAACAGGCTTCTCGCGAACAACCTGTTTGCCTCGACTGTTATCCCTACTCGGCATCATCAACCATGCTGCTTCCCACGCGCGTGAGCCAATGCAGTGACGTGCTGGTAACTTGGTCGCAACCTCACCCCGAGCTGGCTGGCCGGTCGTTGTTCGAGCTGGCAAAGGAACAAGGCGTGACACCCGAAGCGCTGGCCTCCACGCTGCTGCCAGCGGGCGCGATCTACTTTGCAATGGACGAAGATGACGTAAGCCGAATACTCAGTCATCCCATGACGATGATTGGCTCTGACGGTCTCGCTCATGATGTGTGTCCACACCCTCGACTTTGGGGCACCTTTCCGAGGGTACTTGGGCGCTATGTCAGAGAAAGAAAGCTGCTCACACTCGAAGTGGCGATCCACAAGATGACCGGACTCAGTGCCAAACGCTTTGGCCTGCGTGGTCGTGGTCAGCTTTTGATCGGCAATCATGCTGACATCGTGATTTTGGATGAGCATTGCATTGCTGACCAAGCCACATACGAGCACCCAACCAAGGTCAGTAGCGGGATCGTAGCGGTGTATGTCAATGGCCACTTGGCGTGTAGCAACGGGCAAACAGTCGCGAATCACGCCGGCACCGTTCTCAGAAGGTGTTGACGATCTCCGCGGGGCCGCGTTGGAGCCCTATCGGGATGAGCGGGTTGCCAGAGGCTGCAGCATGGGCTCTGTGCCCATGCCAGGACTATGGCAGACCAATCGCCCGATGGCGCTCCCACCCGCAGGGCAGGTTGCTTCTCGAACGCCCCGCGTTGTTGCAAGACGACCGACGCACCGAATTTGGTGCTCATGATGCCCAGCCATCTGCCGCGTTTGCACCAACGATTAAAGCGCGTGCACGTGCGTGCTGTGCCAGTTGCCCAACTCTGTGGGCAGATCACGCCAGGGTGAGCCTGTTCGGGCGATCCACAGAACGGCTTCTATAAATCGCCGATTGTCTGCTGCGGCGACTCCGCTGTCGCTGGCTTTGCCAGGCAACATTGCCTCGATCCTTGCCCATTTGGCGTCACTTAGAAGCTCTCTGGCCATTACACAGATTTGTAGTTTTACTCCTCAAATCATAGCAAACGATTGTTAACACGCCCTAGTTTGCAGGATCTTCATGCGGTGCTCATGAACACCGGACTGGCCGATCACGTTGCCGGACAGGCTGTACATGAGTGCCGAAATCCGCAGACGTTCTCTGCGCACATGAAGCTCGACACCACTGCAAGCCAGCGCGTAATGAAGTTCTTCCGCTACGGCTGCGAAACAACGTAGATGCCGCAGTTCCACTCTAGTGCTTCAAAAACACTGCTAGCGATCTCAGGTTCGTCAGTTCAAGGTTGAATGCTGTAGACGCTTCCGGTGCCCCACGTCCCCACCAGCAAATCGGTCCCACGTCCCCGTCCCAGTGCCACAGCACTTCCCGGCATATTATTGGCCACGACGGTTGACCTCCCGTCGAACGTGACTCGTCTTACGGCACTAGCGCCGTAGTCGATGACGAACACCGCATCTTTCCCATCGGAAAGAATGCCTACGCCCGGGCGATTGAAACTGGCGCCAATCTCGTGATGCTTACCGTCCGGAGTGATCCGGGTCACTCGTCCTCCGTACTGCGACGCGACCAGACTGCCATCTTCCATTTCAACAACGCCGACGGGCAGCGAGAGTGACCGGGCCACTGTCGTGACCTGCCCGGTCGAAACATCAATGGATACGATTTCCCCTGACCCACGATTCGCAACGAGCAACCGCCCACTGCGCGCGAAACTTATGCCAGTGGGCGTTGATAACCTCTCGGCAACACGACGACTTTGGCCGTTGGGCGCTATGTGCAGGATGTAGTGTCCTGAGTATGAAGCGACGAAGAGGCCTCCGGAGGAATCCAACGCTAGCCCAGAAGCGGCAGGGATGTCTCGCGCTAGTGTGGTCCGTTTGCCATCCGCGTCGATGCGCGTCACCGTATCGGCGCTCCAGTCCGAAACGTAGATTGTTCCGTCAGGCGAGGTTGCAATTGCACCTGGTGACTGAAACCCGGTCAGCAACGGTTCTGCAGCATGAGCGGACATGGCCGAAAAGCAGACGATCGAGAGGACTAAGGTCCTGCAGGCGAACAGCGCTTTGATAGATTCGATCATTGAAAAGTACCTCGGCTTGATTGAGATGCACCAAGACCTCATCCGGTCTTGAGGCACTCACGTTACGATTCAATGTGCGATTCAGCCAATACCATTTTTGTGATACCTTTACGGTATGATTGAATCGATCGACTTGCGCCAGTTCCGGTACTTCCTTGCGGTCAGCGAGGAGCTCAATTTCGGGCGTGCGGCGGTGCGCTTGCACATCTCACAGCCACCATTGAGCAGGCAGATCAGGCAGTTGGAAGACCAGCTTGGCGTTGAGCTGTTTTTTCGGACTAAAGCGGGAGTGGTCCTGACCAAGGCGGGGGCGGCATTCCTGCCCGAAGTCAGACGGGCGCTGGCTCAGGCGGAAAAAGCCGTTTCAGTGGCAATGGCGGAGCGACTCGCGGAGAGTGGCCAGTTCATTGTTGGCTACTCGACAGTTTTTGATCGCAGTGCCATCCCTGACGTGTTCGATCTCTTGCAGCAACGCTTTCCGAACTCGCGGATCGTCACCAAAGGTAAGCACTCGATCAGCCTCATTCGAGATATTAAGAATGGAACGATGGACGTCGCATTCATAGGCTTGCACACGGATACAAAGGGACTCAAGGAAGAGGTTTTGCTTGAAGAGCCACTCGTCGTCGCCTTGCCTGCAAGCCACCGTCTTGCACGGAAACGCATAGTCAGCTTCGATGATCTTCGAGACGAGTCGATATTCAGGTTTGAACGAAGATTGAACCCGGGCTTCTACGATAATTGCCAATCATTTTTTGAGCGGATCGACTTCAAGCCACAGACGCTTCCAGAACCCGACGATCACCACATCTTGTTGGGTCTCATCGCGGAAGCAAAAGGAATTGCGTTAATTTCAGCCTCACTGAAGAACGTCAAACGAAAAGGCGTCGTGTTTCGACCGTTGAAGGAGGAAGACACAACGCTCACCAGCGGTATTGCGGTCGCTTATTCGGAGAGCAATGCGTCACCCGTCTTGCGTCACTTCTTGGAATTGGTGAGGGCTACGAGGTGACAACGGCCGGTGATAATTGTTGAACGACAAGACTGGTTTACCGAGCGCAACAATCGTGACTTCTCCTCTGAGCCCGGAAACAGCACTCCGCGAGTTCTTTACTGGAGCGAAGGATCGTTGCGGTTGCGGTTACTCGTGCCCGGCGACCGGGCGAGGTCGGTACTGCGCTTCAAGGGCCTTAATTTCGTCGCCAGTCAGTGCGAGGTTCAAAGCTGCGACGGCGTCATCAAGGTGATGCGGTTTGGTCGCTCCAATAATTGGCGCAGTCACTTCTGGCCTGCCTGCCAACCAGGCGAGGGCTATCTGTGCCGGTGGCACACCTCGATTGGCGGCTATATCTTCAACAACGCCGACGATCAAATCTTCTTCCACATGATGGTTGTACCAAAGGTGTGCCGGCCGATCAGTCGTCGCCCTCAATGTGTGATCTTTTCTCGATCCAGCCAGAAGACCGCGAGCCAACGGTGACCATGGCGTGATGGCGATGCCCATCTCGCGACAAAGGGGCAACATTTCGCGCTCTTCTTCACGATAAACCAAGTTGTAATGATTTTGCATTGAGATGAACTTAGCAAGGCCGTGTCGTTCCTGTAAGTCGAGCATTCGCATGAATTGCCATGCTTGCATGGACGAAGCCCCGATGTAGCGTGCTTTTCCTGAGCGAACGACGATGTCCAAGGCTTCAATAGTCTCCTCAATGGGGGTTTCTGGGTCAAAGCGATGGATGACATAGAGGTCCACGTGATCTGTTCCCAACCGTTTGAGCGATGCATCAATGCTCGCCAAAATGTGTTTGCGAGATAGCCCTTTGTCATTGGGTTTATCGCTCATTGGATTGAATACCTTTGTCGTGACTACGACATCATCTCTCGATGCATAGTCAAGAAGCGTTCTACCTAAAATTTCCTCGCTCGCACCGTAGGAGTACATGTCGGCTGTGTCGAAGAAGTTGATTCCGATGTCGAGCGCCTTTTTGATGAAAGGTCGACTTCCGGCTTCATCCAAAACCCATTCTCGCCAGTCGGTGCTTCCGTAGGTCATGCAGCCGAGGCATAGTTTGGAAACCTTCATTCCTGAATTCCCGAGACGTACGTATTCCATTGGAGATCTCTTTTCTGTTGACTGATTGCGAAACTTACGTTCTGTTTGAGATTTCATCCAATACTTTTTTTGTGATACCTTTTTTGCATGGTCAATCTTTCTCTCCGGTGAGAGGTGTGGTGCGGCTGAAGGTCAGCGGCCCAACTCTGTTCCAAGCCAGTAGTGATCTCGCATTCCGTGATCGTTGCCAAGCAGCCCACCATACGCGCTGATTTCACGGGCACGCTGGCTGCGCAAATGCCTGTCCCCTTCGCGGCCCATGGTTTTCACAAGGCACGAATCATCAAATCAATCAGAGTATTGAAAAATTACCCATAATAATCAAGCGGTAGGCACACCATACTCCGTCAATTCACTTCTCAACCGGTGCGCTCAGCATCTCCATGTCGCGGATCAGCTCGCTGGCGCTGATGGCGTCGAGTTCATGCCATTCGCGTTGTGAGTTTTCGTCAAGGCCGCTCCAGGTGATGTGCGTGCCGTAGGTCAGCTCACCCAACGTTTGCTCGGGTTCATCGTCGATGTAACCCACGCTGAAGCCGGGGTCAAAATCCATTTCGATCAAGCGGCCATCACCGAGCGGTTTGGTGAAGTACCAAACGCCACCGCCGTCTTGCGCCTCGCCTCGGCGCCATGCCTTGTTCACCAAACCCAGAATGCGTCCGGTTGGCACGACTTTTCCCTTCCAGCGCGCCAGCTTTTTGTTGGCGCGCTCGGCATCGGTCAGTGCATGGGTGTCGCGGCCAATTTGTGCAAATGGCTGCAGCAGTTCGTAGTCGGCAAACAGTTGGCCAAAGGCCTGTGCATCGCCCACTGCCATTTGCAGCGCATGCGGCACACCCACGCGAAGGGCGCTGCCTTGGCGTGCTTCTGGCCAGACAAACGGTTCGTCATCGGCCGTGGTCAGGCCACCGTCTTCGGCCAGCCGAAAGCACGCCAACAGCTCGCCGCCAAAGTTGGGGTATTGCAGCGCATCGTCCACCTGTTCGCCCTTGACCACGTAAACACCCCAGATGAGGCGCTGCGCGATGTGGCGCACCAGCGGGTGCGTGGCGATGAAGTCCTGAAAATTCTCACGCGTCCAGCGGCGCTGTTGGCACATGGCGGTTTCAAAACGCTGGATTTGCTGCGCCGCAATGGTTTTGGCGTCTTTCTTGAGCAGCTTGTAGCGCTCGGTCGCGTCTTTGGCCTTGGCCTCGTCGTCGCTCTTGATGGGCTTGGGCAGGTCTTTGAGGCGTGCGCCGTCTTGCTCGCCGGTGAAGTCGCGCACCCACGGTTTGAGGCTTTCATCAAAGCCCACTTTGAATTGGCGCGGGCCAAAGTCCAGCACCAGCGCGCCGCGTGCGTCCAGGCCCAGGTCGGGTGCGAGCCGGTCTTCCAGCTCTTCTGTGGTGAGGCCGCGCGCCTCGGCGATGGCGGCGATTTTCTCGCGCGCTTTGTCCTGCAAGCCTTTGAATTTGACCTTTTGCGCGATGCCGTTGAGCAGCATCAAGGCCGTGTCGGTGCCAATGCCTTCGTAGACATCGAGCCCCACCACGGCGCGTGCGTGCGCGGCTTCGCCGGGCCAGGCGCGAATCAATGGGGTGAGGCGGCGCGCCGCATCGTCGTTGCCCAAAAAGGCCAGCGACGACAAGGCCCAGTTGTCTTTGCCGGGGTGCGCCAGCGGCCAGCCAGGCCGAGAACAAATCCCAGCCGAAATCGGCCAGCGATTCGGGCGTGCAGGCGGCCAGCACTTGGGGTATGCCTTCGTACAACCCATCGTTGCGCGGAAAACCCAGCATGTTGCCCAGCGCGTTGATGGCTTCGTCGCCCAGGGCTTTGCCGCTCTTGAGCATCGGCCGTGCCCAGCCTTGTGGCTGCCAGAACTCGGGCAAAACAGGCACTTTGCTGGGGTGCGCATCCAGCGGGTCTTCATCGAGCACGGCTTGCACGGCAGATTTGATGGCCTCTGCGTTGCCTTCGTTGCCTTCGTTGCCATCCTTGCCGTCCTTGCGATAGCGATTAACCACCTCAAGCAGCAACGCTTCGTGGCCATTGGCCGCCAAAAAGCGCAAGGCTTTTTTGGCTGTGTCCTGGGCCTCACCGGCACGGCCCAAGGCGGGCGCAATCAAGCCACACAGCGCATGTTCGGGCCACTGCAACAGCCATTTCAAGCCCAAATGGCGCAGTGTTTTGAGCTTGAAGGCGCAGCGTGCTGCCGTGGGTGCCAGCGCCACTGCGCCATAGCGCATGGCCGGCGCCATCAGGGTGGCGGGGCTGGCCTGCACCATGCGCGCCACACCCGGCATGGCCTTGCTGCCCCAGTGCGCCAGTGCAAGTTCATGATTGCTGGTGTCCACCGTGCCTGCCTTGGCATTCCACAGTGGCAAGCCCATGTCGTCTGGCAAGGCCAGGCAGGCGGTGGCATCGAGGCGCGGCCAAAAATAGCCACCGTCATGTTGTGCACGCTCTTCCCCCATGCCTTGTTCCCAAGCCAGCAACAAGGCTTGTGCATCGCGGGCCCGAATGGCGTGGGCCAAGGCATTCAGGTACACCAATTTGCTTTTGCTTCGCCAGTGGTACTTAATGCGCAACTGATCGGCCAGTCCAGTGGCATCGACTTTGGAATGGGCCAATGCCTCCTCCAGGTGCGTGTTTTGATACCCCCCCAGCGGCGGCAGCTCAGCCAGCACATCGGCCAGCGGCAAAGCCTCCAGGCTCATGGCCTTGGCAGCTTTGGTGATGCGTTTTTTGACCTGTTGCCAAGGCGGCTCGGCCAGCACGGGGGGCAGTTCGGCGGCTGTGGCGATTTCATTGAACTTCAACTGTTTGGCATGCACCTTGGTCACCACGTCCAAGGCCGCAGGCGGCAGCCAAGCTGGCAACAGCGCCGATGCAGGCCCCAAGCCATCCAGGGTTTGAACCAGCAAGGGCATGAGAAAAGGCGTGGTCTTTACCGCCCTGGGCGCACACCTGGGCCAGGCCAATGGCGCCGGCCAGCGGCCAGCGTGCGATGGCCAATTTGAGCCGTGCCTGGGCTTCTTTGCTGCTCGATGCCCGCTTGGCCAACGCCACCACAGCGCTGGGGTGATTGGTCAGGGCCAGGCGGTGGACCGTGGCGGGCGTGTCCACGCTGGTGAGCAACGCCAGCGCATCGTCACCCAGCCTGTCCAGCAGGTGATCGAGCAGTTGCGGGTGTTTTGAACACCGAGTTGTCATCAGCGTCTGGCGTGAGGGTCCACAAGCGCTGCGATTGGTCTTTGGGCAAGGCCACCAACAGCCATTGCGCGGATTTGGGCAGGGTGCGCTCGTTGGCGTACGAGGCCATGACGGCCTGCGCCACCTCGGGTGCCTCGGCAAACACAACGCCCAGCCACGCGCGGTCACTGGCGGGCATGAGTGCTGCCACCTCGACTGCCATGCGCACCGCCGCTTGCCATTGCGCCTCGTCCGCCGCAAGCAACCAGGCTCTGAGCGCATGCAAGGCGCCACTCAGGGGTTCCCCAGTCCAGCTGACCACGTGCGCTGCGCTGCGCGCGTGCAGGCTCCAGGTTCTGGCGCCCATTTTGTGGTCGTAACTGGCCATCACCAGGATGGCTTCGGCAAACATGCGCACCACTTGCGCCACGCCGTGCGCCTGCACCAGATACGTCATCACATGGTTCAGGTTGTCCGGGTTGTTCACGATGTCGTATATGCACACGGCCGCGTTGAGCAAGATCTGGTCAGATTCCAGATCGGGTTCGGCCTTGGGCTGCGTGCGCATGCGGTCGTCCAGCGCATCAATGGCCTTTTGATACGGCGCATCGGACTGGCTGGCCGAAAAGCCCGGCAACTTGGCCGCGCGCAGCAAAAACCAGGCTTCTTTCATGCTGCGGTTGCTGGGCGGGGGGGCTGGCTGGGCTTGGCGCACGGGCCAGGTGTTCACGCTGTGCGCATACACACTCAAGCGCTGGCCCAGGCGGGCCTTGTTCTGCTGCGCGGGCTCGGTGCAGGCCAGGGCTTGCCACATGCTGTTGCGCAATTCGCTCAAGGTGGCCGCAGCGGTGGTTTGATGCGCCTCATGGGCGAGCAAAGCGGCGTGGATGTTCGCCTGCGCATCCGATTCAAAGTAATAGCCGTTGTAGTACGGCTGGGCGATGCGGTGGTCTTGCAGCAAACTTTCGATGGCATGCAGCGTGACGTCGTCCACCGCCAGCAACCGAGCCAGCTTCGTGGGTGTCCATTGGCCGTTTTTCGGCGGGTTGGCCTTCCAATGCGCCAACAGGCGGCCCCAGGCGGCGTGCGTGATCTCGAACATGCTGGGGCCCTGGCGCTGCTGGGCCAACCAATCATCAAGGGTGATTGACGATGGACTGGTTTGCTGGCTTGTTGGGGGCGCGGTGACCGCTGCTTCTGCTTCTGCTTCTGCCTCTGTCGCTTCTGCCGTGACATCCGGGCTGGACTTGACGGCTTTCGCTGGTTGGGCCGCTTTCGTGGGCACGTTGCTGGCTGAATGGCTGGTGGATGCGTTGCTGGTTGATGCGCTGCTGGGCGTTTTGGGCGTGGCCCCTGCCGCCATGGGCGCTTCGCCCGTGGCGACGTAGCCTTTGCCGGTTTTTTTCTTTCACCAGCTTGTCTTTGGCGGCTGTGGCTTTGCTGTCCGTGTCGAACGCCTTCACCTGGCTTTGGCCGCTGGTGCCAATTTTTCCCCAGCTGATGTGCAACTCGCTGCCTTGCTGCTCAATCTGCCAGAACTTGTTCGACTTGCCGTCGTTGAATTCGTACCGTTGCATGAATTCCTCTTGATCTATTACAGTATCAATTCACAAGATATGAAATTAAAGCGGTAGGCATGCCATACTGCCAAAATTTCACCATCACAGGGTCAGATACGCCACGTCGCGCATGAGTTCGCTGTAGCTGATGGCATCCAGATCGCCCCAATTGGACGCGCGTTTGTCCTGCGACAAACGCAGCCCAGCGAGGCTTTGCGGGGGCGCGCTGCGCACCTCGTACAGCGCCACGCCAGGTGTCACATCCAGGCGCACACCAAAATCGCCAGGAAAATTTTTGAAGGCCCGGGCGTAGCTGTAACCGTCTTCGGTCACAAGGCTCCAGCCACGCGTCTTGAGCGCCAAAAAGCGCGTGGGCGAATAGGCATTGGCCTGCGCCAACAGTTGCGCAACCTGGGCCGCACGCTGCTCGCTGGCAGCCGCATTCGCGGCGTCGGGCGCACGGGCACCGGCGCGGGGTCAACTGCTCGAATGGCTGCATCAGCTCGTAATCGATCAGCAACTGACCAAACGCGGCGAGATCGGCCTCGCTCATTTCCTACGGGGTGCGCAATGCCAATGAACAGCGCCTGCTCCCCCGCTGGCCAGGTCCAGGGTTCGTCGTCTGCCGTGGTCAACTCGCCGTCATCGGCCAGGCGCAGCAATTGCAGCATTGCGCTCGGGTCGCTGGCGGATGTTGGCGTGTTGGATGTTGGCCATGTCGGCCTCGGCCGCTGTGGTCTGCAAACACGCCCCAGATGAGGCGCGAGGCGAGCTGGCGCATCAGCGGCTGGCGCACGTACAACAGCTCGAAATCTTCGCGGCACCAGCGCCGGCCCATCACCATCGCTTGTTTCCAGCCGCCTGAGCTGCACCTTGGCAATGCTCGCGCACTGCGCTTTGATGGCTTTGAACCGATCGCTGGCCGCTTTCGCCAACACGGCATCGTCGGCCGCGTTTTTTGACCGGCAGACTGCGCAAGCGTGCGCAGGCTTGCCACCGGCTTCGAGCTTGCGCAAGCCAGGGCTTGAGGTTTTCATCGAGGGCCAGCAAGAACTGGCGCGGGCCGTAGTCCAGCGTGGTCTGGCCGCGGTCGTCCAAACCCATGCCAGGAATCAACCGGTCCTGCAGGTCTTCCAAGGTCATATCACGCTCAGCCGCGATGCCCTCGAGCAGTTCGGCGGCCTTGGCCGTGAGGCCCTTGGGTTTGTCACGCTCGGCCACATCGGCAATCAGACGCAAGGCGGCCTCACCGCCCTGTTCGGCCAAAATGTCCAGGCCTTGGGCGGCCCGTGCAGATGCCCCTTCGTTCGGCCAACTGGCCATCATGGCCGCAGGCGTTGCACGCTGGCCTCGTCGCCCAACACACCCAACGCCGTGAACGCCCAATTGTCTTTGGCCGGTGCACCCGCGGCCAACCACGCGGCAAACAAATCCCAGGCAAACGCCCCCAACGATTGGGGTGTGCATGCGGCTTTGACGTGTGCCAGCCCGGCATACATGCCATTGGGGCGCGCAAAGCTCTGCATCTGGCCCAACGTGGCCAAAGCCGCATCGTCCAAGGCAGGCCCGGTGTGCAGCACGGGACGGCTCCAGCCCTGTGGTTGCCAAAACTCGGGCATGGTTTTGACAATTTGGCGGGGGTACAGGTCGAGTGGGTCTTTGGCCAACATGGGCTTGCACGGCGGCGGCAACGGCTGGATCTGCCTCGCGCTGGGCCGGACTCGCGCAAGCGTGGCTTCATGCCCATTGGCCGCCAAAAAGCGCAGGGCCTGCGCCGCCGTTTCCTGATCGACGGCTGGCGTGCCCTGGCCATGCCCGCGTCCGTCGCACCAATGGCCGGCGCCATCAAGGCGGCGCAGGCGTGCGCTGGCCACTTCAGCAACCAGGCCTGGCCCAGGCTTGCGGCCCGCAGCCGCCTTGTTTTTAAAGCCCTGGCGGGCAGCAAGCGGCGCCAGTTTC
>JASJYW010000027.1:55514662-55564276 GCA_030386875.1 Morinoia aosen
GTCCCACTGCACCGGCACGGCAGCGCCCAGCCACAGGCGTGGCAGTTCTGCCACCATGCGGCCAGCGGCACCCACGGCGGCGCGGCGTTGCGCAGCCGTGATGCCGGCCATTTGTGCGTTGTGCCGGCATTGACGGCGGTAGCTGGGCGAGAGCAACCACGCCATCCAGCCCAACCACCAGCCCAAGGTGTGCAACAGCGCCAGTGGCGCGTGCGATAAGAGGGTGAAAAAGCGAATCAACAACATAAAAACAGAACGACGGCGTGAACGGTGGCTAAACGGCGGGTCTGCAGGGGGCTATGGGCTAGAGATACAATCAGCGCATCGCCGAGTTACAGAACTACTTGCGGGGCGATTCACAAATAACCGCTAAAGCGTTCGCCCAGCTCCTGCAAGGCGACGCGCCTTGTCAAACCAAACCCTGGAGTTTATATGGCGAACGATTTTCTTTTTTACTTCTGAGTCCGTCTCCGAAGGCCATCCCGATAAAGTGGCCGACCAAATTTCGGACGCAATTCTGGATGCCATTTTCCGGCAAGACCCGCGCTCACGCGTGGCCGCCGAGACCTTGACCAACACCGGCTTGGTGGTGTTGGCCGGTGAAATCACCACCAACGCCCACGTGGACTACATCCAAGTGGCGCGCGACACCATTCAGCGCATTGGCTACGACAACACCGACTACGGCATTGACTACAAAGGCTGCGCGGTGTTGGTGGCTTACGACAAACAAAGCAACGACATTGCCCAAGGCGTGGACCACGCATCGGACGATCACCTCAACACCGGCGCTGGCGACCAAGGCTTGATGTTTGGCTACGCCTGCGACGAAACCCCGGAGTTGATGCCCGCGCCCATTTATTACGCCCACCGCTTGGTCGAGCGCCAAGCGCAATTGCGCAAAGACGGCCGTCTGCCTTTTTTGCGCCCCGATGCCAAAAGCCAAGTCACCATGCGCTACGTCGATGGTCGCCCGCACAGCATTGACACCGTGGTTTTGTCCACCCAACACAGCCCCGACCAATCGGAGGCCGCCACCAAAATGAAGGCCAGTTTCATTGAGGCCGTGATCGAAGAAATCATCAAACCCGTGTTGCCCAAAGAATGGCTGAATGACACCAAGTACTTGGTCAACCCCACAGGCCGTTTTGTGGTGGGTGGCCCGCAAGGCGACTGCGGCTTGACCGGCCGCAAAATCATTGTCGATACCTATGGCGGCGCTTGCCCACACGGCGGCGGCGCGTTCAGCGGCAAAGACCCGACCAAGGTTGACCGCTCAGCCGCTTACGCCTGCCGTTACGTGGCCAAAAACATCGTCGCCGCCGGGCTGGCCAAACAATGCCAAATCCAAGTGGCGTATGCCATTGGCGTGGCCAAGCCCATGAACGTGACGGTCTACACCGAAGGCACGGGCGTTATCTCCGACGAGCGCATTGCACAAATCGTGGGCGAGGTGTTTGACTTGCGTCCCAAAGGCATTATTCAAATGCTGGACTTGCTGCGCCCCATCTACGAAAAAACCGCCGCCTACGGCCACTTTGGCCGCGAAGAGCCCGAGTTCAGCTGGGAGCGCACCGACAAAGTGGCGCAGTTGCGCGACTTGGCGGGCTTGAAATAAGTGCCGGTGCACGCTATCGATACCGCATGTCGATAGCGTGTTCACGCCTTAAGCCATCCATTGGCAAACCATCGGTTTGCATTTAGGGTTTGCATTTGGGGTAAACCCTGTGGCATAATCGCGGGCTTCCCGGGTTTGAGTTATTTAGGTTAATAAGGCCCGCGATTTTTTTGCATCTGCCTCATGCTTTTGGCCCGTTTAACCCGCTGACACTTCGCGTGTCGTTGTAGCGGCATCGGGCACAACCCCAACTCATTGGTTGGAGTCCTTTGTTTGATGGTCGATGTTTTCGTAACCATCATGTATTGGATTTTCCATGAGCGACGCATTTGATGCTCGCGGCGATGCTTCGCCCGAGCTTGTTTCTATTTCTTCCCCTGTCACAGAGGCTGTGGTGGCCGCAGCGCCTGCCGCTGTGCCCGCAGCTGAGCCCAACGGTTTTGAACGCTTGGGCCTGGCGCCCGAGTTGGTGCGAGCCGTGGCCGATTTGGGCTTTGCCCAGCCCACCGCTGTGCAAGCCAGGGCCATTCCGCTGGCCATGACCACCGAAGGCAGTGCCTGCACCGATTTAATGGTTTCCAGCCAAACCGGCAGTGGCAAAACCGCAGCGTTTTTGCTGCCGGTGTTGCACACCTTGGTGCAGCAAATGGCCGAGGCCGAAGCCCAAGCCCGTGCCGAACACCAGCGCTTGGCCGCTGAAGCGGCCGCGCGTGGCGAGGCCTTGCCCAAGAACAAAAAACGCAAAAATCCCACCGATCCCCGCAACTTCAAAGCCGCTACTCCAGGTGCGCTGGTGGTGTGTCCCACGCGGGAATTGGCGCAGCAAGTGGCGCACGACGCCATTGGTTTGGTCAGCCACTGCAAAGGCTTGCGCATTGCCAACGTCGTCGGCGGTATGCCTTATCAGTTGCAAATTGCCAAGCTGCAAAACGCCAACTTGGTGGTGGCCACGCCCGGACGCTTGCTGGACTTGCAGCGCTCCATGCAAATCAAATTGGACCAAGTGCAATTTTTGGTGGTGGACGAAGCCGACCGCATGTTGGACTTGGGCTTTGCTGACGATTTGGCCGAGCTCAACCAGCTGACCATTGATCGTCGCCAAACCATGATGTTCAGCGCCACGTTTGCGCCGCGCATTCAGCAGTTGGCCGCGCGCGTGATGCGCCAGCCGCAAAAAATTGAAATCACCAGCCCGCAAGAAAAACACGCCAACATTCAGCAAAAGCTGTTTTGGGCCGACCACGCCACGCACAAACGCGCTTTGCTTGACCACTGGTTGCGTGACGCCAGCATTGACCAAGCGATTGTGTTTGCCAGCACCCAAATTGAGTGCGACGGCTTGGCCACCGATTTGCAACAAGCCGGTTTCTCTGCCGTGGCTTTGCACGGCGCTTTAAGCCAAGGCCTGCGCAACCGCCGCTTGATGGCGCTGCGCAACGGGCAAGTGCAAATTTTGGTGGCCACCGATGTGGCCGCACGCGGCATTGACGTGCCCACCATCACCCACGTCTTCAACTTTGGCCTGCCCATGAAGGCCGAGGACTACACCCACCGCATTGGCCGCACTGGCCGCGCAGGGCGTGATGGTTTGGCCGTGACCTTTGCTGAGTTCCGCGACCGCCGCAAAATTGGCGACATCGAAGCCTATACCCAGCAACGCTTACAAGCCGAAGTAATTCCGGGTTTGGAGCCCAAAGAACGCGCACCCAGCTTTGACCGTCGCCCCGCAGGCAACAGCCGTGGCCGTGGTGGCAACGAGCGCGGTGGACGCGGCGCCCCACGCGGTGACCGCTTTGGTGGAGACCGTTTCGGCGGTGAGCGCTTGGGTGGTGATAACCGCTTTGGCAATGACGCGCGCCGTGGTCAAGGCCCACGGGGTGAAGGCCGTGCCGAAGGCGGCCCACGCGGTGAAGGTCGTCCAGGTGGCGGTGGTGCCGGTCGTGGTTTCTCGTCTTTTGGCCGTACCGACAGAGCCGGTGCGCCCAGCCACCCCCGTGGTGGGCGCGAGGGTGGTCGTGACGGTGGCCAAGGTTTTGCTCCAGCGCGTGCAGCCCATGGCGGTCGTGATGGTGGCCGCGATGCCAACCGTGGCGGCCGCAGCGGCGGCGGTGCAGGCCGCTCACGCACACCGCGCTAACTGTTGTGCAGGTGGCGTGGCGTAGGCCTCTGTAGAGGCCGCATGCGACAGACCTCTTAACAACTGATTTGGCTGCAATTCGCCTGGTGCGGATTGCAGCCATTTTGTTTTGGGTGGTGCCGCGCAACCTTTTACGTCATGCCATTGCGCCGGGCCAACTCCAGAAACAAGGCGCTGTGGTCTAAATCGGCCAAGCCGTTGTGGATGGCTTGGCGGTAAAGCTGCTCAAACAAGGTGGTAATGGGGGCGTCAAAGCCCAGGGTGGCTGCGGTGCCCAAGGCATTGCGCAAGTCTTTGTGTTGCACCGTCATGGCCGCACGCTTGGCAAAGTCGCGCTCAACCATACGCTGGCCGTGCAATTCCAAAATGCGGCTGTCGGCAAATCCACCCATCAAAGCCTGGCGCACTTGCGCCATGTCGGCCCCCCCTTTGGCGGCCAACAACAAAGCCTCAGACACCGCACCCATGGTGATGCCGACAATCATTTGATTGGCCAATTTGGCTAGTTGTCCCGCACCGTGCGGCCCAACGTGGGTGACACGGCCCCAGGTTTGCAGCACCGGCAGCGCACGCTCCACATCGCTGGCGTTACCGCCGGCCATGATGGTTAAGCTGCCATTTTCCGCGCCCACCGTGCCACCGGAGACGGGCGCGTCCAGGTGGTGCACACCCAAGGCGGCCAAATGGGCGGCGTGGTCTCGGGCTTGGGCCGGTTGAATCGATGACAGGTCCACCACCAAACTGCCAGGGGTGAAGGCGGCGCTGACGGCAGCGTCTTGCAACACATCCGCAACGGCTTGGCCGTCGGTGAGCATGAGTAGGGTGCAGTCGGCTTGGGCCACCGCTTGCGCGGGGTCTTGCACCACGTGGGCGCCCAAGGGTTCAAGGCGCTGGGCTTTGCTGGTGGTGCGGTTCCAAGCGGTGACGTGAAAGCCAGCGCGGCACAGGCGTTGGGCCATGGGAAAACCCATCAAGCCAATGCCCAGCATGGCGACGCGTTTGATGGCGGGAGGTTGAGCAGTTGGGGTGTTCACGTGGGTATTGTAAAAATAGGCGGTAGTTGCTGTTTTTTGCCTGCGGTAGGTGGCAGGGCGTCTATTGAGGCCGGCGGTTCTTGCGGCACAATAAGCCGGTTTTAAGTTCGATTTTGATCCACAACAACACAAGGAGACTCAAGCGATGGCATCTTTGCTTCAAAACGGTACCGACTTGATGGTGCAATACGCACGCTACCACCGTGACCACCGCAACATCGTGAGCCACTTCATTGGCATTCCCATGATTGTGTTTGCGGTCGGGGTCTTGCTCTCACGCCCTCACTTGGGCGCGGGCATCACACCCGCCATGGTGTTGTGGCTGGTCACCACGCTGTGGTACCTCAGCCGTGGCCTGGGTTTGGTGGGCTGGGCCACGGCGGCCATGAATGGCTTGTTGGTGGCACTGCCTTATTTATTGCCACAAGTGATTGACATCAGCTCCACCACCGGTTGGCTGGCTTGGGGCGTGGGTGCTTTTTTGGTGGGCTGGGTGATCCAGTTTGTGGGCCACTACTGGGAGGGTCGCAAACCCGCGTTTGTTGATGATTTGGTGGGCTTGCTGGTCGGGCCGGCTTTTGTCGTGGCTGAAATTTTGTTCATGGCAGGGGTTGCCAAACACATGGAGCAAACCTTGTTGGAGAAAGCCGGGCCCGTGCGTCGCGGGCAAACACAAACCGCGTAAGCCTAGATCGGGCAGGGCAGCACCGGGCCGGCCTGGCCCCGTGCTGCCGGGGCACTTACATGAACAAATGCTCCCCCGCGTTATCGCCGCCCAAAATCACATAGTTCACTTTTCGGATGTCCGTCAAGCGCTCGCCACCGGCGTAGCTGATGGCGCTTTGTAAGTCCTCTTGCATCTCGCGCAACGTATCGGCCAAATGGCCTTTGATGGGCTCCAAAATGCGCTTGCCTTCCACGTGTTTGTACTCGCCTTTGTTGAAGTCGCTGGCCGAGCCGTAATACTCTTTGTAGCGCTTGCCATCCAACGCCACCGTTTGCCCGGCGACTCTTCGTGCCCCGCCAACAGCGAACCCACCATCACCATCGCGGCACCAAAGCGCACGCTTTTGGCAATGTCGCCGTGGTGGCGTATGCCGCCGTCGGCAATGATGGGTTTGGTGGCCACGCGGGCGCACCACTTAAGCGCCGAGAGCTGCCAGCCGCCGGTGCCAAAACCGGTTTTGAGTTTGGTGATGCAAACCTTGCCCGGGCCTATGCCCCACTTTGGTGGCGTCGGCCCCCCATTGCTCCAAGTCAATCACCGCCTCGGGTGTGCCCACGTTGCCGGCAATCACAAAGCTGCCCGGCAGGCGTTGCTTTAAATGTTGAACCATGCGCTGCACGCTGTCGGCGTGGCCGTGGGCAATGTCTATGGTGATGTAGTCCGGCGTTAAGCCTTCGGCCAGCAAGCGCTGGACGGTGTCGTAGTCGGCCGCTTTTACGCCCAATGAAATGGACGTGATGATGCCTTTGGCCGCGAAGTCTTTGACAAAAGCGACGTTGTCCAAGTCAAAGCGGTGCATCACATAAAAATAGCCGTTGCGCGCCAGCCATTCACAAATGGCCTCATTGACCACGGTCTTCATGTTGGCCGGCACCACCGGCAAATGAAAGCTGTGGCGGCCCAGCGTAACGCGGGTGTCGCAAGCCGAGCGGCTGTCCACACGGCATTTGCGGGGCAGCAGTAAAACGTTGTCGTAGTCAAAAATTTGCATGCGCGAACTCCAAAGATTCCATCGTGATGAGCTTGAGGAGGGCGCTTGGCTGGTGCCGGTTTTGTCTTGTTCAGCCAAGGGGCAGGCAAAAAAAAACCGGGCGCCAAAAACTTGGGCCCGGTGGCTGATTCTACGCGCAGCCAGCGGGTGTGGTCTTCAGGGGCGCGGGGGTCGTTGAAGGGTTAATGGAGCGCGAGCCTCCAAGCCCTGGATGACTTAAGCGAAAATAGCGGCCTCTTTTGAATTGCCATCTTGCGCGCCGCTGTTCGGCCGCATTGCCCTCACATGAGTACAACCCAAGCTTTGCCGATTTTGCATTTTCCTGATCCACGCTTGCACACCGTGGCCAAACCCGTTGCCGTGGTTGATGACCGCATCCGCGACTTGACCGAGCGCATGCTGGTCACCATGTACGAGGCCAACGGCATTGGGTTGGCGGCCACGCAAGTGGACGTGCACGAGCGCGTGATTGTGGTGGACGTGAGCGAAGAGCGCGACCAGCCCATGGTCATCATCAACCCCGAGTTGGAGTGGGCCAGCGATGAAAAGCAAAAGGGTGAAGAGGGCTGCTTGTCGGTGCCTGGTATTTACGATGGCGTCGAGCGCTCGGTGGCGGTGCGCGTGCGCGCGCTGGATGCACAAGGCAGCTCGCAAGTGATTGAGGCCGAGGGCATGTTGGCCGTGTGCTTGCAGCATGAGATGGACCACTTGATGGGCAAGGTGTTTGTGGAATACCTCTCGCCGCTCAAACGCAACCGCATCAAAACCAAGTTACAAAAAGCCCAGCGCGAGGCCCAAGATTGAAGGTGATTTTTGCCGGCACCCCGGCGTTTGCTGCCGCCGCTTTGCAGCGTTTGCTGCATGCCGGGTTTGACATTCCATTGGTGCTGACCCAACCCGATCGCCCGGCCGGCCGCGGCATGCGGCTGCAAGCCTCGGCGGTCAAACAAGTGGCGCAAGCGCACGGCTTGGCGCTGGCGCAGCCGCGCGGTTTGCGCTTGGATGGCAAGTGGGCCGATGAGGCCCAGGCGGCGCAAGCGGCGCTGCTGGCGGCCCAGGCCGATGCCATGGTGGTGGCCGCTTACGGTTTGATTTTGCCGCAGTGGGTGTTGGATGCGCCTCGGCATGGCTGCTTCAACATCCACGCTTCTTTGTTGCCGCGCTGGCGCGGTGCGGCACCGATTCACCGCGCCATTGAAGCCGGTGATGCACAAACGGGTGTGACCATCATGCAAATGGACGCCGGCTTGGACACGGGCGCTATGCTGCTGCGCGAGACCGTGGCCATCACCGACCAAGACACCACCGCCAGCTTGCACGACACCTTGGCCGACCTGGGTGCCCGCTTGATGGTGGAGGCGCTGGAGTTGCTCGCCTGTGGCGGGTTGACGCCCACACCACAGCCAGCGCAAGGCGTGAGTTACGCGCACAAAATTGAAAAAGCCGAGGCCACATTGGACTGGACACAAGCGGCCCATGTGTTGGCGCGGCGGGTGCGGGCGTTTGACCCGTTTCCGGGCGCCGTCACGCAGCAAGCCGATGGAGCGGTGCTAAAAATTTGGGCCGCGCACGCCTTGCCCAGCAGCACAACCTCCGAAGCCGCTGGTTGCATTGTGGCTGTGGGCGATGCTGGGGTGGACGTGGCCTGTGGGCACGGCGTGTTGCGGTTGACGGCATTGCAGCGCGCTGGCGGCAAACGGTTGCCGGTGGCGCAGTTTTGGCGCACCAGCGGTTTGGCGGTGGGGCAGGTGTTGGGCCAGGGTTTGAGATCAGTCGAGGAGCGTTCATGTTCTTAAGCCGCCGCTACCGCGAGCACCCCGCCTTCATGGTGGGGCTGCGCGAAATTTTGGGCGCCGCCGCCGGCATTGGCGCCTGGGGTTTGATGACGGGCGTGGCCATGGTCAAGTCCGGCATGAGCATGGTCGAAGCCTTGTTGATGACGTGGACGGTGTTTGCCGGCAGCTCACAATTGGCCGCCGTGCCACTGCTGGCTGCCAGTGCGCCCATGTGGGTGGTGTGGGTCACGGCGTTTTGTGTCAACCTGCGCTTTGTGGTGTTTTCGGCCCACTTGCGGCCTTACATGATGCATTTGCCGCGTGGCCAGCGGCTGCTCACCGGCTACTTGATCACGGATTTGAGCTATGTGTTTTTTGTGCGCCGCTACCCCACGGCGGGCACCACCGATGAAGAGCGCCTGGAGCAACAAGCCTACTTGGCCGGCAGTTGTGCGCTGAACTACGCCGCCTGGATGAGCGCCAGCATGGTGGGCGTGGTGTTGGCCAACCTCATACCCACCGAATGGGGTTTGGGCTTTGCCGGCATTTTGGCTTTGGTGGGCGTGGGCTGCTCGCTGGTGACCAACCGCATGCGCGTGCTCTCAGCCGGTGTCGCTGCTACCGCTGCGGTGGTGGCGTTTGCGCTGCCGTTTCGGCTGGGCATTGTGGTCGCCATTGCGGTGGCCGTGTTGGTGTGCTTGGTGACCGAATCAGTGATTAAAACCTCTACACCTACAAAAACACCGAAGGACCCCCATGTTTGAGACGGATATCTGGACCGTGCTCACCATCTTGGGCATGGCGGGTGTGACGGTGCTCACGCGCTGTTTTTTCTTTATCTCTGACCGCCCCTGGTCTTTGCCCCGTTGGGCCGAGCGCGGTTTGCAATACGCGCCCATTGCGGCTTTGTCAGCGGCAATTGCGCCCGAGATTTTGATGAGCCACGGTGCTTGGATTCAAACCTGGCAAGACGCGCGCGTGTTTGGCACGGCCGCGGGCATGGCGTGGTTTTTTTGGCGGCGCGGCGTGTTTGGCACCATTTTGTGTGGCATGGCGGTGTATTTGCCGCTTCACACGGTTTGGGGCTGGTAGCCCCAGTGGGCAATGGCTTGGCGCAGCTGCTCGGGCTGCACCGGTTTGGCCAAAAAGTCGTTGGCACCGGCCTCTAAGGCTTTGACGCGCGCATCGCTCATCACATTGGCCGTGAGTGCAATCACTGGCACTTGCCCGGTGCTGCCGAGCAAAGCGCGTATGTGCCGGGTGCTGGTCAGGCCATCCATTTCGGGCATTTGTACGTCCATCAACACCAAGTCGGGTTTTTCTGTGCTGGCCTGCGCCAAGGCTTCTCGGCCATTGGTGGCAAACAACACAGTGTGCCCCATTCGTTCCAGCAAGGTGCCCACCAGTTTGCGGTTGATGGGTTGGTCTTCGGCCACCAGCACCCGCAGGGGGCGACCGGGTTTGTCGGTGATGTTCGCTTGTAAGGGCGGGGCGTCACACAAGGGAATGTCCATGGTCAAGGTGAAGGTGGAGCCCGCACCCAACACACTTTTGACCGCGATATCACCTCCCATGAGGCGTGCCAAGGTGCGCGAGATATCCAGCCCCAGGCCGCGACCGCTAAAGGGGCGCGTGGAGCTGTTGTCCACTTGGTAGAAGCGGTCAAACAAGTGGGCTTGGTCTTGGCTGGCAATGCCAATGCCCGTGTCGCTCACTTGCAGCACTACGCGCTGCCGGCTGGGCAGGCCGTCCTCGGGCTCCAGCGGTGTGGCCGAGACCAGCAAACCGACATGGCCTTTTTCGGTGAACTTGATGGCGTTGCCTAACAAGTTGTAGAGAATTTGGCGCAAGCGGGTGGCGTCTATGTAAATCCAGTTGGGCAGTTGGGTGTCGTGTTGCACATGCAAGGCCAAACCTTTTTCTTCGGCCAAGGTGTTCACCATCACTTGCACTTGCTCCAAGAGTTGAGGAAAGTGCGTGGGGGTGGGTGCCAGCGTCATCTTGCCCGCTTCGACGGCGGAGATGTCCAAAACGTCATTGAGCAAGGTCAGCAAGTGTTGCGCCGACTCTTTGGCAATGGTGATGTGGGTGCGCTGATCGGTGTTGAGCGGCGACGATTCCAACAAGGTCAACATGCCCAGCAAACCGTTAAAAGGGGTGCGCAGCTCGTGGCTCATGTTGGCTAAAAAGCGGCTTTTGCTTTTGCTGGCTTCTTCGTTTTTGTGCTGCGCGTCGTACAGTTCCATGTTGCGCTGGTTGAGCACTTGCTCTTCCTGCAGTTGGCGGCTGTTGTGCCGGCACAGCAGCACCGCGCCGGCGATGGAGATGATGAGCAGCGTGGCAATCAAGGCCACGTTGACTTGGCTTTGTGTGCGCACCGCTCGCACTTGGTCGTCCATGACTTTGTCTATGGCCTCGCCGGCGTTGGTGGATAAGGCCAGCACCCGGTCTTTGAGGCCTAACATTTCGGCCAGCAAGGTGCGCAGCGCCGGGGTGCTCGGTTGCGCGTGCTCGATCAAGGTTTTGCTGCGATCGGCCAGCGAGTCCAGTTGTTCGATCAACTCTTTGAATTCGTCGCGCTGGCGCACGTCATTCAGGTTGGGGTTGCCGTTGAGCAGTCTTAAGCGGCTGCTGAAAGCGTTGCGGCGGCGTTCTAACTCATTCCAATCTTGGTAGACGGGGTTTTCTGCGGCCATGCGCAATTCGTTGCGGAAAAGCAGAAATTCGCGCTCCAAATAAAACGCTTGTTGGATGATGGGGTCGGTACTCAAGCGCGCGGCCAAATTGATGGGCCCCCCTTGTTGCAGCAACAGGTTTAACAGCAACAACAAGCCGGTGCAAAAAGCCGTTGTGATACCGGTGAGGGCAATCACAAACTGAAGGTGGCGGCGGCGCGTGGGGTTCATGATGGGTATTTTTGGATGGCCCTTTGTTCAAGTGTGATTTATATCATGACTGGCTATCTTTGCTATTTTTTGATTTCAATTCTGCATTTTTAGCAAATTCTTCGCGCAGAGCCCGCAACTTTGCGCGCGGGTCTTCTTTGACAGTGTTGGCATCCAAGGCCATTTCGGCAATAAAGCGGCTGGGGGTGCCGGGCACGGTCTCGCGCCCTTTGCGGCGCCGTTTGAGCCAGCTCACGGCCAGCGTGCGCTGGGCCCGGGTAATGCCCACGTACATCAAGCGGCGCTCTTCTTGCAGCCGCAGCGCCATGCTGTCGGCGCTGGCCTCGGCATCGTCCAGTTTAAAAGGCAACAAACCTTCATTGACGCCCACCAACACCACGTGCGGCCATTCCAAACCTTTGGCCGCGTGCAGCGTCGATAGCGTGACCACGTTTTGGTCTTGTTCACGGTCGGACAAGGTGGAAATCAAGGCAATGGTTTGAATCACCTCAAACAGGCTTTTGGACTCGGTCTCCAGGCCATCTTCTTGCGTGCCGCCGCAGCGCTGGGCCATCCAGTCGCAAAAGTCGATGACGTTGCTCCAGCGCGCAGCGGCCAATTTTTCGCTGTCTTCGTTGTCGTGCAAGTGTTGTTCATAGCCCAAGTCTTTGAGCCAGTCGCTTAAAAACGTGCGCGCCGCGCTGGCCCCCAGGGTGTGGCGGGCGCGGTGTTCCAAATCGCCCAGCAAGCGGCCAAATTCATGCAAGCCGGTGATGGCGCGGCTTGAAACCGCCGAGCTGAGCGAATGCGAGAACAGCGACTCAAACAAGCTGACTTTGTAGCGCGCGGCAAACGTGCCCAATTGCGACAGCGTTTGGTGACCAATGCCGCGTTTGGGTGTGGTGATGGCGCGCAAAAAAGCCGGGTCGTCGTCGTTGTTGGCCAACAAACGCAGCCAAGCGCACAAGTCTTTGATTTCGGCGCGGTCAAAAAAACTTTGCCCGCCCGAGACTTTGTAGGGAATGTTGGCGCGGCGCAGCGCGGTCTCAAACGGCCGGGCTTGGTGGTTGGCGCGGTAGAGGATGGCGCAGTCGCGCCACTCGTTGTGGGCCGAGGTGGCGCGCATGCTTTGCAAGCGGGCCACGGTGCGCTCGGCCTCGTGGTCTTCGTGGTCGGCGTCCACCACGCGCACCGGCTCGCCTTCGCCCAAGTCGCTCCACAGCGTTTTGGGATACAGCTTGGGGTTGGGGCCAATGACGTTGTTGGCCGCACGCAAGATGGCGCTGGTGGAGCGGTAGTTTTGCTCCAGCTTGATGATGCGCAGCGCCGGAAAATCTTGCGGCAAGCGCTTTAAGTTGTCCAGCGTGGCACCGCGCCAGCCGTAAATGCTTTGGTCGTCGTCGCCCACAGCGGTCAAGCGCGCGCGCTCACCGACCAAAAACTTGAGCAACTCGTATTGTGTGGCACTGGTGTCTTGGTATTCGTCCACCAACACGTGGCCGAGTTGGCGCTGCCATTTCTCGCGCACCTCGGCGTGTTCACGCAGCAGCTTGAGCGGCAGCGTGATCAAGTCATCAAAATCCACGCTTTGGTAAGCCGACAAGCGCTCTTGGTAACGCGCCATCAACTGCGCAGTGTGGCGGTCGTTGTCGCTGGCCGCTTGCACCAAAGCTTGCTCGGCGTTTAAGCCCGCGCCTTTCCAGGCGCTGATGCTCCACTGCCATTGGCGCGCTGTGACGGTGTCGGTGGTGCCGCCGCAGTCTTTCAAAATGCGTGTGATGTCGTCGGTGTCCAAAATGGAAAACTGGGCTTTAAGCCCCAGCACCGCGCCGTCTTGGCGCAACATGCGCACACCCAAAGCGTGGAAGGTGCAAATGAGCACCTCTTTGGCCGCCTGCCCAGCCAACGCCCGCGCCCGCTCGCGCATCTCGGCGGCCGCCTTGTTGGTAAAGGTAATGGCCGCAATGCGCTTGGCCTCCAGCCCGGTTTGGATCAAACGCGCAATCTTGTGCGTGATCACCCGCGTCTTGCCCGAGCCAGCCCCGGCCAGCACCAAGCACGGGCCGCTCAAATGGTTGACGGCATCTTGTTGGGCGAGGTTAAGACTAGGGCTTGTTAACACTATTTTTCCGATTGCGAACATCTTGCTCACAGCGCCAATCTAGGCGCGAGGCGACGGCCAGACTGGGTGTCTGGCCTAGACTTGTAACGACGAGTGGCGCTGTGAGCAAGGTGTTCCCTTCGGGTTGCGATCAAAAAAGCCATGCGCCGCGTTGCAAAGCCTCGCCGGGCAACCAGCCCGCCTGCGTTTTGCGCCTTGCGCATGGCTTTTTTGATCGCAACGCATTTCGAAACATAGTGTTAACAGGCCCTAGAGGACATGGCAGGTGGGCAAAGCCTCACATCATAAAAGGCTGGGCAGGGATGGGACGCGAGACGGGACGCGTATTGGGCGGCTGGGGCCAAAGGCCAAATGCGTCACAATGCCGCGCCATGCTCCATGTTTTGCTTGTCACCTTCCCGTTTTTTGCCTTGGTGTTGTGCGGTTTTGCGGCCGCGCACCGGCGTTGGTTGCCGCTGGAGGCGATACCGGGCTTGAATGGCTTTGTATTGTATTTTGCGCTGCCGGCCATGTTGTTTCGCTTTGGCTCGGGCACTGCCATGGCGCAGTTGCTCGATGGCGCAGTGGCGCTGGTGTATGTGTTGTGTGCGTTGGTGATGGTGGCGCTGGCCATTGTGTTCACGCTCAGCGCCCGCACGCGCTGGAAGGACGCGGCCTTGGGGGCTTTGGTGGCGGCGTTTCCCAATACCGGCTTTATGGGTGTGCCGCTGCTGGCGGCGCTGCTGGGTGATCAAGCCGTGGGCACGGTGATTTTGTTGGTGATGGTGGACATGGTGGTCACCAGTTCGCTGTGCGTGGCCTTGTCGCAGCTGGACACCCCCGGCGGCGCCGGGCCGGCGGCGCGCCAAGCGTTTAAAGGCATGGCGTCCAACCCCATGCCGTGGGCGATTGTGCTGGGCGCGGTGGCCTCGGCCGGCTCGCTGCGCCTGCCCGGGCCGCTTGAGCAAACCGTGTGGTTGTTGGCCGATGCCGCTTCACCCGTGGCCTTGTTCACCATTGGCGCGGTGTTGGCGCGTTCACAAATCCAGGCCAGCGGCGCCATGCCGCTGCGCGACTACGTGCCGGTGGCGTTGATGAAGTTGTTGCTGCATCCGTTGCTGGTGGGTTTGACCGGCTGGAGTGCCATGCGCTTGGGCTGGCCTTTGACCCCGGCGGCGCTGCAAGTGATGGTGTTGGTGGCGGCTTTGCCCAGCGCCAGCAACGTCTCGCTGCTGGCCGAGCGCTTGGGGGCCGACAACGGCCGCATTGCGCGCATTATTTTGGTCTCCACCACTGTGGCGTTTGTGACTTTTGCGGTCGCGGTGGCGCTGATGGGTGGGCCGAATCAGAGGTGAATGCGGGGTGAGTGCAGGGCTATAGATAGATTCTATAAATCGAATTTCTAGAATTGATGTGATTCAATAATTTTGAGGCGTAGACTGAGGGCTCTTCAACCGCTGGAGTCCGAAATGAGCCACTTCTCCCTGGTGTCTGTGCTGGCTGCCCTGGCGTTGGCGAAATGAAATTTAACCCCGTCACAGGAGATCAAGTCATGACAACCCAAGCCCAATGTCCTTTTCACGCTGGCGGTGGCGCACGCGCCACGTCGGGCACCCGCTCCAACGCCGATTGGTGGCCCAACCAGCTCAACCTGTCCATCTTGCACCAACACCAGCCGGTGTCCAACCCCATGGACGCCGACTTTGATTACGCCAAAGCGTTTGAGCAACTGGACTTTGCGGCCTTAAAAAAAGACTTGGCGGCGCTGATGACCGACAGCCAAGACTGGTGGCCGGCCGATTGGGGCCACTACGGCGGCTTGTTCATCCGCATGGCCTGGCACGCCGCAGGCACTTACCGCACCGCCGATGGCCGGGGCGGTGCCAACACCGGCAACCAACGTTTTGCGCCGCTCAACAGTTGGCCCGACAACGGCAACCTGGACAAAGCGCGCCGCTTGCTGTGGCCGGTGAAAAAGAAATACGGCAACGCCTTGTCTTGGGCCGATTTGTTCATCTTGGCCGGCAACGTGGCCATGGAAACCATGGGTTTTAAAACCTTTGGTTTTGGCGGTGGACGGCAAGACATTTGGGCCCCAGAAGAAGACGTGTACTGGGGCGCTGAGACCGAGTGGCTGGCCACCAGCGACAAGGCCAACAGCCGCTACAGTGGCGAGCGCGATTTGCAGCGCCCGCTGGCGGCGGTGCAAATGGGCTTGATTTACGTCAACCCCGAAGGCCCCGATGGCCAACCCGACCCGGTGGCCAGTGGCCGCGATGTGCGCGAGACCTTTGCTCGCATGGGCATGGACGATGCCGAAACCGTGGCCTTGATCGCCGGCGGCCACACCTTTGGCAAAGCCCACGGTGCGGGCGACCCCAGCTTGGTGGGCCCCGAGCCCGAAGCCGCGCCCATGGAAGCCGTGGGCCTGGGCTGGATCAACCAGTTGGGCAGCGGCAAAGGCGTGCACACCACCACCAGCGGCATAGAAGGCGCGTGGAAACCCAACCCCACCACCTGGGACATGGGCTACTTCAGAGTCTTGTTCCAATACGACTGGGAATTGGTGAAAAGCCCCGCCGGCGCCCACCAATGGCGGGCCAAAGACTGCGCGCCCCAAGACATGATTGTGGACGCCCACGACCCCAGCCAGCGCTTTGCGCCCATGATGACGACGGCGGATTTGTCGCTCAAATTTGACCCCGCGTATGAAAAAATTTCGCGCCACTACGCGGCCAACCCCGAAGCGTTTGCCGACGCCTACGCCCGCGCTTGGTTCAAACTGACCCACCGCGACATGGGGCCCAAAAGCCGTTACCTGGGCCCAGAAGTGCCGGCCGAAGATTTGCTGTGGCAAGACCCCTTGCCCGCCGTTGACCACGCCTTGATCGACGCTACCGATGCGCAAGCCATCAAAGCCCACGTGATGGCCAGTGGCTTGACGGTGAGCGAACTGGTGGCCACCGCCTGGGCCTCGGCCAGCACCTACCGCGACTCCGACAAGCGCGGCGGTTCCAATGGCGCGCGCATCCGCTTGGCACCGCAAAAAGATTGGGCGGTGAACCAGCCGGCGCAATTGGCCAAGGTGTTGCAAGCCTTGCAAGCCATTCAAGCCGACTTCAACCGCCAAGCCAGCGGCGGCAAAAAAGTTTCATTGGCCGATGTGATTGTGTTGGCCGGCAACGCCGCGGTGGAAGCGGCGGCCCAAGCCGCCGGCCATGCCGTCACGGTGGCGTTTGTTCCGGGCCGCACCGATGCCAGCCAAGCGCAAACCGACGTTGAAGCCTTTGCCGTGTTGGAGCCGCAAGCCGATGGCTTTCGCAACTACAGCCCAAAGGCCTATAGCGTATCGCCCGAAGCGATGTTGCTGGACAAGGCGCAACTGCTGACGCTGAGTGCCCCCGAGATGACGGTGTTGGTGGGCGGCTTGCGGGTTTTGGGTGCCAATGTGGACGGCTCAGCTGCCGGCGTGTTCACCCAGCGCCAAGGCCAGTTGAGCAACGACTTTTTTGTTAACCTGCTGGACATGGGCATTGTGTGGAAACCCACGGGCGACAACGCCTACCAAGGCGTGAGCCGCCAAACCGGCCAAGCCGTTTGGCAAGCCAGCCGGGTTGATTTGGTGTTTGCCTCCAACGCACAATTGCGCGCCATTGCCGAAGTTTATGCGCAAGACGACAACGCCGGCAAATGGGTGCAAGACTTTGCCGCTGCGTGGGGCAAGGTGATGCATTTGGATCGCTTTGATTGGAAATAAGTCGTCACCCCTGTTGAACCGAACACCCAGTTTTCTATCCCATTGGCGTAGATTGCTGGGTTTTTTTGATGTTCACTTGCCTCACTACCAGGGTCAAATTCCGCCGCTTGTTCCCCCGTTTGTTGGGAGGGGTGTCATAAAATGGCAATCTTTGCCATTCTTTTGGAGCCTACCATGTCCCTCAACGTCTCTTTGCCGCCGGAGCTTGAAAACCGCGTGCGCCAGCATGTCGAATCAGGGCTCTACAGTTCGTCCAGCGAGGTGATCCGGGAAGCGCTGCGCCTGTTTGAAGCCTATCAAGGCATTCAGGCGGCCAACCTTGTGGCACTCAAGGCCGACATTGCTCAGGGCGTTGCCGATGTCAACGCCGGTCGCGTGCGTGAAGTGAGCATGTCCAGCATCAAGGCGCGCGGCAGGGCTACCCGCGCAAAACCGAAGTCAGTTTGATGGCCAAACTGTTTTACTCCGCAAGCGCCGAAAGTGACTTGCTGGAGGCTTGGCTGTACGTTGCCGAAGACAGCGTTGCTGCGGCTGACCGCATGCTTGATCAGATAGAGGCACAAGCGAGCCGTTTGTTGGGTCAACCGCTCATGGGGCGGGACCGGCCCGAACTCTCTCCGGGCATCAGGAGTTGGCCGACTTCAACACCGTACATTCTGTTTTACTTTCCTCATGCGCAAGGCATTGTCGTGGCACGGGTGCTGCACCATGCGCGAGACATTGAGGCGGTTGATCACTGGCCTGCGCACTGAGGCAACTGACAAGAAAAGAAACCCACCAGAACCCTGCTCGCCCAGCCGCTACTTAGTCGCCCCTGATTTATTCATTTTCCCAGCTCAGTGCCCCATTGACTCACCCCACCAACGCGAGCCTGGGCGCAGCGGCAACACCCAGCATCCATTCCAAAGTTGACCTGAAGGCTTGTATGAGACCTTGCTTGACTGTTGTGAGCGCATGGTCGAGTCTGCGCAAGCGCAAAAAAAATCGCAACAAAGGGGTTACCCCCTTCTTGGCCATCATGCGCAGCAGCCAGCGGATGTTGTAGCCTGCCGCGCACAGCACCACATGCAGCCGGTCGCCTTGTTCACCGGCCAGATGGCACTTGTCCAAGCGACAGTCCGCTTTCAAGTGCCCGATGATGGGCTCTATCGCTTGCCTGCGTTTGAGTTGCTTTCTCTCTTTGAGCGTGAGGCTTTTGTATTTGCCCCGGTGTTTGATCGCCAGTTGCGGGTTGTCCGCATCCACACCCCGGTAGCCCAAGTCCACATACGCCGTGGTGGGTTTTGCTCCCGTGTCTTGCATCAAGATGCTCGCTTGCTCTATTTGCGCGTTGAGTGTGTGCCCATCGTAGGGGTTGCCGGTAAATGCCTTGGCCCCCACGATGAGGTTGCTTTTAAGCGTGCTGGCAATACCCACTTTGACACCAAACTCATACGGGCGTCTGGCTTTGCCTTTGCCTATGCATTCGACTTCGGGTGCGTGCCAAGCGTAGAGCTTGGGCTGACCGGCGGTTTTGCGTTGCTTGATTTGCTCGGCGATGCGTTGGGCTTTGCTCAAAGCTTGATCAATGGCTTGCCGGGCTGCAGCGCTGAGGCCGCTCAGTGTGGCTTGGGCTTTGCGCTCAATCTCGCGCTGCAAGCGCCCCACCAAGGTGGCTTGGCGTTTGATGGCGCGGTGCATGCGCTTGTATTGTTTGGCGTGTGCGTAACGCCCGGCTTTGCGGTTGAGCTGCTGGCCTTCTTTGGCAAAGGTTTGTTTGAGCGCAAGCCCTGCGTCTTTGGCTGTTTTGACCAACTTCGTGCGGGCCACCTCCAGCAAACGGCTGTCGGTGGGATGGGCAATGGCTTTTTCTTGCACCGTGGTGTCCACCACCACGGTATTCAAATCGGTGGGTGAGAGCAGCTTGAGCGAGACCGCGATGTTGATCGTTTGTGCCAGCAATTCTTCTGTGCCTTCTTCACCCAGCAGGCGGCGGAATTTGACCAAGGTGGTGGCGTCGCACGGGGGCTGATGCTCAAAGTACGCTTGACCGGCAAAGAACTGCCACGTGGGTGTTTCACCCCAGCGTGCAACAACACCTTCATCGGACTCATCAAAAGCGTGCTTGAGATAGAGCAAGGCCATCATCAAACGCAGCGGCAGACGCGGGCGACCGGCTTTGCTGGGTTTGGCCTTACGCTGGGCGGATTCACCGAACAAATCCAAATCCGGCATCGCCACATTGGCCCGCGCTTTGCGCATAAACCCCTGCGCCACCCGCGCCTCCAGCTCTTGCCACGGCATGCGCGAAGCCAACACCGCCAGCGGATGGCGCAAGTCAATCATGTGGTCCAAACGAGCACGGAAAAAATCATCGGTAGCCGGACATGTGAACATCAAAAACTCCCAGAAATTTGCAGCAATTCGATAACAAACTGGAAGTTCGGTTCAACCAAAAATCAACAAAAATCTAGGTTTTATGTGGGGCTGGGGGTTTTTTCAGGGGCGACTACTTACCACCATGGCCAGCTTGCTCTGACGGCCATTGGCAGGATGGCTCACTTTTCAGATCAAGGAAGTCACTGGCCACCGGAGCGATGCCACGCTGGCGAAGTCTGTCTGTCCGGGCATTCTCAGCCGTGCCTTCCGTTACAAACTGAGCGGGTCCACATCCACCGCCCAGCGCACAAGGCCCCGCCCGGCGGGGCTTTGTCGCGTTTGCAGCAGCGCCGGCTGCCAAGCGGCCAAAAAGTGTTGCAAGGCTTGGCGCGAGGGGCTCTCCAGCAGCATTTGTGCACGCTCCACATGGGCCACGCGCTGCACCGGCAGCGGCACGGGGGGGAACAGCGTCACTTGCGCTTGCCCGGGCAAGCCTTGCGCGGCGTCGCTGGCGGCTTGCAAAAAGTGTTGTGCCACATCTTGCGTGCGCGCTTCGGCCCGCACCAGCGCTTGGTAGGCAAACGGCGGCATGGCTGCGTCTTGGCGCTCTTGCAGTTGTTGGGCGGCAAACGCCGGGTAGTCGTGGTGTTTGAGCGCGGCAAACAACGGGTGTTGTGGGTAGTTGGTTTGCAGCCACAGTTCGCTGGGGCTGGCCAGCGCGGCGTCGCGCCCGGCCCGGCCACCGGCTTGCATCAGCAAAGCAAACAGCCGCTCGGGAGCGCGAAAGTCGCTGGAAAACAAGGCCGAGTCCACGCCCACGCCAGCGACCAAGGTGATGCGCCTGAAGTCGTGCCCTTTGGCCACCATTTGTGTGCCCACCAAGATGTCGACTTCGCCGTCGTGCATGGCTTGCAGTTGCGCTTGCAAACTGCCTTTGAGGCGGGTGGAGTCGGCGTCCATGCGGGCCACGCGCACGGGCACGCCATCGGGGTGTTGCACGTGGGCCAGCGCTTGCGCCACCACTTCTTCCAGTTGCTCGCTGCCCCGGCCCAGCGGGGCGATGTCGAGGTTGCCGCAGTCGGGGCAGGTGCGTGGCACGCGGCTGCTGTGGCCGCAGTGGTGGCAGCGCAAGCTGCGGTCAAGCTTGTGAAACACGCGGTGGGCGCTGCAAGCGGGGCAGCCGCTTTTCCAGCCGCAGTCGTGGCAGGCCAACACCGGTGCGTAGCCGCGCCGGTTGATCAGCAACAGGCTTTGTTCGCGGCGCGCCACGCGCTCGGCCAAGGCGTCAACCAAAGCCGGGGCCAGCACCGCGCCCCGGGGTTGCTGGCGCATGTCCAGCACGCGCAACTGGGGCAGGGCGCCGCCGCCTATGCGCGTGGGCATGTCAAGGCGCTGGTAGCGGCCTTGCTCGGCGGCGTACCAACTCTCTAGCGACGGCGTGGCCGAGCCCAAGATGACGCGGCAATAAGCGGGGATGTCGGTGTTGGTGGTGGCGTCGGTGTCGATGTTGTGGGCATCGTTTTCCAGCTTGGCGCGGTAAACGGCCAAATCGCGGGCCGAGTAGCGCGCGCCGTCTTGGCTTTTGTAGCTGGGGTCGTGCTCTTCATCGGCCACGATCAAGCGCAGCCCCGGCAAGCTGGCCAAGACCGCCAGCCGTGTGCCCAGCACAATGCGCGCCTGCCCGCTGTGCGCGGCCAGCCAGCTGTGCAAGCGCTGCGCGGGCGTGAGGCCGCTGTGCAGCGCGGTCACGTTGGCAGCGCCAAAGCGCTGGGCAAAACGCGCTTCCAGCTGCGGCGTGAGGTTGATCTCGGGCACCATGATCAGCGCTTGCGCCTGGGGGTCGGCCGCCAACACTTGTTGCACGGCGCGCAGGTACACCTCGGTTTTGCCGCTGCCGGTGCTGCCAAACAGCAGCAGCGGGCGTTGGGCGCGTTCAAACTGGGCCAGGGCCTGGGCTTGCTCTGCGCTGAGTTCGGGCCAAGGCGTGGCGGGGACGGCCTCGGGGTCTGCTTGCGCTGCCTTGGCATGGCGTTTGAGGCGGCGCGCCAGTTGCACGCCGTCCAATTCGCGCAGCGGCGGTGGCAGCGCGGCCAGTGCCACTTCGCCCACGCTGCGCTGGTAATAGCGCCCGGCAAAACCCAGCAGCGCACGCCAACGGGCATCCAGCGGGGCAATGGCGGCCAACACTTCGGTCACGGGGCGCAGCGTGGTGACTTCGAGGGGCGGCTCTGCCGTGGCGGGGGGCGCATCCCACACAATGCCCAGCACTTGCCGCCGCCCCAGCGGCACCCGCACCAAGGTGCCCGGGGGCAAGGCCTGGGTGTGGCTCCACGTCAGTGCGGCGCTTAAGCCGCTGTGGCTGGGGGTGGGAATGACCACCGAGATGGGAACATCCATGTTGGCGTGTGTTTTTTCAGTTGAGCTTTGGGTTTGGTGTTTAAGTGCTTGATTCGCAAGGCTTTTAAAAACTGTCCCAAAAAACTGTGGATAACTTTGTTGATAGTTCTGTTGGAAGCGCTGCAAGGCCTTAAAAATCAAGGCTTTGACTGGATTGCCTAGAAATCGTGCATAGAACTTTTATCTAATAAAAACAAAGGTTTAGATTATTTTTTGAAAAACGATGTGGCTTTATAAGCGGATTTTGTTTTGTGGTGTGTCGCAACAAAAATTTTGTGCATAAGTACACGATCTGAGACCGATTTTTGTGTTAGCAGCGCGGCTGTTTTTGGGCTTTGAGCGGGCATTTTTTGTTGCATGGCGGCGGTTTGGCGCTGCCTTCAAAGCATGGCAGCACAGACACAAAAACACCCCGAGCGTGTGAACGGTCGGGGTGTGAATGTGACCTCAGCCCACGTTACATGGAGTCGATAAAACTGCGCAACTTGTCGCTGCGGCTGGGGTGTTTGAGTTTGCGCACCGCTTTGCTTTCGATTTGGCGTATGCGCTCGCGCGTGACGTCAAACTGTTTGCCCACTTCTTCCAGCGTGTGGTCGGTGGACATTTCAATGCCAAAACGCATGCGCAACACTTTGGCTTCGCGCGGCGTCAAGCTGTCCAAGATGTCTTTGACCACATCCCGCAGACCGGCTTGCATGGCCGCTTCAAGCGGTGCGGTGTTGGTACTGTCTTCAATGAAGTCGCCCAAATGGCTGTCGTCGTCGTCACCAATGGGCGTCTCCATAGAGATAGGCTCTTTGGCAATCTTCATGATTTTGCGGATCTTCTCTTCCGGAATCTCCATCTTCTCAGCCAGTATCGAAGCATCGGGCTCAAAGCCAAATTCCTGCAAATGCTGGCGGCTGATGCGGTTCATTTTGTTGATGGTCTCAATCATGTGAACCGGTATGCGTATGGTGCGCGCTTGATCGGCAATCGAGCGCGTGATGGCTTGGCGAATCCACCAGGTGGCATAGGTGGAGAATTTGTAACCACGGCGGTATTCAAACTTGTCCACCGCTTTCATCAGGCCAATGTTGCCTTCTTGGATCAAGTCCAAAAATTGCAAGCCACGGTTGGTGTATTTTTTGGCGATGGAGATCACCAAACGCAAGTTGGCTTCAATCATTTCGCGCTTAGCGTTGCGTGAGCTGGCTTCGCCGTCCACCATGCGCTTGTGAATGGCTTTGAGCTCGGCCAGAGGCACCACCACGCTCGCTTGTATGTTGATGAGGTCTTGCTGCAATTCATGGATGGGCGGCACGTTGCGCTCCATGATGGTGCTCCACGGCTTGCCCGCAGCGGCTTGTTTTTCCACCCATTGCAGGTTGAGCAAGTTGGCCGGGAAGTCGGCAATGAACTTCTCTTGCGGCATGCCGCACTTTTCCACAATGATTTGGCGCAGCGAACGTTCTTTCTCGCGCACATGGCTCACTTGGGTGCGCACGGTGTCGCACAGTTTTTCAATCGCTTTGGCGGTGAAGCGAATCGTCATCAACTGCTCGGTGATGGCTTTTTGCGTCTTCATGTAGGCCGGGCCGCCATAGCCTTCTTTGTTGTAGACCTTGTGCAGCTTTTCAAACTGCGTGCCTATGTTGTCAAAGCGCGAGAGCGCTTCGCGCTTGAGCTCTTCGAGCTTGCGCGTCAAGGCTTTGGAGCCGCCTTTGCCGTCGTCGTCGTCGGCTTCGTCGTAGTCGTCAAAGTCTTCTTCGGCCACATAGTCGTCGGCTTCGTCGGCATCGGCAAAGCCATCCACAATGGTGGAGATAACGGCTTTGTCTTCCCGAATTTCATTGGCCATGGCCAAGATTTCGGCAATGGTGGCCGGGCTTTCGCTGATGGCCTCCATCATGGCGTGTAAACCGCCTTCAATGCGCTTGGCAATTTCAATTTCGCCTTCACGCGTGAGCAATTCCACCGTGCCCATTTCGCGCATGTACATGCGCACCGGGTCGGTGGTGCGGCCAAATTCGCTGTCCACGGTGGACAAGGCGGCTTCGGCTTCTTCTTCCGCTTCTTCTTCGGTGGCGGCCGTGGGGCCGTTGTTGTTGAGCAGCAAGGTCTCGGCGTCCGGTGTTTGTTCATACACCGCCACACCCATGTCGTGCAGCAAAGACACCACCACTTCCAGCGTTTCGGCTTCCACCAACTTGTCGGGCAAGTGGTCGTTGATCTCGCCGTGGGTGAGGTAGCCGCGTGTTTTACCCAGCTTGATCAAGGCTTTGAGTTTTTCCCGGCGCAGCTTGGCTTCTTCTTCCGAGAGCACGGTGTCGTCCAGACCAAACTCTTTCATCAAGGCGCGCTCTTTGGCCTTGCTGATTTTCATGCGCAGCGGTTTGACTTTTTCAACCACTTCTGTGGTTTCTTCGGGCTGCTCCTCGCCTTCCAAATCCTGCTCAATGTCGCTCAAATCGGTGTCGTCAAAATCAGCGCCTTTTTTGTTGGTTTTGCTCGCTGTCTTGCTGCCACGCTTGGCGGCTGGGGTTTTGCTGGCAGCGGTTTTGGTGGCCGCTTTGGTGGTGGTTTTAGCTGCCGTTTTTTTCGCCGCAGCCGCTGGGACTTTGGTCAACTCATCGGCGTTGGCTTTGGTTGCAGCGGACTTGGCCGCTGTCTTGGCAGGCGCTTTGGCGGCTGTTTTGCTGGCAGCAGCCGGTGTTTTTTTGGCAGCCACGGCAGTGGTGGTGGAAGGGGATTTTTTAGCGGGCATGAAAACCTCAATAAAAGCAGCGAACTAAAAGGAGAATACAGCGAAGGAAACTCAGCGGGAAAGGCGAAAACCAGCGCGCTTGTCCTAGGGTTAGAGCAAAGTCATAACACCAGGCCAGGGCCGGTTGTGCAAGCTGGGTGGGCGATCATTTGGTGTGCAGTCCTTGCGGATGGGCCGCACAACCGAGGGTTTGTGCGGTGGCCAGGTGGCGATTCCATTGCCATCGTGCGTTGATGGCGGCCAATGTCCGGAGGTGTTGCTGTCGCGCTTGCAAGAGGGGTGGATTATACCCAAGGTGTTGGGTGGCCCGGCGCATGTGGCGCCAAAACAGGCATGTCTTTTTTGATCCAGCGCGGCCATAGAACCCGTTGAAAGTGCCTCTAGACACTGTGAAGAACCCTACTCCGTCTGGGTCTTGCTGCACCTGTCCTATTCCCGCTCAGGGAAAACATGGCATCGTTTTTGCTTGCCTGTGTGCTATGGTCAAACCGAGTGCCCTGGCTGCGTTGCGGTCTGGTACCTCACTTTTGTTTTTTAACCGCTACGTCACAGGAGAGCCTTTTTATGTGGATGAGAGCTTTGACACGCCGCCATTGGGTGGCGTTATCACTGGTGGCCTTGGTCGCTGCACCGGGTGGTGCTTTTGCGCAGGCCAAACTCAAAGTGGCCGCTATTTACACCGTGCCGTTTGAGCAGCAATGGGTCAGCCGCATCCACAAAGCGCTGCAAGCGGCGCAGGCGCGGGGCGATATTCAATACCAGGCCACGGAAAACGTCAGCAACGCCGACTATGAACGCGTGATGCGTGAATACGCCACCGGTGGCAATCAATTGATTGTGGGTGAAGCTTTTGCGGTGGAAGCGGCGGCGCGCAAAGTGGCCAAAGATTTTCCCAAAACCGCGTTTTTAATGGGCAGCTCGGGCAAGCCACAAGCGCCCAATTTCAGCGTGTTTGACAACTACATCCAAGAGCCGGCTTATCTCTCGGGCATGATCGCTGGCGGCATGAGCAAAAGCGGCAAGATTGGTTTGGTGGGAGGCTTTCCCATTCCTGAGGTCAACCGCTTGATGAACGCTTTTATGGCCGGGGCGCAAGAGACCAACCCCAAAGTGACGTTCACGGTGAGTTTCATCAACAGTTGGTTTGACCCGCCCAAAGCCAAAGAAGCCGCTTTTGCCATGATAGATAAAGGCGCGGATGTGATGTATGCCGAGCGTTTTGGCGTCTCGGATGCGGCCAAAGAGCGCAAAGTTTTGGCCATTGGCAACGTCATAGACACCCAAAAAGACTATCCCGATACGGTGGTGGCCTCGGCGCTGTGGCACATGGAGCCCAGCGTTGATGCGGCCATTGCGGCGGTGAAAAAAGGCCAGTTCAAAGCCGAAGACTATGGCTCTTACTCGATGATGAAGCACAAGGGCAGCAGCTTGGCGCCCTTGGGCACGTTTGAGGCCAAAGTGCCCGCCGCGCTCAAAGCCCAAGTCAAAGCCAAACAAGCGGCCATTTTGGCCGGTACGTTCAGCGTCAAAGTCAACGACAAACAACCCCAGTCCAGCCCATGATGGTTTCCATGCGTCGGATGTTTTTTGGGAGCATGCGGCAGGGGCTTGATACGGTGAAGGTGCTCGTGGCAGCTCGCAGGGTGATCCCCCGTGCGGGCGCGCGACGGGCCTTGGATCAGTTCAATATCTGCTGCCCATTTTTTGGGGCCTTGCCCAGTGGCGGTCATGAAGTCTGTTGATGCATCAAAAGCCACACCAGTGCTGCACCTTTCAGGCGTCACCAAACGCTTTGGTCACTTGGTGGCCAATGACAACATCTCGCTCACCCTAGGCGCCGGTGAGGTGTTGGCCTTGTTGGGTGAAAACGGCGCCGGCAAATCCACTTTGGTGTCGATTTTGTTTGGTCACTATGTGGCCGATGCCGGCCACATTGAGGTATTGGGCCAGCGCCTGCCCCCCGGCAACCCACGCGCGGCGCTGGCCGCTGGCATAGGCATGGTGCACCAACACTTCACCTTGGCCGACAACCTCACGGTGTTGGAAAACGTGATGATGGGCACCGAGCCGCTGTGGTGGCCCCGCTCCCAGCAAGCACAAGGCCGCGCCAAGCTGCTGGCGGTGGCGCAGCAATTTGGCTTGCCGGTTGACCCGCAAGCGCGCATTGGCAGCTTGTCGGTGGGTGAACGCCAACGGGTGGAAATCCTCAAAGCCTTGTACCGCGGCGCGCGCATTCTGATTCTGGATGAGCCCACGGCGGTGTTGACACCGCAAGAAAGTGAGGCCTTGTTTGACACCTTGGGACACATGGTGGCGCAAGGCTTGTCCATCATCTTCATCAGCCACAAACTGGCGGAGGTGTTGCGGGTGTCTCACCGGGTGGCGGTGTTGCGCGCCGGTCAATTGGTGGCGCAAGCCCCGGCGGCCGAGACCACACAAGCGCAGCTGGCGCAATGGATGGTGGGCCGTGCGGTGGCCGCGCCGCAACGCCAGCCCACGCGCCACGTGGGCGAGGTGGTGTGCACCTTGGACAAGGTCAGCACCCCCGTGGGCGTGCGCGACCGCTTGGATGCGGTGTCGCTGCAACTGCGGGCGGGCGAAATCGTGGCCATTGCCGGCGTCTCGGGCAATGGCCAAGTGGCGCTGGCCGATGTGTTGTGTGGCGTGAAAAAACCCAGCGCCGGTCAGCTGCGTTTAAACACCGGCACGGGAGAGCAAAGCTTTCCCGATTCGCCCGCGCAACTGGTTCACCACGGCGTGGCCCGCATTCCCGAAGACCGGCATGCGGTGGGCGTGGTGGGCGATTTGCCGGTGTGGGAAAACGCGGTGGCGGAGCGCTTGCGCACGCCCGCTTTTTCGCGCGGGCTGTGGATACGGCAAGCGGCGGCGCGCCAACACGCCCAGCGCGTGCTGACGCAGTTTGATGTGCGCGGCGGCGGCCCCATGACGGCGGCGCGCGCGCTCTCAGGCGGCAACATGCAAAAACTCATTTTGGGTCGCGCTTTGATGGCCCCTGACGAGGCCACCCCAAACACCAACACCAACGGCGACAGCAGCCACAGCGGCGCACCGCCCAAACTCATCGTGGCGCACCAGCCCACCTGGGGCTTGGACATCGGGGCTGTCTCGTATGTGCAGCAGCAACTGCTGGCCGCGCGTGATGCCGGGGCGGCGGTGTTGGTGATTTCCGATGACTTGGACGAAGTCATGACCTTGGGCGACCGCATTGCCGTGATGCACCACGGGCACTTAACCGAAGCCCGCGCCGCCGATGCGTGGAGCCGCGACAGCATTGGCTTGGCCATGGCCGGCGTGGGGCATGAAGACAGCGAGAGGAGCGCCATCACATGAGGCTGGAAAAACGCCACCAACCCGCCACCTGGGCCTTGCTGGTGGCCCCTTTGGGTGCGGTGGCTTTCACTTTGTTGATCAGCAGTTTGCTGGTGAGTTGGAGCGGCGCCCCGGTGGGCCAAACCTACCGCTTTTTGTTGCAAGGGGCGGTGGGTTCGGTGTTTGCTTGGAGCGAGACCTTAACGCGCGCCATTCCGCTGATTTTGACCGGCTTGGCCGCCACCGTGGCGTTTAAGGCGCGCTTGTTCAACATTGGCGCCGAAGGCCAGTTGTACATGGGCGCGTTGGCCGCTGTGGCCATAGGCGGCGGCGCCAGCGCTGAACTGGCGGGCTCGCCCTGGCTGCTCTTTGTGCTGATGATGCTGGGCGCGGCCTTGGCCGGCGCGGCGCTGTTGCTGGGGCCGGCGCTCATGAAAACCCACTTGGGCGTGGACGAGGTGGTGACCACTTTGCTGCTCAACTTTATTGTGTTGCTGTTCGTGGGCATGATGCTCGATGGCCCCATGAAAGACCCTTTGGGCATGGGCTGGCCCCAAAGCGTGGCGTTGGCGCCTGAATTGGAGTTGTCCAAACTGATAGAGCGCACGCGGGTGCACACCGGGTTGCTGTGGGCGCTGGGCTTGGCGCTGGCGCTGTGGGTTTTGCTCAAATACACCGTCTGGGGTTTTGATATTCGCGCCATCGGGGCCAATGCCACCGCCGCCGCTTTTGCGGGCGTGCCCGTCACGCGCACCGTGGTGTTGGTGGCCATGTTGTCCGGGGCCTTGGCCGGTTTGGCCGGTGCCATAGAAGTGGCGGGCCGCACCAGTTACGTCACGCTGGACATGTCACCCGGCTATGGCTACAGCGGCATTGTGATTGCCATGCTGGCGGGCTTACACCCCTTGGGCGTGTTGGTGGCCGCTGTGTTTGTGGCTGGCGTGATGGTGGGGGCCGACAGCATGAGCCGCGCCGTGGGTGTGCCCACTTACATTGCCGATGTCATCGTCGCCGCATCGCTGCTGTCGGTGTTGGTGGCCAGCTTGTTAACCCAATACCGCATACGGCGTTAAACCCTGCGACCTATCGGCATAAAACCATGGAACTGTTAGACACTTTGCTCAACCCGGCGTTTTGGAGTGCGGTGCTGCGCATTGCCACGCCGCTGATTTTGGGCACGCTGGGCGTGTTGTGGTGTGAGCGCGCGGGCGTGCTCAATTTGGGCATTGAAGGCATCATGGTCGCCGGTGCATTGACCGGCTGGCTGGCCGTCTACCAAGGCTTGTCGCTGTGGGGTGGCGTGGCGGTGGCGGCCCTGACTGGGGCGGTGTTGGGCTTGCTGCACGCGGCCTTGACCGTGGGCTTGGCTTTGTCGCAACACGTGGTGGGCTTGGGCATGACGCTGCTGGCCACGGCCTTGAGCTATTACGGCTACCGCGTGCTGTTTCCCAAAGTCAACACGCCGCCCACCATTGAGCCGTTTGCCCCCATGGTGGATTTACCCATTCCTTTGCTCAACACCCAAACACCGCTGACGGTCTTGGCCTTGGTGTTGGTGCCGCTGGCCGCTTGGGTGTTGTACCGCACGCCCTTGGGCTTGGCCTTGCGCATGGTGGGCGAAAACCCGCAAGCCGCTGAAGGCCAAGGCGTCTCCGTGGCCGCCACCCGCGTGGGCGCCATTGTGGTGGGGTCAGCGCTGATGGGCGTGGCCGGCAGTTTTCTCACGTTGTCGGCTTTTAACGCCTTCTTCTTCAACATGGTCAATGGGCGTGGCTGGATTTGTGTCGCCTTGGTGGTGTTTGCCTCGTGGCGGCCCGGCAAGGCTTTGCTGGGGGCATTGTTGTTTGCGTTTTTTGATGCCTTGCAACTGCGCTTGCAACAATCGAGTGGCGCGTGGCTACCTTACCAAGCCTATCTCATGCTGCCGTATGTGTTGTCCATTGTGGCGCTGGTGTTGGTGGCGCGCAAAGCCGCTTACCCGCAAGCATTGATGAAACCTTATCGCAAAGGCGAACGCTGAACATGTTGGATTTGTTGATCACCCACGCCCAGTTGCCCGATGGCCGCAGCGACATGGCCGTGGCCGTGCAAAACGGGCGCATTGTCGAGATCTCCCCAGGTTTAAACGCCCCGGCGGCGCAAACCGTAGACGCCCAAGGACAGCTGCTGTCACCGCCTTTTTGCGACCCTCATTTTCACTTGGACGCTACGCTCAGCTACGGGCTGCCACGGGTCAATCAAAGCGGCACCTTGCTCGAAGGCATTGCGTTGTGGGGCGAGCTCAAGCCCTTGCTCACCGAAGAAGCCTTGGTGGAGCGGGCGTTGACGTATTGCGACTGGGCCGTGGCCAAAGGCTTGCTCGCCATACGCAGCCACGTCGACACCAGCGATCCCAGCTTGCTGCCGGTGCGCGCCATGTTGGAGGTGAAAAAACGCGTGGCCCCCTACCTGGATTTGCAACTGGTGGCCTTCCCGCAAGACGGCGTGCTGCGCACGCCCGGCGGCCAAGACAACTTGCGCCGCGCCTTGGACTTGGGCGTGGATGTGGTGGGCGGCATTCCCCACTTTGAACGCACCATGGCCGATGGCGCGGCCAGCATTGCCTGGCTGTGTGAACTGGCGGCCGAGCGCGGCTTGCCGGTTGACATGCATTGCGACGAGTCCGACGATCCGCTCTCGCGCCACATCGAAACCCTGGCCTACCACGCGCAGCGCTTGGGGCTGCAAGGGCGGGTCAACGGTTCACATTTGACTTCCATGCACAGCATGGACAACTACTACGTCAGCAAACTGCTGCCGCTGATGGCCGAAGCCGGCGTCAGCGCGGTGGCCAACCCGCTGATCAACATCACGCTGCAAGGCCGCCACGACAGCTACCCCAAGCGCCGCGGCATGACACGCGTGCCCGAGTTGCTGGCCGCCGGTGTGACCGTGGCTTTTGGTCAAGACTGTGTGATGGACCCCTGGTATTCGCTGGGTTCGGGCGACATGTTGGAAGTGGCCCACATGGGTTTGCACGTGGCGCAAATGACCAGCCAAGCCGGCATGCAACAGTGTTTTGAAGCCGTCACCACCCAGGCGGCCAAAGTCATGCAGTTGACCGATTACGGTTTGGCCGTGGGCCGTCCGGCCGATTTGGTGTTGCTGCAAGCCCAAAACCCCATAGAAGCCTTGCGCTTGCGCGCCACTCGGCTCAAGGTGTGGCGGCGCGGCGTGTTGCTGGCCGAAAGCGCGCCTCAACAAGCCCAGTTGTCACTGCCCGGGCGGCCGCGCAGTACAGCCTTCAACCTCGCTAAGCCCTACTGCGCTTTTTAATTTACCCACGCATGCGTTCATAAAGCTGGCGCAGCCGCTCGCGTGCCGCCAAATCGTGTTGAGCACGGGGAATCAAATCGTTGATCTCACGCTTCCACGCATCGTCGCGCAAGCGCTGCATCACATCGGCCAACTCGCCCCATTCGGCGTCGCTGTCGTTGCCCGCCGTGGCTTGCTCCACTTGCTGCAAGGCAAAGGTTTCGTTGGCGTGGCCGCTCAAGGCTTGGCGCAAAGCGGCCCAGGGCTGGGGGCCGTGTTCGTGGTGTTGCGCCTCCAGCCAGGCCAGCAGCGGGCCGTGGGGTTCGGGCAAATGGGCTAACAAGGTGTGGTCTTCGGCGCTGAGGGTTTCCCACGCGGCGCTGTTGGCCAGCAGCAAACCGACCACGCGGTCTTCCCGGCTGGCCGGGCGCAAGCGGCCACCGCTGCGGCGCGGCGCAGTGCTCATGCCACTGCGGCGCGGCGCGCTGCCCATGCCGCCGCTGATGCCACTGCGCGCTCGGCGATCGCTGGGGAAGCCGCTGGCGGTTTGCCGCTCGGCGGCATACGGCGCGGCACCTGGGTTGGCATTGCGTGAGCGGCGCGGCGCCGTGTTGATGCGCCACAAGTCACCCAATTCGTGTGATCCCAGTTGCACCGCGTCGGCAATGTCAGCGAGCAACTGGTGTTTGAATGCGCCGTTGGGCAAGGCGCTCCACAACGGCTGCGCTTGCGCGGCCATGCGCGCGCGGCCTTCGGCGCTGTCCAAATCGCAGTCAGCGCTGGCGGCGTCCAACAAAAAGCGGCTCAGCGGTTGCGCCGCTTTAACCGCTTGGGCAAAAGCCTCGCTGCCGCGTTCGCGGATAAAGCTGTCGGGGTCGTGCTCGGGCGGTAAAAACAAAAATTTGATGTTGCGCGTGTCGCTGGCCAGGGGCAAAGCCGCCTCCAGCGCTTTGCGCGCGGCGCGCCGGCCGGCGCTGTCGCCATCAAAGCTGAACACCACGGCATCGGTAAAACGAAACAACTTGTGCACGTGATCGGGCGTGCACGCCGTGCCCAGCGTGGCCACGGCGTTGCCAAAACCCAATTGGGCCAAGGCCACCACGTCCATATAGCCCTCGGTCACCAAGGCATAGCCGTGTTGGCGCATGGCGGTGCGGGCTTCAAACAAGCCATAAAGCTCACGCCCTTTGCTGAACACCGGGGTTTCGGGCGAGTTCAGGTATTTGGGCTCACCTTGGTCCAACACGCGCCCGCCAAAGCCAATCACCTCGCCTTTGACGTTACGTATGGGGAACATGATGCGGTCGCGAAAGCGGTCGTAGCGCTTGGCGTCTTGCCCCTCCTCTTCTTGCGTGATCACCAAGCCCGAATCGACCAAGCCCGGGTCTTGGTAGTCGGGAAACACGCTGGCCAAATGGCGCCAGCCGGCGGGCGCGTAGCCCAGGCCAAAAGCTTTGGCAATCTCACCGCTCAAGCCGCGGCGCTTGAGGTAGTCCACCGCCAGCGGCGCGTCTTTGAGCGCTTTGGCGTAGGCCTGCCCCGCGCGCGCCAACACGTCGGTGAGCGAGGCTTTTTGCTGCCGCTGGGCTTGCTGCTGCGCGCGCTCTTGCGGCGTGCCTGCGTCTTCTGGCACTTGTAATCCCACTTGTGAGGCCAAGTCTTTGACCGCCTCCATAAACCCCATGCCGGCGTGTTCCATCAAAAACGTGATGGCATCGCCGCTGACACCACAGCCAAAGCAGTGGTAGAACTGCTTGGATGGGCTGACGCTGAAGGACGGACTTTTTTCGCCATGAAACGGGCACAAGCCCATGAAGTTGGCGCCGCCTTTTTTCAGTTGCACGTGACGGCCCACGACCTCGACCACGTCGATGCGCGAGAGCAGTTCTTGAACAAAAGCCGGTGGGATAGCCATGGTCTGTATTGTGCCTGTGGCCAGCGGGCTGACGCTGGGGGCGTCAGGGTAGGGCATGGGTTTCTGGTACAAAGGCGCGCATGAAAAAGCATGTATGGAAACGGCGGGGGCTTGGATTGGTGTTGTCGGTGTTGTTGGCGGCCTGTGCCTCGCCACCGACGCCTCAGGTGCGGGGTAGCCAAGCCGATGCGTTGGCGGCAGCGCAGGGTTGGCTGCCGCAGCGGCTGGCGGGTGAACGCTTTGATTGCTCGCTTATGTGCCGCGGGCCATCACGCCGCAGGCGTCGCTGACGGTATACATAGAAGGCGATGGTTTTGCGTGGGTCAATGGCTCCACCCCCATCGGACGATCCCACCCCCATCAACCCCATGGCTTTGCGTTTGGCGCTGGCGCAACCCCAAGGCAATGCGGCCTACATTGGGCGCCCGTGCCAGTATGTGGATGCCGAGCGCATTGGCTGCCCACAAGGTTATTGGACACAAAGCCGTTTTGCACCTGAGGTGGTGGATGCCGTGGGGCAGGCCATTGACCGGTTTAAAGCCGCGTTTTGGTGCGCAGCAATTGACCTTGGTCGGCTATTCGGGTGGGGCGGCGGTGGCAGCCTTGTTGGCCGCGCGCCGCACGGACGTGGTGCGTTTGGTGACGGTGGCGGGCAACCTGGACCACGGCGCCTGGACCCGGCGCTTGAACCTGTGGCCGTTGACCGGCTCACTCAACCCGGTCAACGATCGTGCAGCGCTGGCGCGGCTGCCACAAACGCATTTTGTGGGCGGACGTGACCGCGTGATACCGCCGATTTTGGTGCGCAACTTTGTGGTCGCATGCCCCGTGCCGAAGTGGTTGTGATGCCGGAATACGACCACGGCTGCTGTTGGGCGGAGCGCTGGCCCGAGCTCATGAAGTAATGAACTGAACACAGCGAGGTATTTTTGTGAACTCTTTTGTATTTGGTTTATTGGTTATTGCGCCAGGAGTTTTGGGTGTTGCTATTACTGGATGTTTTTTGTTGAGGTATGAGCGATCTCGGAAAAATCAGCCAATGACTAGACGTGTTGTCAGTGATTTTGCTGGGGCCTTTTTCTCTTTTGGTTTCGAAAATTGAAACAAAAAAAACTCGCCCTCATCTTGTTCGCGTCTATCTTTCTGGCGGTCTGACAGTGGCGTACTGTTTTCTGTTGGTGCAGTGGTTTGGCTAATTTTTAGCAGAGAGAAATCAATGCGGTAGCGTATAACGCAGTAGCGCACTGCCGTTGGCCGTGCCACCCCAAAACAAATATGACTTGTCATCAAACTGCCACGCAGTCTGCCTAAAGTGCTGCAACAGTGTGGGCGCACATGTTGCCCGCCTTGTTGTTGCGCGTTTGTGCGCTGAACCAATTCGAGGATTTTTGATGAGAACCAAGCTGTTTGTTCCTGCTGCGTTGGCGCTGGCTTTGTCTGCCTGCAGCAGCGTTGGGCCTACCCAATCGGGTGGTGTTTCGGCCAAGAAAAACGTGATCTTTTCTTGGGTGATGGCATGGGTGTGACCACCATGACCGCCGCACGTATTTACAAAGCGCGGGCGAAGATGGTTCGCTGACCATGGACCAATTGCCTGAGACGGCTTTTGTTCACACCTATTCCAATGACGGGCCAAGTGACCGACAGTGCGCCATCCATGGCCGCCTACATGACCGGCGTGAAGATGAACAACGAAGTCATCTCCATGAGCCCCGACACCCAAGCCAGCGACAAAGCGGGCAAGCCTTACGAAAAAGCGGGCGACAGCACCTGCCCCAGCAGTGGCAACGGCAAGCCCGTGGCCACTTTGCTGGAGGACATGAAAGCGGCCAATTACGGCACCGGTGTGGTCCTCCACCGCCCGCATCACCCACGCCACGCCCGCCACCACGTAGCTCATGTGAGCCACCGCGATGCAGAAACACCATCGCCGCAGCGCTGGTGCCCGGTGGCCCAGGCTACAACAGCCAGTTGGGTGACGGTGTTTGACGTGTTGTTGGGCGGCGGGCGCAGCTACTTTCAGCCCAAAACCAGCGGTGGCAAGCGCACCGATGGACGCGACTTGATTGCCGAGCTCAAGGCCGCCAACTACCGCTACGCCTCCAACGCCGCCGAATTCAAAGCGCTGCCGGTGGACGGCAGCAAGATGGTCGGTTTGTTCACCGGCAGCCACATGGCTTATGACTTGGACCGTGACCCGGCCAAAGAGCCCAGCTTGGCTGAGATGACCAGCAAGGCCATTGATGCGTTGTCCAGCAAACCCAAAGGCTTTTTCTTGATGGTTGAAGGCGGGCGCATAGACCACGCTTTGCACGACACCAATGCCCGCCGCGCCATGCAAGACACGGTGGCGTTTGATGATGCGATTGCCGCAGCGCTGCGCAAAATGCAAGCCGTAGACCCGGTTTAAAAACACCCTCATCGTGGTCACGGCCGACCACGACCACACTTGTTGATGAACGGCTACGCCAAACGCGTGGGCAAAACCGAGCCCGGCAACCCCGGCATTTTGGGCGTGGTTAAAAACTATGTGGATGGCAAAACCGCCACCGATGTCAATGGCAAGCCTTACACCATCTTGGCTTTTGGCAACGGGAAAAACCGCCGGATAACCGCGGCGACATCACCGACGCCAACCTGGAGTCCAAAGACTACCAACAAGAACCGTGGTGCCGCGCGAGAGTGAAACCCACGGCGGCGCCGATGTGTTTTTGGGCGCACATGGCAAAGGGGCTGAAAACTTCAAAGGAACGCTCACACAACACCGAGTGTAACGGCTTGATTCGCAAAGCTGTTGGGCTGTGATGGATGGCGCTTCGCTTTTCCGTTGTCGTATTTCCACCCGTTTTCAGGACATTGACTCTCATGAATAAAACTCTCCGATTCACCCCCGCCGCCTTGGCGCTGGCCAGTGCTCTGGTCGCCTTCTCCGGCACGGCCTACCGCTGCCGGCCCCGCTTAAAACGTGATCTTTTTCTTGGGCGATGGCATGGGGCCCCGTCACCGTCACCGCCGCGCGCATTACAAAGGCGAGAAACAACTGGCGGCCAAACCCGGCACGCTGGTGAGCAGCGAGCGCGCTGAGCTGACCATGCAGCAACTGGACTACGCCGCGCGCATCAAAACCTTCTCCAAAGACGGCCAAACCACCGACAGCGCGCCTTCCATGGCGGCGTACATGACGGGTCGTGAAGATGAACAACGAAGTCATCTCCATGTCCGAAGACACGGTGGCTTTACTCGCCGATGGCAAACAATTTGTGGACAAAGAAGGACGCCACCTGCGAGAGCAGCAACGGCAAACCCGCGACCACGCTGCTGGAGTTGGCCAAAGCGCAAGGCCGCTCCATTGGTGCCGTCTCCACCACCCGCGTGGGCCACGCCACACCCGCGACCACGTACGCCCACGTGTGCAACCGCAACGCTTACAACACCATTGCCGAGCAATCGGTGCCCGGCCACCCCAACTACAACCGCCAGTTGCGTGACGGTCTGGATGTGTTGCTCGGCGGCGGTCAGCGTAATTATTTGCCTAAGTCGGTCAACGCCAAAAGCCGCCGCACCGACGACGCCAACCTGGTCAACATGATGACCGGCCAAGGCTATACCTACGTTGACAGTGGCCGCCAATTGGCCGCGCTGGATGCGCGCAAAACCGGCAAATTGCTGGGCTTGTTCTCGCAAGGCGAGATGGCGTATGAGCTGGACCGTGTGCAGCATAAACTCGATCAACCCAGCTTGGCGCAAATGACCGAAAAAGCGCTGGATGTGCTCAGCCGCAACGACAAAGGTTTTGTGCTGGTGGTCGAAGGTGGCCGCTAGACCATGCCTTGCACGATGGCAACGCCAAACGGGCGTTGGAAGACACCTTGGCGTTTGACCAAGCCTTGCAGACCGCCTTGGCTTACATGCAGAAATAGACCCGGGATTGACCAATACCTTGGTGGTCACCACGGCTGACCACGACCATGCCATGGGTTTTTAACGGCTACAGCAAAATCGGCAGCCCCATTTTGGGCAAGGTGATGGATTACAGCGACGGCTCCATGTCCAAGGCCGCTGATGGCAAGCATACACCACGCTGGTTTTTGGCAACGGTGACAAGCCCAGCGGCAACGCCGAAGATGGCAAACCCTGGGTAGGCCCTGGCCGCATGGCCCCGCGCCAAGACCAAACCGCAGTGGACACCACACAAGACAACTACAAACAAGAGTTTGGTGTTGAGCTCAAAGGCGGTGAAACCCACGGTGGCGGTGACGTGATGCTGTTTGCCAGCGGCGCAGGGGCCAAGGCGTTCAAAGGCACCATGGACAACACCCGCGTGTTCTTCAAAATCAAAGACGCTGCGGGTTTGTAAACCTACCCCTCGCTTTGGTTTAAGGCCAGTTAGCCACGCGCTGACTGGCTTTTTGTCACGCACCACGGGGTGGGCAATAAAAGCCTGCACGTAAGCCCCCAGCGCCGGGTCTCTGGGCAACGGTAATCGCGGGCTGCACGCTGGCACGCTGACGGCATTGCTGGCCAACACCCGCGTCTGCCAGCGGCGCGAGCGAAGGCGTTGAAACACGGCGGTATCGGCCAACTCACTGAGCAAAATGGCGGCGAACGAGGCCAGCAAAAAACGCGGGCTGATGTGCGCCACCCAGTAGCCATAAACCCCATTGACCAGCAGCGCCAACGCAATGCCGCCGTAAACCGTGCGCAAGCCGTAGCCGTGCAAACGATCGCGCAAAGTGAACACGGCGGCAAAAAAAATGGAGTCCAAGCTGAACAAACCAAACCACGGCAGCTTGATGAAACGATCCAGGAACACATTGGCCAGCAACACGGCGCACACATACGCCGCGAGCCACAAAGCACGCGCCATGACAAGACTCCTTGCACCGCCACCAGATAAAAAGTCCAGCGCGGCCATAACCAGGAAAAGCGCGACAGAGGGCGGATTAGCCCAAGCCGCGAAGTGAAGGGGCGATTCTACTGTGCGGGGGTGTTACCCAAACAACAACTGCCGGCTACCGTCTTGGCTGCTGACGGCTTGGCAGGGCGTTTGCCACACGCGCTCGACCAGTGGCGGTTGCAGCACGTCGTGGGTGGCGCCGTGTTGTGTGTCGTGACCGGCGCGCAGCAACACCACCTCATCGGCGTAACGCAAGGCCAGGTTGAGGTCGTGCAACACCACAACCACGCCCAAACCTTGCGCCGCGCGTTGGCGCAGCAAGCGCATGGCGGCGTGTTGGTGGGCCAAGTCCAGGGCGGCCGTGGGCTCGTCCAACAACAGCCAACGCCCCCCACGCTTTGGGGTGGGGGTGCCACAGCTGCGCCAATACCCGGGCCAAGTGCACGCGCGCTTTTTCACCGCCCGATAAGGTGTTGAAGGTGCGGCTGCCCAAGGTTTGCACTTCGGTGCACACCATGGCGTTGTGTATCAGACTGGACTCGTCGTGGCAAGGCGTGTGGCGGTGTGGGAAACGGCCCAGTGCCACCACTTCTTGCGCTTCAAAACCAAAGGCCACGGCGCTTTCTTGCAGCATGACGGCGCGGCGCAGCGCCAAGGCGCTGGCGTCTAGGCAGGCCAGGGCTTGGCCGTCCAGCCGCACCTGGCCCGTGCTGGGCGTTTGTTGACCGCTGAGCACCGACAGCAGGGTTGATTTACCCGCCCCATTGGGGCCTAACACCGCCGTGATGCGCCCGGCTTGTAGTGTCAACGTGGTGGGTGACAACAAGGTGTGAGCGGCCACTTGCACGCTGACGCGATCGCAGCTGAGCGTGCTTTGGGATGGACTGTGGAGCGAACTTTGAAGCGTATTCATATGCGCCCGCGAAAATGCCGCAGCATGAACAAAAACACCGGCACGCCCAGCAAGGCCGTGAGCACACCCAAAGGCAGCTCGGCCGGGGCCGCCACGGTGCGGGCCACTGCATCGGCCAGCAACACCAGGGCCGCGCCCAACAACGCTGCCGCAGGCAATACCACGCGGTGGTCGGGGCCGGCCACCAGGCGCACCCAGTGTGGCGCGATCAAACCAATAAACCCAATCACCCCGGTGGTGGCCGTGACCGTGCCCACCGCCAATGCCGTGAGCAAAATAGACAGCTGTTTGGTGCGCTCAACACGCACGCCCAGCAAGGCCGCCGGTGCTTCACCCAAGGCCAGGGCGTTGAGGGCGGGGGCCAGTCGCAGCGATGTGAGGCAGACCAGGCCCACCACCAGACCAACGCCTGCAATGGCGTCCCAGCGCGCACCGCCCAAGCTGCCCAACAACCAAAACTGCAGGCTGCGCAATTGCGCGTCGGTGGCGATGACGCTGAGCAAGCCCAGGCCCGCACCGGCCAAGGCGTTGATGGCAATACCGGCGAGCAGCATCAACGCCATGCGGGTGCCGCCCTCGCTTTGTGACAAGCCGTAAATCAACAGCGTGACTAAAAACCCGCCAGCAAATGCCATGACCACCAGCGTCCAACTGCCCAACAAGCGGGGCATGTCGGGAAACCACGCCGCTCCCATGACAATGGTCAAACCCGCCGCCAAGGCGGCGCCACTGCTGATGCCAATCAAGCCCGGATCGGCCAGCGGGTTGCGAAAAATGCCTTGCATCAAGGTGCCGGCCACACCCAAACCCGCGCCGGCGGCCACGCCCATCAACACGCGCGGTAGCCGTATGTGCATGAACACCAATTGCTCGGGGGTGGGGGTTGCACCCGGCTGCCACAGGCCAGACCCCATGCCCAGCAGTTGCTGCACGCTGATGGCGTAAGCGCCCGTGCTGGCGGCCACCAGCATGGACAACAGCAACAGCACAGCGCCACTCAGCAGCGTGGTGCGCGGGCTTAAGCGGTGTTGGGGTGCAGGCGCTGCGGCGGTGCTCATGCGGACTCAAACGCTTGCTGCAACTGCGCCACGCTTTGTGGCATGCGGGGGCCAAAACCCATGAGCAACATCAAGTCTTGTGTGATGAGGGCGCGTTTTTGATAAGCCGGCGTCAGCGCCAGCTCGGGTTGTTGCCAAAAGCGCTCTGCGCCGCCCAAGCTCTCCAGGCTTTGTTGGCCCATCAAGATGACGTCAGGGGCTGCTGCTGCCATGGCTTCGGCCGTCATGGGTCGGTAGCCTTCAAAACCGCGCATGGCGTTGATGCCGCCGGCAAAGCCAATCATGGCGTTGGCGGCGGTTTTTTCACCCGCCACCATGGGGCTGCGTTGCGGCGATAAGATGAACAAGACCCGGGGTTGGCGTCTTGTGGGGCTGCGCCCGCGTTGTTGCACGGCCGCCCATTCGGCGTCTAGCTGGGCTTGCAGTGCGTGCGCTTCTTTCACACGCGCGGTGGCGCGGCCTGCGGCTTGAATTTTGCGTTGCACCTCGGCCCAGGTGTGGTCAACGTCAACCAGCTCCAGCCGCACACCGGCGCTGCGCAATTGCGACAACACCACGGGTGGTCCGGCTTCGGTGGTGGCCAATACCACATCGGGTTTGAGCGAGAGCAAACCTTCGGCCGAGAGTTGGCGCATATAGCCCACCTTAGGCGTTTTCTGCGCCGCCGCTGGGTACAAGCTGGTGCTGTCTGTGCCCACCAGTTGCGCTTGCGCTCCCAGGGCGTAAATGATTTCCGTGATGCCGCCGCTGATGCTGACCAGGCGGGGCAGCGGTGTTTGTGCGTGCAAGGGGCTGACCGCCGTGGTGGCTGAGGCAACGGTGGCAGCGGCGAAACCGTGCAAGACAGTGCGGCGGTTCAAGTGCGTCATGTTCATGGTTGTTGAGGGATGTTTTGCCCAATGCGCCAGAGCACGCCGCTGGGGTCGGTCAGCGTGAAATCGATCATGGCCCAAGGCTGCTCACAAGGGGGCGTGAGGCGAACACCAAAGCGTTCGACCACGCGGCTGTCGTTGACGCGTTGCCACCAGTCGTTGATGTCTTCAACCAGTAGATGCATCATGAAGTTGTTGGCGTGCGCCGGTTCATAAAAGTCTTGCAACAAAAAGCTGGCGTTGCCACAGTGGAAGTACGCCACACCACTACCGCTGGAGGCCAGGGTGAAGCCCAGGGCTTGGTAAAACGCTTGCGATACGGCAAAGTCGTGTGCGGGCACAAAGGCTTTGATTTCAACAACGCCCAGGGTGGATGCGGTCATGCGGTGGCCTTGTCTCAGGGCTTTGGGGTTATTGCGCCGCGATGGCTGGGTTGTGTTTGGGCAAGCGCTGCGCCAGCGTGCGCCAAGTCTGCAGCTCGGGCTTGCCAGGTTTGCGTGCGCCAAAAAACATGGCCATGGCTTCACCACTGTGGTCAAAGGCTTCTACCGACGTCACCGTGCCGTCGCTGGTGGGTTTTTCCACCAACCAAACCGCAGCCACGTGGTCTTCCCGCAAATGCAGGTTAAAGCCGGGATCGAGCACGTTCAGCCACGGCGCGCCGTGTACGTCCATGGGTTCTACGCGCTGCACCGGGCCGGTGTGGATTTGAATGCAACCGGGGTTGCCCACAAACACCATGATGGGCGTTCCATCCAAAGCGGCTTCTAGCAGCAAGGTGCGCACCGCGTCGGTTTGCAAGCGTTGTGTGAAGCGCCCTTGCATCAGCTTAAAGCTTTGTTGCCGCTCGACATCAAACCGGCGCAGCACGCCAAAAAATTCGTGTGTGTCTTTGATCGCGGCCCAGGCGTTGGCCAGGCCTTCGGTGTCTATCTCAGCGTCGGGGGCGTGCGGGTTTGGGCGTGGCAGCGGGGCTAAAGCGTGGGGCTGGTGTTGAGGGTGCCGCGCTGTGCGCGGCGATCAAGGCTTGCAGCGCTGTGCGATCGGTTGCGTCGCGGGCAAAAACCTTGTGCACGGCCATGCCATGGGCATCAAAAAACTGCAGGCTGAGGCTGGCCCCTTCGCTGACGGCAAAGCCCGCGTGCCAGCGCTGCAAAAACAGCCTGAGGTCAATGGCCTCGCCCAAGGCCAAAGCCACATGCCCTTCGCCTGAGACGTTTTGATAAACACCGGTTTTTTCGTGCACGGTGCTGCTGTTGCGCGTGAGTGCCATCACGGGGCCACAGGCTTCCAGCCCTTGCAGCAGGTTCAACCACGGGCCTTGCAGTGGCGTGACTTGCAGCGCCGCTGTAGGCGGGTTGGTGTCGGTGCCAATGTGGGCGGCGATGGCTTGGCCTTCGCTGATGCCCAAGGCGGCAGCGGCGTCTTTGTGGCGTTTGCCTGCAGCGCGTTGCTCGGCAAACCGTTGGCGTAGATTGTCGTGTGGCATTAAAAGTCCAGTACCAGTGAGGCGTTGAAGTAGCGGCCGGGCGCGGTGTAGGCGTCAAGCACGGTGCTGTCTTTGCTCACACCGCGCACGCTGTTCCAGTTCCAGTATTTTTTGTTGGTGAGATTGACCACGGTCAGGTTCAGGCGCAAGCCAGGGCGTATGCGCCATTGGCCTTTGACGTCCAGGGTGATGGCTGCGGGTGTGAGAAATTGCGTGGCGGGTTTGACGCCGCTGTGCTCGCCGACTTCAGAGGCCTGTTTGGCCGCGCGGGAGATGATGGCAAGGCCTGCGTCCCAGGTGGGGGTTTTGTACTGCAAGCCGACGGTGAATTTGCTCGGTTCCACCGAGTTGAGCGGCTGGCCGGTGAGGGTGTTGTGGCCCCGGGTTTGGCCGTAGCTAAACGGCAGGCTAAAACCGGTGCCGTTGTGGCTCCAGTCGAATTCGCCTTTGAATTCAAAACCACGGATGCGCGCCCGTGTGATGTTGACGGCTTGGAAAATGGTGGGGTTGGCGCGGGGTGCCGGCACCACCCACCTCTTGGGTCTCTTCAATCAAGTCGTTGTAAAAACCGGTGAAGGCTGAGGCGTCAAATTTGAAGTTGCCGCTGCGGCCCCGCACCCCCAGTTCAACGTTGCGACTGCGCTCGGGTTTGAGCTGGGGGTTGGGAACGGTTTTGTAGCCGTAGTAGGGGCTGCTGACGTTTTCAAAGTAGTTGTTGACTTGAAACGCGTTGGGCGCTTTAAAGCCGCTGGCGTAGTTGCCGTATACGCTCCACTGAGGCGAGGCGCGGAACAACACGCCCAGCTTGGGCGAGACGGCTGAGCCTGAGAGCGAGGTGGCGGTCGCAGCAAAACCGGTTTGATTGGCAGCCAGTTTGAAGCGGTTCAAAACGCACGCCAGGGGTGATGCTCCAACGCTCACTCAAAAATTCGTCTTGCACGTAGAGCGCGGTGGTGGTTTCTGTGGTGTCGGGAAAACGTTTTGAGCGGGAAAGTCTCACCGGCGGGCGGTGTGAGGCCGGTTTGTAAATTGCTCAGCGCGGCGCGGCTGTGGTCTAGGCCGTAGGTGATTTTTTGGGCCCAGCCGTTTTGCATCGTCACGGTTTTGTCCGCTTGCAGGCTGAGTTGCCAGGTGTCTTCGTCGTAAGTGGTATCGCGCACGCGGTCGGGCAAGGGCGCGGCGCGGTCTTCAAAGCTGTATTCACGCGCCTGGGCACGCTGGTAGCTCACCACGCTGGTCAAGCTGTCGGCCAGTGCGCTGTTGACTTGCCAGCGACCGTCCCAACTGAGGCGGTTGCGTGTGGCTTGGTTGGTGGCGTCCAGGCGGTTGATGGTGGTGGCCATGCCGCGGCTGACGGTGGTGCCGCGCGCGCTTTGCACGTCATAGCGCGTGTCTTTGTTGATGTGTTCCAGCGCCAGTGTGTGTTTTTGTCCCGCGCTGGGGGGTGATGACCACTTTGGCCAACAGCGCTTGGCTGCGGTTGTCTTCAGGGTTGGGTGCGGTGCGGCTGGCATCGGCGGCGGTGTTGCTGCCTTGGGTTTTTAACGCATCGCTGCGGCCCAGCTTGCCCGAGAGCAGCCATTGCACGCTGTTGTTGGCCTTGCCAGCCAGTGTGACGCCGGTGTGCCAACCGTTGTCATCGCCGCTGTAAGCCAAGGAGGCGGAGCCGCCCAGGCTTTGGCCTTTTTTTAAGAACGACTCGGGGCTGCGTGTGATGATGTTGACCAAACCGCTCAAGCCATCAGAGCCGTACAAAGCCGATGCCGGGCCTTTGATGATTTCCATGCGTTCGGCCAAGCCAATGTCAAAGTAGTCACGCCCAAAAGCGTTGGCACCAAAGGCGTAACTGCGAGGGGTGCGTATGCCGTCAACGAGCAAGAGCACGCGGTTGCCGTCGAGGCCGCGAATATTAAAACCCGCGTTGCCATCACGCCCTGTGCTGCTGCCGGCCAAACTAAAACGTGCCGGCGCACGCTCGACCGAGACGTTGGGCAAGTAGCGCACGGCATCCCGAATGTCTTGAATTTGCTCCGCTTCCAGGGTTTGCTGCGTGACCACTTCGGTGCTGGCGGGCAAGTCATCGGCCGCTTGCTCAGCCCGTGAACCACTGACGATGATGGGGCTGAGCGTGGTGGTGTTGGCGGATGCCAAGGGCTGCGACGCCGTGGACGGCTGTGCAAAAGCAGGCCCACTTAACAGGCCGGCCAGCAGCCAAGCCAGAGGGGAAAGACGAAAAGGAAATGCGGCAGCGCTTGCCGCCCGATGTGCAAAAGCCATGGCGTGTACCCAGAAAGACAGTTGGTAAAAACGGCTTGCTGGGTCAAGGCGGGGCCTTGTGGTACCTGGCTGACGGTGTGCGTGTGCTGATGGATGATCAACACGAGAATCGCCATCATATGAGAATAATTCTTATTTGTCTATCTTCGGCTATTTTTTGTGAAGCAGAGATTGATGGGCTCGCGATTGAAAAACCGCTGCGCTGGCCGCCACAGGCACCTGCGCCATCGTTGCACGGGTTTTTTGATGGACGGTTGCAGCTGCTGTTGACTTGAAAAAAAGGGCGACTCATGGGTCGCCCTTTTTTGTTGGGTTGTAGCGGTGAATGCGCTGCTGGTTTTAATCAAACACCGGCGACTCCACTCCCAGCACTTTGTGCAGTTTGGGGCTGGTGGTGGTGTATTGCAGAAACACTTTTTTCTCGGGGAAGATGAAGGGCACGGCGCCGTAGGCGGCCAGGGCGCATTCGTGAAAGCCGGAGAGTATGAGTTTTTTCTTGCCCGGGTAGGTGTTGATGTCGCCAACGGCAAAAATGCCGGGCACGTTGGTGGAAAATTTTTCCGTGTCCACCACCAGTTGTTTGCGCTCAATCTCCAGGCTCCAGTGGGCAATGGGGCCGAGTTTGGGGGAGAGGCCAAAAAAGACCAGCAACATGTCCAGCGGCACCACGCGGGTGACGCCGTCACCGCCGGTGACTTTGACGGCGCTCAAGCGCCCATCGCGTTCGTCGTAGCCGGTGACTTGGCCGACGATGAATTGCATCTCGTGTTGCTCGCACAGCTCTTTCATCTTGGCCACGCTGGCGGGGGCGGCTTTAAAGCCGTCGCGGCGGTGTAACAAGATCACGCTCTCGGCCTTGTTGGGGCCATCGGCGGCGAAGTTCAGTGCCCAGTCCAAGGCCGAGTCGCCACCGCCGACGATGACCAGGTTTTTGCCGGCAAAGTCGGCTGGGTTTTTGACGCGGTAAAACAGGTGCGAGTCTTCAAAGCGCTCCAAGCCATCCACTTTGAGCGTGCGCGGCTGAAACGCGCCGACGCCGGCGGCAATGAAAATGGTTTTGCTTAAAAAACGTGTGCCTTTGGAGGTCTCGACGTAAAAGCGGCCATCGTCTTGCTTTTGCACCGTGGTCACTTCTTGGCCCAGGTGGAAGGTGGCGCCAAAGGGTTCGATTTGTTTGAGCAAGGCATCGGTCAGCTCTTGGCCGGTGCACACGGGAATGGCGGGGATGTCGTAAATCGGTTTGTCAGGATACAACTCCACCGGCTGGCCGCCGGGGTAGGCCAGTGAATCGATGACGTGCGCTTTGATCTCCAGCAAGCCCAGTTCAAAGACTTGAAACAAACCCACGGGGCCAGCCCCCACGATGACAGCGTCGGTCTCTATCGGGCCTTGGTGGGCGTTGGCGGTATCCATGACGGAGGGGTTTAATTTCGGGTCCATAAACAAAGGCAAAGAGGCAAAGGTTAAGAGGTCAAAAAATCAGCGTTGCAGTTGTTCGAGCTTGCCGGTTTTGTCTTGCCACTCATCGGCATCGGGCAGCGGCGTTTTGCGTTTGGTGATGCTTTTCCAGGTGGGCAAGCGGGCCAGCTCGGCGTTGAGGTCAATCATGTGCAATTGCTCGGGCGGCACGTCTTCTTCGGCATAGATGGCGTTGACCGGGCATTCGGGTATGCACACGGCGCAGTCAATGCACTCATCGGGGTCTATGGTCAAGAAGTTGGGGCCTTCGCGAAAGCAATCGACGGGACAAACGTCCACACAATCGGTGTATTTGCAGCGTATGCAGGCTTCGGTAACAACGTGGGTCATGGTTGTGATGGGAGTCGGTGAAAACCCGTGATTTTAAAGTTCTGGAGCCAAGAGGGCGCTTTTGGCCTTTACAACACCAGGGCCGCACCGGCGGTGGCGTGGCTGGCGGTGTCTATCAAGACCAAGGCGCCCAAGGCGCGCGACTGGGTGTAAGGCAAGCTGGCAATGGGCTCTTGCAACACCCATTCCACCACGCCCAGGGCGTTGGCGGGCAGTTGTTGGGCCGGGGTTTGGGCCAGGGTTTCAATGTGGATTTGGTGAACAATGCGGCGGGCTTTGGCCTTGATCCAGCGGTGGCCGTGCAGCGCCCAATACACGCGGCCCGGTTGCAAGGCTTCGTTGTCCAGCCAAGCAACGGTGGTGGTGATTTCGCGCGTGGGCGCAATGGCGGTGGTCGCCGTCGGGGCGTCGTCAAAATCAAAGTCGTCGCTGCTGGCTGCATTGCTGGGTGTGTTGGCGCTGGCGGCTGTGGCTTCGGCCAACAACCAGTCACCGCGTGAGACGTCCAACTCGCGGTCCAGCACAATGCCGGCGCTGTGGCCGGCGGCCACGGGGCCTGGGACGCGGGTGTGGTTCAGCACTTGCGCCACCACGGCGTTTAAACCCACGCCTTGGCCTTGCAACACGCGCACAGGCGTGCCGGGTGTGAATTGGCCGCTGGCCACTTTGCCCCAAAAAATGCGGCGGCCTTGTGAGGTGTCGGCCGATGAAGAAAACTTCTCCACCCACTGCACGGCAAAGGCCGGTGGCAAATCGGTTTCGGCCGGGGTGTTGGGCAAAGTCTCCAACAGCTGCAGCAAGCTGGGGCCGCTGTAGCCGGCCCAGCCGGGCTCGGCGTTAACCACGTTGTGGCCGAGCAAGGCCGAGATGGGTATCACCGCTTGTAATGCCAAGCCGGCTTGGCGGGCAAAGGCTTGCAGCGCATCGCGTATGTGGGCAAAGGCCAGCGCCGGGTCGGACACCGCATCCAGCTTGTTAATGGCCACCACCACCGAGGGCACGCGCAGCATGTGCACCAACAAGCTGTGGCGACGGGTTTGCGCCAGCAGCGTCAGCGCCGGGTTTTGCCAGTCCAGCTTGGTGGCGTCCACCAACACCACGGCGGCGTCGGCGGCGCTGGCGGCGGGTGACCATGTTGCGCGTGTATTGCTCGTGGCCGGGGCTGTCGCCAATGATGAATTTGCGCGCCGGGGTGTTGAAGTAGCGCCAGGCCACATCAATGGTGATGCCTTGTTCACGCTCGGCCGATAAACCATCGGTGAGGGCGGCCAAATCCACTTGCGTCACCGGTGCCGATGCTGTGCCGTCGTCCGCGCTGGTGACGTGGGTGACGCTGGCCAACTGGTCTTGCAACACCGAACGGCTGTCCACCAGCAAGCGGCCAATCAGCGTGCTCTTGCCGTCATCGACCGAGCCGCAGGTAATAAATTTCAAAGCGTTCATAACAACAGTCACGTATAAAAATCAACAAAAACACCGCATACCCATTCCCCAGCCGTGAACGCGGCGGATCCGGCTTTGCCGGTCCGCATCGCGTTGCCCCCTTGAGGGGGTGACGCCGCAGGCGGCGCGGGGGTGTTCATACAGTCCAGCGCGGGGGTGGTTAAAAGTACCCTTCTTTCTTGCGCTTCTCCATAGACGCCTCACTGGTGCGGTCGTCCATGCGCGTGGCGCCGCGCTCGCTGACGTTGACGCTGAGCGTCTCGCGCACGATGTCGGCGGCGTTGGCGGCGTCGCTGTCCACCGGGCAGGTGCAGGTGACGTCGCCCAAGGTGCGAAAGCGCACGGTGCGCTGCGTCACTACTTCGCCTTCGCGCGGCGGGGTCAAGTCGGTCACTGGCACCAGCAAGCCACGGCGTTCCACCACATCACGCTGGTGGGCGTAATACAGCGAAGGCAGCGCCATGTGTTCACGCTCTATGTATTGCCACACGTCCAGCTCGGTCCAGTTGCTGATGGGGAAGACGCGAAAGTGCTCGCCCGGTTGCAGCCGGGTGTTGAACAACTGCCACAGCTCAGGGCGCTGGGCTTTGGGCTGCCATTGGCCAAAGGCGTCGCGGTGGCTGAAGATGCGCTCTTTGGCGCGGGCTTTTTCTTCGTCGCGGCGGGCCCCGCCTATCAAGGCGTCAAAGCGAAACTCTTCCACCGCTTCCAGCAGCGTGACCGATTGGTGGGCGTTGCGCGGCTCATCGGGGTGGGCCAGGCGCACGCTGCCACGGGCCATGGAGTCTTCGACGCTGCGCACAATCAAACGCGCTTGCAGCTCTTGCGCGCGCTGGTCACGAAACGCCGTCACTTCCGGGAAGTTGTGGCCGGTGTCAATCATCAGCAGCGGGTAGGGAATGCGCCCAATGCCAAAGGCTTTTTCCGCGCATTTGAGCAACACCAGCGAGTCTTTGCCACCCGAGAACAACAAAGCCGGGCGTTCAAACGCGCCGGCGACTTCGCGCAAGATGAAGATGGTTTCTTCTTCCAGCGCGTCCAAATGGTTGTTGGTGGGCAAAGCGCTGCCCAAGGGGGCAGGGATGTGTGTGGGGTCTAAGCGGGCGTTCATACCGGCTGTCCTTGTGGCTGCGAGGTGGGGGGTGTGATGGGCTCGGCGGTCGATATCGCTTGCACGTGCAAGCCGCATTCTTTGGCGCTTTCGTTTTCCCACCACCAGCGGCCGGCGCGAAAATCTTCGCCCACGGCAATGGCGCGGGTGCACGGCGCGCAGCCTATGCTGGGCATGAATTGGTCGTGCAAAACGTTGTAGTCCAGGCCGTGTAAATCAATAAAGTGCCAGACATCGCCCCACGTCCAATCGGCAATGGGGTTGATCTTGACGCGCTCACGCTCTTGCACGGTGTCGGGCACATCGGCACGGGCGCCCGATTGCTCGCGCCGCAAGCCGGTGATCCAGCCGGCTTGGCCCATCAAAGCCCGCGCCAGCGGTTGCATTTTGCGCAGGTCGCAACATTGTTTGCGCAAGTCCAGGCTGCGGTACATGGCGTCGTCACCGTGTTTTTGTACAAACTGCACCACGGCCCGCTCTTGTGGCTGATAGACCTGGACGCGCAAGTCGTAGCGCTGTTCGATTTGGCCTATCAAGGCCAAGGTCTCGTCGTGCAGTTTGCCGGTGTTGAGCACAAACACGCTGGCGGGTAGGCCGGCCAGGTGTATCAAGTGCGTCACCACCATGTCTTCGGCGCCCAGGCTGGAGGCTTGGGTCAAAGGCGCGTGCTGGGCCGCAGC
>JASJYW010000027.1:55564776-55599737 GCA_030386875.1 Morinoia aosen
CCAGCATCTTGAGCATCATGTCCACCGCCATGACACAAGGCCGCGCCCATGCCCTGGCCTTGGCCGCCGGCGTGATGTGCGGCTCGCTGTTTTGGGGCTTGTCAGCGGCCCTGGGCTTGTCGGCTTTGTTAAAGGCTTATTCGTGGTCGCTGGTGGCGCTCAAAGGGTTGGGCGGCGTCTACTTGTTGTGGCTGGCCTACAAAGCCGCCCGCGCCGCTTGGCGCGGCGCGGCCTTGCCAGCCCCAACGCGCGTGCTCACCACCGGCTACCGCCACAGTTTTGCCCGTGGCCTGGCTTTGCACCTCACCAACCCCAAAGCCATTTTTGTGTGGCTGTCCATCGTTGCCTTGGCCTTGCCCAGCGGTGGCAGCGCCACCCATGCACTGACCGTTGTGGCCTGCTGCGCCGCCATCGGCATGGTGGTTTTTTTCGGCTACGCCTGGGCGTTTTCCACCCCCTTGGCCCGCCGTGTCTACACCCGCGTGGCGCGTGGTTTTCATGCCGTCTTGTCGGGGGTGTTTGCGTATGCTGGGCTGCGCTTGCTGCTCTCACCAAACTCGCACTAAACCCGCACTAAGCCTGCACCTGCGCCCACACCTTGTCCAAGCGCTTGACGCTGACCGGTTGTGGGGTGCGCAGTTCTTGCGCAAACAAGCCCACGCGCAGTTCTTCCACCAACCAGCGGTATTCGATCAAGCGCGCATCCATGGTGCCTTTGCGTTCGGCCACCAAGCGCCACAGGCGTTGCTCTACCGGGCGCATGTCGGCGCTGCGGGCGGCGTCGCGAGCGGGATCGGCGCGCCATTTGTCCAAGCGCAAGGTGATGGCTTTGAGGTAACGCGGCAGGTGTTGCAACGCCGTCCAAGGCGTCTCCAGCACAAAGCGTTTGGGCATTAAGCGCTGCAGTTGCGCTTGTATGTCGGCCACGGCGTCGGCCGCGCCTTTGTTGTCTTTCACTTTGCGGGTGGCTTGCGCGTAGTCCACCAACACCGTGGCCACCAGGCGCGCCACTTCGTTGGTGATCAAGGTCAAGCGCCCACGCCCTTCTTCCACCCGGCGTTTAAACGCGGCCTCGTCGGTGGGCAAGGGTTCCAGCAAAAACGCCCGGTCCAAAGCCACGTCAATGATTTGTGAACGCAACTCTTCGGCCGTGCCCAAGGGCATGTAGGCCACGGCCATTTTTTGCAAGTCGGGGATGTTTTTTTCCAGGTATTTCAGCGCGTCTTTGATTTGCAGCGCAAACAAGCGGCGCAAGCCGGCGCGGTGCGCGCGCGCGGCCACATCGGGCTCGTCAAACACCTCCACCACCACCGCGTCGCCTTGGTCTATCAAAGCCGGAAAACCCACCAGCGTTTGCGCGCCTTTGCGAATTTCCATCAGCTCGGGCAACTCGCCAAACGTCCACGCGGTGTGGCGCTGCGCAGCGTCCACCGCTGGCGTGGATGTTGATGGCGCGGCCTGGGCCATTGCCCCAGCTTTTGTGGCCTTGCCTGCCGCAGAAGATGCAGACGATGCAGCAGCCGTTGGGTCTGCGGCGGCGGCCAACTTCAAGCCCGCCAAGGCTTGAAACGCGCCCCGGGCTTGGGGCCCCAAATCGGCTTTGAGCGCACCCAGGTTGCGCCCTTGCGCCAGTTGCCGGCCATGCTCGTCCACCACGCGCACGTTCATGAACAAATGCGGTGCCACCATGTCCAGCTTAAAGTCGCTGCGTTTGACATCCAAACTGGTTTCGGCCCGCACGGTTTTGAGCAGCGCGTCCATCAAAGCCCCGTCGGCCCAGCGCGTGGTTTCGCTCAACTGTTCGGCCAAACGCGCCGCGTGTTCGGGCAAAGGCACAAAGCGGCTGCGCGGTTTTTGCGGCAGGCTTTTGAGCAAGGCTTGCAGCTTGTCTTTGAGCATGCCGGGCACCAGCCATTCGCAGCGTGCCTCACTCACTTGGTTGAGCACAAACAGCGGCACCGTCACCGTCAAGCCATCGCGGGCGTCGCCGGGCTGGTGCAAATACTCGGCCAAACAATCAACGCCGCCCAGCTTGATGGTTTTGGGAAAAGCGGCGGTGGTGATGCCCGCAGCTTCGTGGCGCATCAACTCATCGCGGCTTAAGTGCAGCAACTTGGGGTGGCTGCGCGAGGCCTGCCGCCACCAGCGCTCCATATCGCGGCCGTTGCAAATGTCGGCCGGCACGTGGGCGTCGTAAAACGCGTAAATCAAAGCGTCGTCCACCAACACGTCTTGGCGGCGCGACTTGTGCTCCAGCGACTCCACTTGCGCGATCAGCTTGCGGTTGGCGGCCAAAAACGCCAGTGGGCTGTCCCATTCACCGGCGACCAAAGCTTGGCGGATAAAAATCTCGCGCGCGCCTTGCGGATCCACTTTGCCGTAGTGCACGCGGCGCTGGTTGTACACCGCCAAGCCATACAAAGTGGCGCGCTCCAAGGCCACCACTTCAGCGGCTTTTTTTTTCCCAATGTGGATCCAACAGTTGTTTTTTCAGCAAGTGCGCGCCCACTTGCTCCAGCCACTGTGGCTCTATGGCGGCCATGCCGCGCCCAAACAAACGCGTGGTCTCCACCAACTCGGCGCAAACAATCCAACGCCCTGGGCGCTTGGACAAATTGGCCCCGGGGTGGCGGTGAAATTTAATGCCGCGCGCGCCCAGGTACACGTCTTCGGTTTCGTGTTTACAGCCTATGTTGCCGAGCAACCCGGCCAGCAGGGACAGGTGCAAGGCCTCATAACTAGCGGATAAATCGCCCCCACGCTTGCTCACGGCGCGCGGCGCGCTGCCCCCGAGGGGGCGCTGTTCGGCTTGGGGCGGCCCGGCGCCGAACGGATGCCGCCCTCATCAAGCAACCAGCCTTGCTCGGCCACCACGGTGCGCAATTGGGTGTGGGTGTCGCGCCACTCGCGCACGCGGCGGATGTTGATGTAGTTTTGTCGCAGCAGTTGCTCGTATTGGCGGTTGCTGAGTTTGTGTTCACCCGCGCCACCGCGGGCGTCGTGCAACCACTGCCAGAGTTTGAGCGTGCTGGTGAATTCGCTTTTGGGGTCGTCAAATTTGGCGTGCGCTTGATCGGCCTGGGCTTGTGCTTGCAGCGGCCTATCGCGCACGTCTTGCACGCTCAAGGCGCTGGCAATCACCAACACCTCGTCCAAGGCGTGGCGCGCATGGGCTTCCACCAGCATGCGGCCCACCCGTGGGTCCAGCGGCAATTTGGACAGCGTGCGCCCCAACGGCGTCAACGCATTGGCTTCGTCCACCGCGCCCAGCTCTTGCAGCAGTTGGTAGCCGTCGGTGATGGCGCGGCGGCTGGGCGCTTCCAAAAACGGGAATGCGTCCACATCACCCAGGTGCAAAGCCTTCATGCGCAAAATCACCGCCGCCAATGACGAGCGCACAATTTCTGGGTCGGTAAAACGGGGGCGGCCGTTGAAGTCGGCCTCGTCGTACAAGCGTATGCAAATACCGTTGGCCACCCGCCCGCAGCGGCCTTGGCGTTGGTTGGCCGCCGCTTGGCTGATGGGTTCCAGCAACAACTGCTCAACCTTGCTGCGCAAGCTGTAACGCTTGACACGCGCCGTGCCCGCGTCCACCACAAAGCGTATGCCAGGCACCGTGAGCGAGGTCTCGGCCACGTTGGTGGCCAGCACAATGCGCCGGCCGCTGTGGCTGTCAAACACGCGCTCTTGCTCGGCTTGGCTCAAGCGCGAAAACAAAGGCAAAACCTCGGCGCTTCTGAGCACCGGGTGCTGCGACAAGTGCCCGCGCAAGTGGTCGGCGGCTTCGCGGATTTCGCGCTCGCCGGGCAAAAAAACCAAAATATCGCCGCCGCTGCGTGCCTCACGCCACAACTCGTCCACGGCATCGGCAATGGCGTGGTTGAGGTCGTAATCTTTGCTTTGCTCAAACGGCCGGTACAGCGTTTGCACCGGGTAGGTGCGGCCACTGACCATGATCACCGGCGCCGGCCCATGGCGCGATTCAAAATGCCGCGCAAAGCGCTCGGCGTCTATGGTGGCCGAGGTGACGATGATTTTGAGGTCGGGCCGCTGCGGCAAGATTTGACGCAAATAGCCCAGCAAAAAATCGATGTTGAGCGAGCGCTCGTGCGCCTCGTCAATGATGAGCGTGTCATACGCTTTGAGCAAAGGGTCGGTTTGTGTCTCGGCCAGCAAAATGCCGTCGGTCATCAATTTGACCGAAGCGTTTTTACCCAGGCGATCGGTAAAACGCACCTTGTAGCCCACCACCTCACCCAGCGGCGTTTTGAGTTCTTCGGCAATGCGCTTGGCCACCGAACTGGCGGCAATGCGCCGGGGCTGGGTGTGGCCAATCCACTGGCCTTTGCTGCCGGGCGCGGCGTTGCAGCGGCCCCGGCCCATGGCCAAGGCAATTTTGGGCAGTTGCGTGGTTTTGCCCGAGCCGGTCTCGCCGCACACAATCACCACTTGGTGCGCACGCAGCGCCGCTTCTATCTCATGGCGCTTGCCACTGACGGGCAAGTTATCGGGAAATTCAATCACAGGCACGGACATGGCCGCGATTATCGCTGCGGCCTCTTAACGCCGTGCAAACACGCACGCGACGGGAGCTGGCAAACGAAGGGTGACGAACCTGTCCCCCATGGTAAGGTGCCACCAGAAAAAAGACGCTGAACCCAAAAATACCGAGTCTGCGACTGTCTGGCACCTCTTAGTCCAACCCAACCTTCCACCCTTCTTATGAAACGCCTCGTTGTCCTGGTGATGTCTCTCGTGTTAATCGGGTTCATCGGCTTGCTCAGCACTGTGTTGAACGGCTTGCGCGATGACGTGCAAATCAGCGATGTTGGCGTGGTGCTTGGCTCCCAAGTGCTGCCAACCGGTCTGCCCTCTGATCGCCTGCGCGCCAGATTGGACAAGGCGGCCGAGCTTTATCGGCAAGGCTGGTTCAAACGCATCATCGTCAGCGGCGGTACGGGCATTGAGGGTTTCAGCGAAGCCCAAGTCATGGCCGAATACCTGGTGGCCCAACAGTCCATTGCGCGCTCAGCCATTCTGTTGGATGAGCAAGGCAACACCACCCAGGCCACCGCCGTGAACAGCGCCGCCATCATGAAAGCCAACGGCTTTAAGAGCGCCTTGGTCGTCACGCAGTTTTTTCACATCACCCGCAGCCGCTACGCGCTGCGCCGCGCTGGCGTGCCCACAGTCTATTCAGCCCACGCCAACTACTTTGAAGCCCGTGACGTTTACTCTGTGGCACGCGAAATGGTCGCGCTGCCAGCCTATTGGATTGGTAGCCGATGAGTGAGCCTGAGACACCGCTCACGCCCATGTTTTGCTCCAGCCGCCCGTGTAAACTGCCGCACCAAGCGGCCGCCTTGCCAACCCAGCCGCGCTGGGCTGCGGTGCGGCCATGTTCGGGCGTTACAACCAACCACACGGTCAGCACACAGCCAGCGTTTGAGCGCGCTCGCCTTGCCCCGTTTTTTTGATCACCACCGCCGCACCATGTCCACCGTTTTTAACTTCACCTTCGTGCCCTGGTTTCGCTCGGTTGCGCCTTACATACACAAATTTCGCCACCAAACTTTTGTGGTGGGCATTTGTGGTGAGGCCATTGCGGCGGGCAAGCTGCCCAACCTGGCCCAAGACTTGGCGCTGATTCAAAGCATGGGCGTCAAGATTGTGTTGGTGCACGGCTTTCGCCCCAAGTCAACGAACAACTGGCGGCCAAAGGCCAAACCCCCAGACACCACGGCGGCGTGCGCATCACAGACCCGATTGCCCTCGATTGCGCCCAAGAAGCGGCCGGCCAGCTGCGTTATGAAATTGAAGCCGCCTTCAGCCAAGGCCTGCCCAACACGCCCATGTCGGGTGCCACGGTGCGCGTGATCTCGGGCAACTTCATCACCGCCCGCCCGGTCGGCATTGTGGACGGCATTGATTTTCAAAACTCCGGCCTGGTGCGCAAAGTGGATGTTGCCGGCATCACCCGCGCCTTGGACATGGAAGCCATGGTGTTGCTCTCGCCGTTTGGTTTTTCACCCACGGGCGAAGCCTTTAACCTCACCATGGAAGAAGTGGCCACCAGCGTGGCCGTGGCCTTGCAAGCGGACAAACTGATTTTTGTCACCGAAGTGCCGGGCATACGCACCCGCCCGGGCGAAGCCGAAAGCGACGACAACCCCATAGACACCGAGTTGCCGCTGGCCCAGGCCGAGCACTGGCTGACCCAGTTTCCCGCCAACGAAAACCCCAGCGACACCGCGTTTTATTTGCAACACTGCGTCAAAGCCTGCAAAGCCGGGGTCGAGCGCAGCCACATCGTGCCGTTTGCGGTGGACGGCGCTTTGCTGCTGGAGGTTTACGTGCACGACGGCATAGGCACCATGGTGGTGGACGAAAAACTCGAAAGCCTGCGCGAGGCCACGCCCGACGACGTGGGCGGCATTTTGCAGTTGATCGAACCGTTTGAAAAAGACGGCACCTTGGTCAAACGCGACCGCACCGAGATTGAGCGTGACATCGACTGCTACAGCTTGGTTGAACACGACGGCGTCATCTTTGCCTGCGCCGCGCTCTACCCCTACCCCGAGGCCCACACCGCCGAGATGGCGGCGCTGACCGTCTCACCGCAAAGCCAAGGCCAAGGCGACGGCGAAAAAATCCTCAAGCGGGTGGAGCAACGCGCCCGCGCCATGGGCTTGTCCAGCATTTTTGTGCTCACCACCCGCACCATGCATTGGTTTATCAAACGCGGCTTTGTCAACGTTGACCCCGACTGGCTGCCCGAGGCACGCAAACGCAAATACAACTGGGACCGGCGCTCGCAGGTGTTGGTGAAAAAGCTGTAAACCCAAAGCCTGTTGCCCGGCGGGCTCAACAGGCGGGCACACTCACTGGCTGCGCTTGAGTGCCACCCACAAAGTCCAAGACAGCACGGCAATCAACACAAAGTTGAGGAAAGACCAGTTGGCAATGGACAAGCCTAAAAACGTCCAGTCAATTTGTGTGCAATCGCCACCACCGCGAAAAATCATGGGGATGGCGCGCTTGAGCGGAAAGGCTTCAATCATGCCGTAGAAGTCACGCCCACACGAGGCGAATTCGGGCGGAAACCACTGCAGCCAGCTTTGCCGTGCGGCCACAAAAGCACCAAACATCGCAACCAACAACACCAAGAGCGAAGCGCCCATCAAAATGAGGCGGGCCCTAAACCAGCTGGCCACCAACGCCACCAAGGCCACGGCCACCAAGGCGTAGCGCTGCACAATGCACATGGGGCAAGGGTTTAAGCCCTCCACATGCTGCAAATACAAACCAAAACCCAACAAAGCCAGCGCGCCCAGCGCCATCCACAACAAAATGCCGCGTCCGTAAGTGGCAAAAAAACTGGGGCGAAAGGTAGGCAAAACGTGTGTCACGGCAGGCTCTTCTAGGCAGTTGTTGAGGAAAAGTCTAGCCTCAGATTGTGCCTCAGGTGCGTAAGTTCCCCACCGCCGCCGTCGCGCCGCCGCCACGCCACCGGCCTGTGCTGGCAACGGCTTGCGCTACAGTGCTTGTTTTTTCCGCCCTACAACATACCCACCATGGCACGCACTGTTCACTGCATCAAACTAGACAAAGAGGCCGAAGGCCTGGACTTTCCACCCTACCCCGGCGAGCTGGGCAAACGCTTGTACGAACAAGTGAGCAAAGAAGCTTGGCCCAATGGCTAAAACACCAGACCATGTTGCTCAACGAAAACCGCCTGAACCTGGCCGACGTGCGCGCCCGCCAGTATTTGGCGCGGCAAATGGAAAAAACACTTTTTTGGTGACGGCGCCGACGCCGCCACCGGCTACGTGCCGCCCAGCGCCTGAGCGCCGCTCCCGCTGGCGCAGGCCAACGCTCAGGGCCGCTTTATGCCAGACAAGCCAGAAATCACCCGCTTGAATGACGCACACCACGCTGCTAGCAACTTGGCGCACGCGCGTCACGTCTTTTTGCACGGTGGCGATGTACCGCACCAGTGGCGTGGTCGTGCGGCCTTCACGGTTTTAGAAACCGGCTTTGGTCTGGGTTTGAATTTTTTGGCCACCTGGGCCGCGTGGCGGGCCGATGCGGCGCGCCCGCGCCTGCTGCATTACGTGGCCACCACCAGCGGCCCCGCCACCGCGGCGGACTTGACGGCCCACGCCGCTCGTTGGCCTGAACTAATGCCCTTGGCCCAGGCGTTGAGCGAGCGCTGGTGGGGCTTGCTGCCCGGCACCCACCGCTTGCGCTTGGATGATGGCCACGTTTTGCTGACCTTGGGCGTGACCGGCGACACCACCGCATGGCTGACCCAACAACGCTTTTGGGCCGATGCCGTTTTTTTGAGCGATGCCGAACCGGCGCACTTGAGCACCATCGCCCGCCGCACCCGGCCCGGCGCACGCTTGTCCACCCCCAGCAGCACGCCCGCCTTGCACGCGGCTTTGCAGAACGCGGCTTTTCACGCCCGGCCCGGTGATGGCTTGACCAGCGGCCACGGTCACAACCCTTTGCAAACCCATTTGCAAACCCATTTGCAAGCCCACTTTGACCCCGCTTGGCGTCAACACAAACCCTTGCCGCAAGCACCCACACCAGGGCGCGTGGTGGTGGTGGGCGCGGGTTTGTCGGGTGCCGCCGTGGCCGCCAGCTTGGCACGCCGAGGTTGTGAGGTGACCGTGCTCGACAGCGCCAGCCACCCAGCCGCTGGCGCATCCGGTTTGCCAGTGGGTTTGTTTGGCCCACACCTGTCCACCGACGATGCGTGGTTGTCTCAAATCACCCGCGCCGGGGTGCGTGCCACATGGCAGCATTTGCAAGATGGGCAACACCTGCAGGATTTGCCGGCATCGGCACCGCCGCACTGGGCCGCCTGCGGCGTGTTGGAGCACCGCCCAGGCCGGCACCGCCAGTGGCCCCACGCCGCAGACACCAGCAATGCCGCCGGCACCGACTGGAGCCGCCCCGCCACACCCGATGTTTTGCAATTGGCCGGCCTGCCACCCGACACCTCGGCGTGGTGGCACAGCCGCGCCGGTTGGGTACAACCCGCGCCCCTGGTGCGCGCCTTGCTGGCCACGCCCGGGGTGCAGTGGCGGGGCCATGTTCAGGTAGACAAACTGCAGCACAACGGCCAGCACTGGCAATTGCAAGACGCCGCAGGCCACTGCCTAGAAAGCGCCGAATGGGTGGTGATCGCCGCCGGCCCAGCCTCGCGCCGCCTCATCCCCCAGCCCTTGCCCTTAAACGCGGTACGCGGCCAAATCACCGGGGCGCAACACAACGCCAACACCCCCGTTTTGCCGCCTTTTGCCATCAACGGCCACGGCACCTTGATGCCAAACATCCCCACCGATCAAGGCCCCATGTGGTGGTGTGGCGCCACGTTTGACCGCAGCAGCGAGCAAGCCCATATCCAACCCACCGACCACGACGCCAACCTGGGCAAACTGCGCGAGTTGTTACCCATACTGGGCAGCGCTTGCGCGGCCAGCGCCACAGCAGCGCCCTTACACGCCTGGGCCGGCGTGCGCTGCACCGTGCCCGACCGCGTGCCCTTGGTGGGCCCGGTGAATGACAAACAACTGCCCGGCTTGTGGGCCAGCACCGCCATGGGCGCTCGCGGTTTTGAGCCTGGCCTTGCTGTGCGGTGAACTCACCGCCGCTTGGTATTTTCACGAACCACTGCCGCTGGACGACAAGCTGGCGCAGCACTTGCACGCCAGCCGTTTCACCTCAGCAGCCAGCAATTAAACGTAGCGGCGCACCACCATCTCGGCCACGCACGCGGGCTTGTCCACACCGTCTAGCTCTATGGTGGCTTGCCAGATCAATTGCGCGCCGCCGTCCAGCGGCTCAAACGCTTGCAACGTAAAGCGCGCACGTATACGCCCGCCCACCGGCACCGGGGTCATGAAGCGCACGCGGTTAAGGCCATAGTTAATGCCCATGCGCGTGCCTTGCACCTGCATACAGCTTTCGGCCAAATGCGGCAGCAACGACAGCGTGAGGTAGCCGTGGGCAATGGTGCCGCCAAAAGGCGTCTCGCGTTGGGCGCGCTCAGCGTCCAAGTGAATCCACTGCCGGTCTTCGGTCACCTCGGCAAATTGGTTAACACGCTCTTGCGCAACGGGAAACCAATCGCTGACGGCCAGCTCTTGCCCAACACGCTCGGCCAAGGCTTGTAAGTTGGGGGCGGTAAAAGTTTGCATGTTGTCTCTCCTATTTAAACATGGTTTTGTATGTGATCGGTGCTGGTAGCGGCCTTCCCAAGGAGCCTACCGTCAGCCTTTAAACCTGGGCCAGTGTAATCACCTCTCTCCCCTGCACCACCCACCTACGCGTGCATAGGTGACAGCAGCAGCGACCCATATAACCAATAGATGTTTATGAATCACAAAAATGTAGTTTGAAGAATTAAGCGTTACCCATAAAGTCCGCTCCCTGTGTTGGGCTTTGCATTCGTTTTAGCTGGATTTTTTTCTATGTTCGACTTTGCCTTCGTTTTTGCTGGATTTTTTGTCGGCCTGGTGGTCGGCTTAACGGGTGTGGGCGGCGGTTCTTTGATGACGCCGCTGCTGATTTTTGGTTTTGCATCAAGCCTTATCTGGCTGTGGGCACGGATTTGTTGTTTGCCGCTGTCACCAAAGCCGGTGGCACGGTGAATTTGGCGCGCCAGCGCTTGGTGCCGTGGCGCGTGGTGTTGCCTTTGTGCGCCGGCAGTGTGCCGGCGGCGTTGCTCACTTTGTATGTGTTGCACCGCGTGGGCCCGGCCAGTGCGGGCGTGCAAGTGGTGATGACACAAACCCTGGGCGTGGCGTTGCTGCTCACCGCAGCGGCCATGCTTTACAAAGCGGCGCGTGGTCAGGCCCGGCCAGCCGAGGCCACGCAGGCGCCGTCTGCGGCCAGTGCCGCGCACGCTCAACGCCCGCGCCACTGGGCTTTGCCGCCGCTGTTCGGTGCGCTCATTGGCACGCTGGTCACGCTCACCTCGGTGGGGGCCGGTGCCATTGGTGTGACGGTCTTGTTGGTTTTGTTTCCGCTGTTGCCGCTGCCGCGCATTGTGGCCGCCGACATTGCCTACGCCGTGCCACTGACGCTGGTGGCCGGTTTGGGCCACGCTTCTTTGGGCTCGGTGGACTGGCCGCTGCTGGCCAAGTTGCTGGCCGGCTCGCTGCCTGGCATTTGGTTGGGTTCGCGCTTGATGCGCCACACGCCCGAGCGGCTGGTGCGCTCACTGCTGTCGCTGCTGCTGGTGTATGCCGGCGCCAAGCTCATCGCCATTTAAAAAACAACTGCGCTTTTACGCTTTTTTCCATAGCCCCACCATGTACCAATACACCGCCTTCGACCGCCAGTTTGTGCAAGCGCGCGCTGCGCAATACCGTGACCAATTGCAGCGCTACCAAGCGGGCCAGTTGGCTGAAGATGAATTTAAACCGCTGCGCCTGCAAAACGGCTGGTATGTGCAACGCCACGCGCCCATGTTGCGTGTGGCCGTGCCGTATGGCGAACTCTCCAGTGCCCAAGTGCGGGTATTGGCCCGCGTGGCGCGTGAATACGACCAACCCAGCGCCGCCGTGTTTCAAGGCGCGGTGGAAAAACAAAACCGCTTGGGCCAGATTCAATTGCGCGATGGCCGCGCCATTGGCTCACGCCTGACCACGGGTTATGCCCACTTCACCACGCGGCAAAACGTGCAATTCAACTGGATTGCCTTGGACCACTCGGCCAACGTGATGGACTTGCTGGCCTCGGTCAATTTGCACGGCATTCAAACCAGTGGCAATTGCATACGCAACATCACCAGCGACGAGCGCGCCGGCATTGCCGTCGATGAAGTGGCCGATCCGCGCCCTTACGCGGAAATCATGCGCCAGTGGAGCACGCTGCACCCCGAGTTCGCTTATTTGCCGCGCAAGTTCAAAATTGCCATCACCGGCGCACGCGAAGACCGCGCCGCCACGGCTTGGCACGACGTCGGTTTGCGCCTGGTGCGTAACGCTGATGGCGTGATTGGCTTTACGGTTTTGGTCGGCGGCGGCATGGGCCGCACGCCGGTGGTGGCCACCACGGTGCGTGATTTTTTGCCAGCCGATCAAATCCTCAACTACCTGGAAGCCGTGGTGCGCGTCTACAACCGCTGGGGCCGGCGCGACAACATGTACAAAGCGCGCATCAAAATTTTGGTCAAAGGCCAAGGTCAACAATACATAGACGAAGTAGAGACCGAATACCGCCGCACCGAATACCGCCGCATTGTGCAAGACGACGGCGCACCGCACACCATCACAGCAGCCGAGTTTGAACGCGTCAGCGCCCACTTTTCGCCGCCTGCGCTTAAGTGCGACCGCAAAAGTGCCGACGCCAAAATCGCACAAATCTTGCGCGCCGCCGCTGAAGACGATGTGGAATTTGGCCGCTGGTTGCAACAAAACGTGGCGGCCCACCAAAACCCCGATTTGCGCGCCGTCACCTTGTCCTTCAAACGCTTGGGCCAAGCCCCGGGCGATGCCACCGCTGATCAACTCGACGCCGTGGCCACTTTGGCCGACCAATTCAGCGCCGGTGAAGTGCGTGTGACGCACGACCAAAACCTGCTCTTGCCCTGGGTGCGCTGCGACGCCTTGCCCGAGCTGTGGCGGCAAGCGCGCCGCCTGGGTTTGGCCAAGCCCAACATCCGCTTGCTCACCGACATGATTGCCTGCCCCGGTGGCGATTTTTGCGACCTGGCCAACGCCCGCGCCATTCCCGTGGCCGAGGCCATCACCGCGCGCTACCAAGACATGGACGAGTTGCACGACTTGGGCGAGATTGACTTGCACATCAGCGGCTGCATCAACAGCTGCGGCCACCACCACAGCGGCCACATTGGCATTTTGGGCGTGGACAAAGACGGCCAAGAGTGGTACCAGGTCACGCTGGGCGGCTCCGACGGTTCGGCCTTGAGCGGTGCGCCACAAGCAGGCAAAGTGATTGGCCCTTCGTTTGCCGCCAACGAAGTGGCCGAAGCCGTGGAAGCCATTTTGGACACCTACCGTGCCCAGCGCGGCGCCGGCGAGAACTTCATCACCGCCCTCAAACGCTTGGGCGCAGACCCGTTTAAAGCCGCCGCCAACGCCGTGCGCGTGACCACCGCTCGCCAGCCTGAAGCTGCAACGGCCTAACAAAAACCACAAGAAAAAAACACAAGAAACGATACCCCTATGAGCACGCTTGAACTCACCCTGGCCCCTACCGATACCGCCAGCGGCACCGACTTTGTAGCCCCCGGCACTTTAATCTGGCCCAACGACAGCGATGTGGCCGACGCAAAGCTGGACGGCATCACCCGCGTGGTGTTGCACTTTCCCAAATTCAGCGATGGCCGCGCCTTCAGTCAAGCCGTTGAACTGCGCCGCCGCCGGGCTTTAGCGGCGCCATTGTGGCCAGCGGCGATGTGTTGATAGACCAGGTGTTGCAAATGCAGCGCTGCGGTTTTTCACACGCCCAGTTGCGCGCCGACCAAAACCTGGCGCATGCGCAAAAACTGCTGCGCCACTACGACGCGTTTTACCAAGGTGATGCCCAAGTGCCGCAACCGCACTTTGCACGCGCAGCCACCGCCCACACGGCAACCGCCACCGCTTGATGCACAGCTTCACACCATGTCAGCCATTGATTTATACGCCCAAGCCAGCCCCACGTTTGACGCCAAACTGGCGCACAGCTTGGCGCTGCTGCAACGCGCTGCGGCCCAGCACGCGCCTTTGACCCAAGCCTCCAGCCTGGGCGCCGAAGACATGGTGGTGACGCACTTGATACACCTGGCCGGCCTACCCGCCAGCGTGTTTGTGCTCAACACCGGCAAACTGCACGACGAGACCTTGGCCTTGGTAGGCCAAATCGAACAGCGTTACGACTTGCGCGTCCAGGTCTATCAGCCACAAGAGCGGGCCGTGGTGCAGTTTGTACAAAAACACGGTGACGACGCCATGTACCGCAGCCTGGACTTGCGCAAACAATGTTGCGACCTGCGCAAAATGCAACCGCTGGCGCGGGCTTTGATGGGCCAAGCCGGCTGGATCACCGGCTTGCGGCGCGAGCAATCGGGCGCCCGCGCCGATGTGCCCGACACCGTGCAAGAGCGTGAACGCGTCAAGATCAACCCGATTGCCGATTGGACGTGGGGCGATGTCTGGCACTTTATTGACTTGCACGGCCTGGACTACAACGTTTTGCACGACCAATTCATGCCCAGCATAGGCTGCGCGCCGTGCACCCGCGCCATTGCCGTGGGCGAAGATTTTCGCGCCGGCCGCTGGTGGTGGGAAAACGAAAGCGCCAAAGAATGCGGCTTGCACGTGCAAGCGATATCGACCGTCGAGCCCATCACACCCCCCACCTCGCAGCCACAAGGACAGCCGGTATGAACACCCGCTTAGACCCCACACACCTCCCTGCCCCCTTGGGCAGCGCTTTGCCCACCAACAGCCACTTGGACGCGCTGGAAGAAGAAACCATCTTCATCTTGCGCGAAGTCGCCGGCGCGTTTGAACGCCCGGCTTTGTTGTTCTCGGGTGGCAAAGACTCGCTGGTGTTGCTCAAATGCGCGGAAAAAGCCTTTGGCATTGGGCGCATTCCCTACCCGCTGCTGATGATTGACACCGGCCACAACTTCCCGGAAGTGACGGCGTTTCGTGACCAGCGCGCGCAAGAGTTGCAAGCGCGTTTGATTGTGCGCAGCGTCGAAGACTCCATGGCCCGTGGCAGCGTGCGCCTGGCCCACCCCGATGAGCCGCGCAACGCCCACCAATCGGTCACGCTGCTGGAAGCGGTGGAAGAGTTTCGCTTTGACGCCTTGATAGGTGGGGCCCGCCGCGACGAAGAAAAAGCCCGCGCCAAAGAGCGCATCTTCAGCCACCGCGATGCTTTTGGCCAATGGCAGCCCAAAGCCCAGCGCCCTGAGCTGTGGCAGTTGTTCAACACCCGCTTGCAACCGGGCGAGCACTTTCGCGTCTTCCCCATCAGCAACTGGACCGAGCTGGACGTGTGGCAATACATAGAGCGTGAACACATGGCGCTGCCCTCGCTGTATTACGCCCACCAGCGTGATGTGGTGGAACGCCGTGGCTTGCTGGTGCCAGTGACCGACTTGACCCCGCCGCGCGAAGGCGAAGTGGTGACGCAGCGCACCGTGCGCTTTCGCACCTTGGGCGACGTCACCTGCACCTGCCCGGTGGACAGCGACGCCGCCAACGCCGCCGACATCGTGCGCGAGACGCTCAGCGTCAACGTCAGCGAGCGCGGCGCCACGCGCATGGACGACCGCACCAGTGAGGCGTCTATGGAGAAGCGCAAAAAAGAAGGCTACTTTTAACCACCCCCGCGCCGCCTGCGGCGTCACCCCCTGGAAGGGGGCGATGCGAGCAGCCCGGCAAAGCCGGCTCTGCCGCATCCCCGATGCTGCACCTCCGCTGCCGCGTTCGTGGCTTTGTGGTTAATGCGCGGTGTTTTTGTTGATTTTTATACGTGACTGTTGTTATGAACGCTTTGAAATTTATTACCTGCGGCTCGGTCGATGACGGCAAGAGCACGCTGATTGGCCGCTTGCTGGTGGACAGCCGTTCGGTGTTGCAAGACCAGTTGGCCAGCGTCACCCACGTCACCAGCGCGGACGACGGCACAGCATCGGCACCGGTGACGCAAGTGGATTTGGCCGCCCTCACCGATGGTTTGTCGGCCGAGCGTGAACAAGGCATCACCATTGATGTGGCCTGGCGCTACTTCAACACCCCGGCGCGCAAATTCATCATTGGCGACAGCCCCGGCCACGAGCAATACACGCGCAACATGGTCACCGCCGCCAGCGCCGCCGACGCCGCCGTGGTGTTGGTGGACGCCACCAAGCTGGACTGGCAAAACCCAGCGCTGACGCTGCTGGCGCAAACCCGCCGCCACAGCTTGTTGGTGCACATGCTGCGCGTGCCCTCGGTGGTGGTGGCCATTAACAAGCTGGATGCGGTGTCCGACCCAGCGCTGGCCTTTGCCCACATACGCGATGCGCTGCAAGCCTTTGCCCGCCAAGCCGGCTTGGCATTACAAGCGGTGGTGCCCATCTCGGCCTTGCTCGGCCACAACGTGGTCAACGCCGAGCCCGGCTGGGCCGGCTACAGCGGCCCCAGCTTGCTGCAACTGTTGGAGACTTTGCCCAACACCCCGGCCGAAACCGATTTGCCACCGGCCTTTGCCGTGCAGTGGGTGGAGAAGTTTTCTTCATCGGCCGACACCTCACAAGGCCGCCGCATTTTTTGGGGCAAAGTGGCCAGCGGCCAATTCACACCCGGCACGCCTGTGCGCGTGTTGCAAGGCCAAGGCGTGGGTTTAAACGCCGTGGTGGCGCAAGTGCTGAACCACACCCGCGTCCCAGGCCCCGTGGCCGCCGGCCACAGCGCCGGCATTGTGCTCGACCGCGAGTTGGACGTCTCACGCGGTGACTGGTTGTTGGCCGAAGCCACCCCAGCCACAAACCCCGCCACCACCAACGCTGCAGCGGGCAACGATGACTTTGATTTTGACGACGCCCCGATGGCGGCCACAGCCATTGCGCCAACGCGCGAAATCACCACCACCGTTGCTTGGCTGGACAACGAAGCCTTGCAACCGGGCCGCGTGTATTGGGCGCTGCACGGCCACCGCTGGATCAAGGCCAAAGCCCGTCGCATTGTTCACCAAATCCACATTGAAACCCTGGCCCAAACCCCGGCCCAACAACTGCCCGCCAACGCCCTGGGCGTGGTGGAATGGGTATTGCAAGAGCCCATTGCCAGCTTGCCTTACACCCAGTCGCGCGCCTTGGGCGCCTTGGTCTTGATAGACACCGCCAGCCACGCCACCGCCGGTGCGGCCCTGGTGTTGTAAAGGCCAAAAGCGCCCTCTTGGCTACAGAACTTTAAAATCACGGGTTTTCACCGACTCTCATCACAACCATGACCCACGTTGTTACCGAAGCCTGCATACGCTGCAAATACACCGATTGTGTGGACGTTTGTCCCGTTGATTGCTTTCGCGAAGGCCCCAACTTCTTGACCATAGACCCCGATGAGTGCATTGACTGCGCCGTGTGCATACCCGAATGCCCGGTCAACGCCATCTATGCCGAAGAAGACGTGCCGCCCGAGCAATTGCACATGATTGAGCTCAACGCCGAGCTGGCCCGCTTGCCCACCTGGAAAAGCATCACCAAGCGCAAAACACCGCTGCCCGATGCCGATGAGTGGCAAGACAAAACCGGCAAGCTCGAACAACTGCAGCGCTGATTTTTTGACCTCTTAACCTTTGCCTTTTGCCTTTGTTTATGGACCCGAAATTAAACCCCTCCGTCATGGATACCGCCAACGCCCACCAAGGCCCGATAGAGACCGACGCTGTCATCGTGGGGGCTGGCCCCGTGGGTTTGTTTCAAGTTTTTGAACTGGGCTTGCTCGAGATCAAAGCGCACGTCATCGATTCACTGGCCTACCCCGGCGGCCAGCCGGTGGAGTTGTATCCCGACAAACCGATTTACGACATCCCCGCCATTCCCGTGTGCACCGGCCAAGAGCTGACCGATGCCTTGCTCAAACAAATCGAGCCCTTTGGCGCCACCTTCCACCTGGGCCAAGAAGTGACCACGGTGCAAAAGCAGGATGATGGGCGCTTTTACGTCGAGACATCCAAAGGCACACGGTTTTTAAGCAAAGCCATTTTCATTGCCGCCGGCGTCGGCGCGTTTCAGCCACGCACGCTCAAAGTGGATGGCTTGGAGCGCTTTGAAGACTCGCAACTGTTTTACCGCGTCAAAAACCCAGCCGACTTTGCCGGCAAAAATCTGGTCATCGTCGGCGGTGGCGACTCGGCCTTGGACTGGGCACTGAACTTCGCCGCTGACGGCCCCCACAAGGCCGAGAGCGTAATCTTGTTACACCGCCGCGACGGCTTTAAAGCTGCCCCCGCCAGCGTGGCCAGGATGAAAGAGCTGTGCGAGCAACACGAGATGCAATTCATCGTCGGCCAAGTCACCGGCTACGACGAACGCGATGGGCGCTTGAGCGCCGTCAAAGTCACCGGCGGTGACGGCGTCACCCGCGTGGTGCCACTGGACATGTTGCTGGTCTTTTTTGGCCTCTCCCCCAAACTCGGCCCCATTGCCCACTGGAGCCTGGAGATTGAGCGCAAACAACTGGTGGTGGACACGGAAAAATTTTCCACCAACGTACCCGGCATTTTTGCCGTTGGCGACATCAACACCTACCCGGGTAAGAAAAAACTCATACTCTCCGGCTTTCACGAATGCGCCCTGGCCGCCTACGGCGCCGTGCCCTTCATCTTCCCCGAGAAAAAAGTGTTTCTGCAATACACCACCACCAGCCCCAAACTGCACAAAGTGCTGGGGGTGGAGTCGCCGGTGTTTGATTAAGGCCTGCTAACACTTTTTTCTCATCAATAAGACTCAATCGGCGTGAGCTTGGCCACCGCCAGCGCCAACCACTTGGTGCCGTGTGCGGGAAAACTGGATTTGCGCCCGCGCCTCAGTCCCTTGGCCTTCAATGGTGAGCACCCGGCCTTCGCCAAATTTGTTGTGAAACAGCGACTGCCCCACGTGCACGCCGCTGGCAGCGTCGGTGCGGGGGGCGGCGGTTGAGGCCACGGCCGGTGTTTTTTCATAGCCCCGGCTGGCGTTAAAAGACGGGTAGGCCGCGCCGCCCCATGAGCGGGATACGGCGGGGCGCTGCGGGGCCAGCCATTTCAAACTGGCTTCGGGCAATTCGTCAAAAAAGCGGCTTTTGGGGTTGTAGCGGGTTTGGCCGTGCAGCAAGCGCGTTTGCGAGCAGCTCAGGTACAAGCGCTGGCGCGCGCGCGTGATGGCCACGTACATCAAGCGCCGCTCTTCTTCCAGGCCGGCGCGGTCAGACAGCGAATTTTCGTGCGGGAACAAACCTTCTTCCAAGCCGGTGATAAGACGGCGTCAAACTCCAAGCCTTTGGCCGCGTGCACCGTCATCAACTGCACCGCGTCTTGGCCCGCTTGGGCTTGGTTGTCGCCCGCTTCCAGCGCGGCATGCGACAAAAAAGCCGCCAGCGGGCTTAGGGTTTCGTCATCGGCCATCACGCTGTCATCCGGCGCCAACGCCGCGCTGTTGTCCAAGCCTTGGCTGACCGGGCTTTGGGTCAGCACGGCGCCGGTTTCGTCCACCGGCAGCGCCACCGCGTCGCGGCCAAAGCCTTCTTGGGTGACAAAGCTCTCGGCGGCGTTGAGCAATTCTTCCAAGTTTTCCACCCGGTCGGCACCGTCGCGGTCGGCCTTGTAATGCTCAATCAAGCCGCTGTGGGCCAGCACCAGCTCCACAATTTCACGCAAGGTGCAGCCTTGGGTTTGCTCGCGCAACACGTCCAGCTTGGCCACAAAACCGGCCAGCTTGGCCCCCGCCGCCCCGGGCACCACCGCCACGCTGGCGTGCAGCGATGCGCTTTGCCCCCGCGCGGCGTCTTGCAGTTGCTCCAGCGTGCGTGCGCCTATGCCGCGTGGCGGGAAATTGGCCACGCGTAAAAAACTGGTGTCGTCGTTGGGGTTGTCCAGCAAGCGCAGATAGGCCAGCGCGTGTTTGATTTCGGCGCGTTCAAAAAAGCGCAGGCCGCCGTACACGCGGTAAGGCACACCGGCGTTGAACAAGGCCGTCTCCACCACCCGGCTTTGCGCGTTGCTGCGGTAGAGCACAGCAATTTCTTGACGCGGGTAGCCGTCGTTTTTCACCAGTTGCCGCAGTTCATCGACCAGCCACTGGGCTTCTTCAAAATCGGTCGCAGTTTCCATCACGCGCACCGGCTCACCCGGGCCTTGGGCAGTGCGCAGGTTTTTGCCCAAGCGCTGGCTGTTGTGGTCTATCAAGTGGTTGGCCGCATCCAAGATGTGGCCGTGGCTGCGGTAGTTTTCTTCCAACTTGATTTGGTGGGTGACGTCAAATTCGCGCACAAAGTCGGCCATGTTGCCCACGCGCGCGCCGCGAAACGCGTAAATGCTTTGGTCGTCATCGCCCACGGCCAGCACCGCGTTGCCACTGGGCACAAAACGGCCATTGGCTTCGTACCCGGCCAGTTGTTTCAGCCACGCGTATTGCAAGCGGTTGGTGTCTTGAAATTCGTCCACCAAAATGTGGCGAAAGCGCCGCTGGTAGTGTTCGCGCAGCGCGTCGTTGGCTTGCAGCAGTTCAAAGCTGCGCAACATCAACTCACCAAAATCCACCACACCTTCGCGCTGGCATTGCTCTTCGTAGAGTTGGTAAATCTCGACTTTTTTGCGCGTTTCTTCATCGCGCACCACCACCGCGCCTGGGCGCTGGCCGTCTTCTTTGCAGCCGGCAATAAACCACTGCAATTGTTTGGGTGGGAAACGGTCTTCGTCCACGCCAAACTGTTTGCACAAGCGTTTGATGGCACTGAGCTGGTCTTGGGTGTCCAGAATTTGAAACGTCTGCGGCAAGTTGGCCAGCTTCCAATGCGCGCGCAGCAAGCGGTTGCACAAGCCGTGGAAAGTGCCAATCCACATGCCGCGCACGTTCAGCGGCAGCATGGCGGTCAAGCGCGTGAGCATTTCCTTGGCGGCTTTGTTGGTAAACGTCACAGCCAAAATACCGCCCGCACTCACTTGGCCGGTTTGCAAAAGCCACGCAATGCGGGTGGTGAGCACCCGCGTTTTGCCCGAGCCGGCGCCAGCCAGAATCAACGCGTGCTCGGTCGGCAGCGTCACCGCCTGGTGTTGTTCGGGGTTGAGGTGTTGCAACAAGGGCGATGCCGCCATGGCGTCAGAAATCAAAGTCATGCGCCCATTGTAGAAAGGCGGGGCCGGGTTTATTCCAATGCGCTCATTCAAAATGACCGCGCCCATAACCGAAGACAATCAGGTCCCTGAACACATCACCATTTCAACCCAGATCCGGCAGTTCACCGCTGGCTTCCTTTGTGAGAACCCCATGCGACTTTGGTCTTTACATCCTCAATACCTCGATCCACAAGGCTTGGTGGCTTTGTGGCGTGAAGCCTTGTTGGCCCAAGCGGTGCTGCAAGGCAAAACACGGGGCTACCAAGCCCACCCACAATTGGAGCGCTTTCGGGCCCAAAGCGACAGCTTGGCCGCCATTGGGGCTTATTTGTCCGCCGTCTGCGACGAAGCCAGCCTCAGGGGCTACACGTTTGACCGCAGCAAAATTGCCCACGCGTGCAACACCAGCCTTTGCCTGTGACATTGGGCCAGCTGCAATACGAATGGGAACACTTGCTGCGCAAGCTGGCGGTGCGCAACCCCGCCTTGCATGAAAAATGGCAAGCCCTCAAAAGCCCTGTGTGCCACCCACTTTTCAGGGCTCACCCAGGTGAAGTCGCCTCTTGGGAGCGCCCACAGGCCGCCGCGTCATAGTTGGTTGGCCTTAGGAAAAACGATTTCATACAGACAAAAAAACAAGCCACCCTAAGGTGGCTTGTTTTGTGATGCTGGGGTCCGATTAACGGATCACAGCAATTTGTGAGCGCTCGCCACCTTTGAAGGTGAACAAGGTCAGTGCGCCATTTTTAATGTCGCCTTTTTCGTCAAAAGCAATTTGACCGCTCACGCCTTTGTAGTTGGTTTTGAAGAGTTCAGGCAGGTACTTGGCAGGGTCGGCCGAGTCGGCACGCACCATGGCGTCAACCAACACGTTCACGGCGTCGTACACGTAAGGGGCGTACAACTTCACGTCCACATTAAATTTGGCTTGGAAGTCGGTTTTGAATTTCTCAAAAGCCACTTTTTCTTCGCCTTCCACACCACCAGCTTCAGCACAAAACACGGTGTCGTCTTCCACCGAGCCAGCGGCCAGTTTGGGGACTTCAGCGGTACACATGCCATCGCCACCCATGAACTTGGCTTTGATGCCCAGTTGCTTCATTTGACGGATCATGGGGCCGCCCACGGCGTCCATACCGCCGAAGAAGATCACGTCGGGTTTTTTTGCCTTTGATGGTGGTCAAGATGGCGTTGAAGTCGGTGGCTTTGTCGTTGGTGAATTCACGTCCGACCACTTCAGCACCAGCGGTTTTGGCGGCTTTTTCAAACTCGTCAGCCAAGCCTTGGCCATAAGCGGTGCGGTCGTCAATCACTGCCACGGTTTTGGCTTTGAGCGACTCAACAGCGTAACGGCCCAAGGTGCCGCCCAGGTGCACGTCATCAGCCACCACGCGGAAAGCGGTGTTGTAGCCTTGACGGGTGTATTTGGGGTTGGTGGACGAAGGCGAGATTTGGGGAATGCCCGCTGCGTTGTAAATTTGTGAAGCGGGGATGGTGGTGCCGGAGTTCAAGTGGCCCACCACACCGTTGACTTTGGCGTCAACCAGTTTGGTTGCGGCAGCGGTGGCTTGCTTGGGGTCAGCCGCGTCGTCTTCGGCCAACAGTTCAAACGTCACGGTTTTGCCGCCAATTTTTACGCCTTTGGCATTGAGTTCGTCAATGGCCATGCGGGCGCCGTATTCATTGTCTTTACCCAAGTGAGCAATGGGGCCGCTGGTGGGGCCAACGTGGCCGATTTTCACCACGGTGGTTTCAGCAGCAGCCGGCGCTGCATCCGCTGCAGCGGGTGCCGCCGCTTCTTCTGTTTGCCACAAGCGGCCAAAGCCACTGCGGCGGCCAGTACGGCCAGTTTCATTTTGATTTTGCATATAGACCCTAGCAAAATAAGCGTTAGAAAAATGGTCAAAGAAATTGAGCGGAGACAAAGGCTCCACAGCCGTAACGATACCCCAAAAATGCTGCATATTGCCAAATCCGGAAAAAGGCCTAGGGTTTGCCCGATAGTGTGAAACCAGGAATGCGAGTGAAGAGGCACAAACGCAAACTGGCGTTACCCCCGCTTCCACAGACAGATTGGGGCTCTTGGGGGTAGACCCCGGATATGGGGACTCGGAGTTGCTTGCCACCCCGTCTGAGGCGGTCGTGACCACCAGTTTCGGGCGATGCGTTGCGGCTGGCCGTTACCCCCCGGTTCCCCCTGTCTGCCAGTTCTGCACGAATGCAGGGCATGCCGAGCGCTTTGCAGCAAGCTGACATGGGCCTGAGCGCGCGCACTGGGTGCACGTCCAGGCCAAGCGTGGTAACCGCTGGGGCTCACCCGCAGGGTTTGACACAGACGGCACACCGGTCGTTCGGCCTGATTTACCCTCACAACTGCAAAGACGGGGTGGGCATCTTCTCGCTTTTGCCGGCAGACGAGGCCGTAGCCTTTGCCAATATGTCGCACTCCATCTGGACTTGACGCAGTTTGCACCGCAGGTCGATGAGCTCTTGGTGAAAGAAAGTGTCCGCGAAATGGGAGGGGTAAACTCAGTTGAAGCTGCCCGCAGCGCATGGCGCTACAAACTGAGCGGGTCCACATCCACCGCCCAGCGCACAAGGCCCCGCCCAGCGGGGCTTTGTCGCGTTTTGCAGCAGCGCAGGCTGCCAAGCGGCCAAAAAGTGTTTGCAAGGCTTGGCGCGAGGGGCTCTCCAGCAGCATTTGTGCACGTTCCACATGGGCCACGCGCTTGCACCGGCAGCGGCACCGGTGGGGAACAGCGTCACTTGCGCTTGCCCGGGCAAGCCTTGCGCGGCGTCGCTGGCGGCTTGCAAAAAGTGTTGTGCCACATCTTGCGTGCGCGCTTCGGCCCGCACCAGCGCTTGGTAGGCAAACGGCGGCATGGCCGCGTCTTGGCGCTCTTGCAGTTGTTGGGCGGCAAACGCCGGGTAGTCGTGGTGTTTGAGCGCGGCAAACAACGGGTGTTTGTGGGTAGTTGGTTTGCAGCCACAGCTCGCTGGGGCTGGCCAGCGCGGCGTCGCGCCCGGCCCGGCCACCGGCTTGCATCAGCAAAGCAAACAGCCGCTCGGGGGCGCGAAAGTCGCTGGAAAACAAGGCCGAATCCACGCCCACGCCAGCGACCAAGGTGATGCGCCTGAAGTCGTGCCCTTTGGCCACCATTTGGGTGCCCACCAAGATGTCGACTTCGCCGTCGTGCATGGCTTGCAGTTGCGCTTGCAAACTGCCTTTGAGGCGGGTGGAGTCGGCGTCCATGCGGGCCACGCGCACGGGCACGCCATCGGGGTGTTGCACGTGGGCCAGCGCTTGCGCCACCACTTCTTCCAGTTGCTCGCTGCCCCGGCCCAGCGGGGCGATGTCGAGGTTGCCGCAGTCGGGGCAGGTGCGTGGCACGCGGCTGCTGTGGCCGCAGTGGTGGCAGCGCAAGCTGCGGTCAAGCTTGTGAAACACGCGGTGGGCGCTTGCAAGCGGGGCAACCGCTTTTCCAGCCGCAGTCGTGGCAGGCCAACACCGGTGCGTAGCCGCGGCGGTTGATCAGCAACAGGCTTTGCTCGCGGCGCGCCACGCGCTCGGCCAAGGCGTCAACCAAAGCCGGGGCCAGCACCGCGCCCCGGGGCTGCTGGCGCATGTCCAGCACGCGCAACTGAGGGCAGGGCGCCGCCGCCGATGCGCGGTGGGCATGTCAAGGCGCTGGTAGCGGCCTTGCTCGGCGGCGTACCAACTCTCTAACGACGGCGTGGCCGAGCCCAAGATGACGCGGCAATAAGCGGTGTTGTCGGTGTTGTTGGTGGTGTCGGTGCCGATGGTGTGGGCATCGTTTTCCAGCTTGGCGCGGTAAACGGCCAAGTCGCGGGCCGAGTAGCGCGCGCCGTCTTGGCTTTTGTAGCTGGGGTCGTGCTCTTCATCGGCCACGATCAAGCGCAAGCCCCGGCAAGCTGGCCAAGACCGCCAGCCGTGTGCCCAGCACAATGCGCGCCTGCCCGCTGTGCGCGGCCAGCCAGCTGTGCAAGCGCTGCGCGGGTGTGAGGCCGCTGTGCAGCGCGGTCACGTTGGCAGCGCCAAAGCGCTGGGCAAAACGCGCTTCCAGCTGCGGCGTGAGGTTGATCTCGGGCACCATGATCAGCGCTTGCGCCTGGGGATCGGCCGCCAACACTTGTTGCACGGCGCGCAGGTACACCTCGGTTTTGCCGCTGCCGGTGCTGCCAAACAGCAGCAGCGGGCGCTGGGCGCGTTCAAACTGGGCCAGGGCTTGGGCTTGCTCGGCGCTGAGTTCGGGCCAAGGCGTGGCGGGGACGGCCTCGGGGGCGGCTTGCGCTGCCTTGGCATGGCGTTTGAGGCGGCGCGCCAGTTGCACGCTGTCCAATTCGCGCAGCGGCGGTGGCAGCGCGGCCAGTGCCACTTCGCCCACGCTGCGCTGGTAATAGCGCCCGGCAAAGCCCAACAGCGCACGCCAACGCGCATCCAGCGGGGCAATGGCGTCCAACACTTCGGTCACGGGGCGCAGCGTGGTGGCTTCTTGAGGCGGCTCTGCATGGCGGGGGGCGCATCCCACACAATGCCCAGCACTTGCCGCCGCCCCAGCGGCACCCGCACCAAGGTGCCCGGGGGCAAGGCCTGGGTGTGGCTCCACGTCAGTGCGGCCGCTTAAAACCGCTGTGGCTGGGGGTGGGAATGACCACCGAGATGGGAACATCCATGTTGGCGTGTGTTTTTTCAGTTGAGCTTTGGGTTTGGTGTTTAAGTGCTTGATTCGCAAGGCTTTTAAAAACTGTCCCAAAAAACTGTGGATAACTTTGTTGATAGTTCTGTTGGAAGCGCTGCAAGGCCTTGAAAATCAAGGCTTTGACTGGATTGCCTAGAAATCGTGCATAGAACTTTTATTCAACAAAAACAAAGGCTTATCTTATTTTTCCCAAAGTGATGTGGCTTTATAAGCGGATTTTGTTTTGTAGCGTGTCGCAACAAAAATTTTGTGCATAAGTACACGATCTGAGACCGATTTTTGTGTTAGCAGCGCGGCTGTTTTTGGGCTTTAAGCGGGCATTTTTTGTTGCATGACGGCGGTTTAGCGCTGTCTTCAAAGCATGGCAGCACAGACACAAAAACACCCCGAGCGTGTGAACGGTCGGGGTGTGGAGGTGACCTCAGCCCACGTTACATGGAGTCGATAAAACTGCGCAACTTGTCGCTGCGGCTGGGGTGTTTGAGTTTGCGCACCGCTTTGCTTTCGATTTGGCGTATGCGCTCGCGCGTGACGTCAAACTGTTTGCCCACTTCTTCCAGCGTGTGGTCGGTGGACATTTCAATGCCAAAACGCATGCGCAACACTTTGGCCTCGCGCGGCGTCAAGCTGTCCAAGATATCTTTGACCACATCCCGCAGACCGGCTTGCATGGCCGCTTCAAGCGGTGCGGTGTTGGTGCTGTCTTCAATGAAGTCGCCCAAATGGCTGTCGTCGTCGTCACCAATGGGCGTCTCCATGGAGATAGGCTCTTTGGCAATCTTCATGATTTTGCGGATCTTCTCTTCTGGAATCTCCATCTTCTCAGCCAGTATCGATGCATCGGGCTCAAAACCGAACTCTTGCAAATGCTGGCGGCTGATGCGGTTCATTTTGTTGATGGTCTCAATCATGTGAACCGGTATGCGAATGGTGCGCGCTTGATCGGCAATCGAGCGTGTGATGGCTTGGCGAATCCACCAGGTGGCATAGGTTGAGAATTTGTAACCACGGCGGTATTCAAACTTGTCCACCGCCTTCATCAAACCAATGTTGCCTTCTTGGATCAAGTCCAAAAATTGCAAGCCACGGTTGGTGTACTTTTTGGCGATGGAGATCACCAAACGCAAGTTGGCCTCAATCATTTCGCGCTTGGCGTTGCGTGAGCTGGCTTCGCCGTCCACCATGCGCTTGTGAATGGCTTTGAGCTCAGCCAGGGGCACCACCACACTCGCTTGAATGTTGATCAGGTCTTGCTGCAACTCGTGGATGGGCGGCACGTTGCGCTCCATGATGGCGCTCCACGGTTTGCCGGCGGCAGCTTGTTTTTCAGCCCATTGCAGGTTGAGCAAGTTGGCGGGGAAGTCGGCAATGAACTTCTCTTGCGGCATGCCGCACTTTTCCACAATGATTTGGCGCAGCGAACGCTCTTTCTCGCGCACATGGCTCACTTGGGTGCGCACGGTGTCGCACAGTTTTTCAATCGCTTTGGCGGTGAAGCGAATCGTCATCAACTGCTCGGTGATGGCTTTTTGCGTCTTCATGTAGGCCGGGCCGCCGTAGCCTTCTTTGTTGTAGACCTTGTGCAGTTTTTCAAACTGCGTGCCTATGTTATCAAAGCGCGAGAGCGCTTCGCGCTTGAGCTCTTCGAGCTTGCGCGTCAAGGCTTTGGAGCCGCCTTTGCCGTCGTCGTCGTCGGCTTCGTCGTAGTCGTCAAAGTCTTCTTCGGCCACATAGTCGTCGGCTTCGTCGGCATCGGCAAAGCCATCCACAATGGTGGAGATGACGGCTTTGTCTTCCCGAATTTCATGGCCATGGCCAAGATTTCGGCAATGGTGGCCGGGCTTTCGCTGATGGCCTCCATCATGGCGTGTAAGCCGCCTTCAATGCGCTTGGCAATTTCAATTTCGCCTTCACGCGTGAGCAATTCCACCGTGCCCATTTCACGCATGTACATGCGCACCGGGTCGGTGGTGCGGCCAAACTCGCTGTCCCACCGTGGACAAAGCGGCTTCGGCCTCTTCTTCCGCTTCTTCTTCGGTGGCGGCCGTGGGGCCGTTGTTGTTGAGCAGCAAGGTCTCGGCGTCCGGTGTTTGTTCGTACACCGCCACACCCATGTCGTGCAGCAAAGACACCACCACTTCCAGCGTTTCGGCTTCCACCAACCTTGTCGGGCAAGTGGTCGTTGATCTCGCCGTGGGTGAGGTAGCCGCGTGTTTTACCCAGCTTGATCAAGGCTTTGAGTTTTTCCCGGCGCAGCTTGGCTTCTTCTTCCGAGAGCACGGTGTCGTCCAGACCAAACTCTTTCATCAAGGCGCGCTCTTTGGCCTTGCTGATTTTCATGCGCAGCGGTTTGACTTTTTCAACCACTTCTGTGCTTTCTTCGGGCTGCTCTTCGCCTTCCAAATCCTGCTCAATGTCGCTCAAATCGGTGTCGTCAAAATCAGCGCCTTTTTTGTTGGTTTTGCTCGCTGTCTTGCTGCCACGCTTGGCGGCCGGGGTTTTGCTGGCAGCGGTTTTGGTGGCCGCTTTGGTGGTGGTTTTAGCTGCCGTTTTTTTCGCCGCAGCCGCTGGGACTTTGGTCAACTCATCGGCGTTGGCTTTGACTGCAGCGGACTTGGCCGCCGTCTTGGCAGGCGCTTTGGTGGCTGTTTTGCTGGCAGCAGCCGGTGTTTTTTTGGCAGCCACGGCAGTGGTGGTGGAAGGGGATTTTTTAGCGGGCATGAAAACCTCAATAAAAGCAGCGAACTAAAAGGAGAATACAGCGAAGGAAACTCAGCGGGAAAGGCCAAAACCAGCGCGCTTGCCTAGGGTCAGAGCAAAGTCATAACCCCAGGCCAGGGCCGGTTGTGCAAGCTGGGTGGGCGATCATTTGGTGTGCAGTCCTTGCGGATGGGCCGCACAACCGAGGGTTTGTGCGGTGGCCAGGTGGTGATTCCATTGCCATCGTGCGTTGATGGCGGCCAATGTCCGGAGGTGTTGCTGTCGCGCTTGCAAGAGGGGTGGATTATACCCAAGGTGTTGGGTGGCCCGGCACATGTGCGGCGCAATGAGAGTTGTCGGTGCGGCAGATCAAACCGCTGACGCGGCAAAAGAGACGCTGCGCCAGTGGAGGTAAGCGGCTGGGCGGTGGCAAATACAACACCAGCGCGCGGGGCAACGGGCCCGATGCGGGCCACGCGCCCTGCGCAACCGGTTGCCGCGCAGCTCCCCTCGGTAAGAACAAGCTTCCCAAAAATGAGGCATTTCTACTTTGCTCAAAAGGGGATGTTTCTATTTTGGCTAGGCAGCCCCACTTTTGAAAAACACTACAACAAAGGGCGCAATTCCAAGGCGGCGGCACGCAGCAGGGGCAGCCAATACGACTGCACCAGCTCGGCCGTCCAGGGCTGCTGGGTGTTGACGGTATTGAGCGCAGCCACCGTGCGGCCTTGTTGATCGCGCAGCGGCACGGCCAGGGCGTGAACGCCGCGCTCGTGTTCTTCACTGGCCACGCAATAGTCTTGGGCGCGCACCCTCATCCATCAAAAGCCGAAACGCTTTGGGCTCGGTCTGCGTCAACGGCGTTAAGCGGTGCAGCGGGTGTTGCTTCATCCAAGCCGTCAGCTGCCGTTTGTCCAAAGCGGCCAGCAACACGCGCCCGGTGGATGTGGCATGCGCCGGTAAGCGCGCGCCCAAATGCAAGCCATAGGCCATGACGCGGGGCGTGGGCACAGCGGTGGCGTCCATGGCTTGCACCGCCACGCTGCGCGCCACAATCACGCCCTCGCCACCATCAAGCACCGCCGCCGAAAACGCGCCTTGCGTTTGCGCGGCCAAGCGGTTGAGCGTGGGTTGCAAAGCCCGCGGCAAACGCGCTGAGGCCAAATAACTGCCCGAAAACCGCAACACCTTGGCCGAGAGCCAAAAGTAGCGACCATCGGTTTCCAAGTAACCCAAATGCGCCAGCGTCAGCAAATGGCGCCGCGCCGCCGCGCGCGTGAGGCCCGCCCGCTGCGCGGCCAGCGTGGCGTTGAGCCGTTGGCGTTCGGTGTCAAAGCTCTCCAACACCGCCAAGCCTTTGGCCAGGCCAGCAATGAAATCGGCATGTGCAATATCCATTGCGCGATCATCGCACAAACGATCCAATCATCGCGCAATTCATGGGCGGCGCTCTGGCTCATGCGCGGCAACAACTCTAAGCTGGCACCCCAGTTTTAGCCACCACGGAGAGACACACATGCGCACCCAAGTTGCCATCATTGGTGCAGGCCCTTCGGGTCTGTTGCTCGGTCAATTGCTGCACAAGGCCGGCATTGACAACATCATCATCGAACGCCAAAGCCCTGACTACGTGTTGGGCCGCATACGCGCGGGCATTCTGGAGCAAGTGATGGTGGACTTGCTGCACGAAGCCGGCATAGGCGAGCGGGTGGACAGCGAAGGCACGCCCCACCACAGCATTGATTTTGTTTTTTCAGGCCAACGCCACGCTATTCCCGTGAGCGATTTGACCGCTGGCAAAGTGGTCACGGCCTACGGCCAAACCGAGGTCACACGCGATTTGATGGATGCGCGCCAAGCGGCCCAGTTGCCCACGGTTTACCAGGCGCAAGACGTCAGCATTCACGACTTTGATACCGAGCAGCCCCGGGTGCGCTACGTGAAAGACGGCCAAACGCATGAGGTTGCGTGCGACTTCATCGCCGGCTGCGACGGCTTTCACGGCGTCTGCCGCGCCAGCGTGCCCAAAACCGCCATCACCGAATACGAAAAGGTTTACCCCTTTGGCTGGCTGGGCGTGCTCTCAGACACGCCGCCGGTCTCGCCCCACGCCATCGTCTACGCCAACAGCGAGCGCGGCTTTGCCCTGTGCTCCATGCGCTCCCTGACGCGCAGCCGCTACTACGTGCAATGCCCCTTGGATGACAACATCCAAGACTGGAGCGACGAACGCTTTTGGGACGAACTCAAACGCCGCTTGGACACCGACTTGGCCACACGCTTGATCACCGGCCCCAGCATTGAAAAAAGCATTGCCCCACTGCGCAGCTTTGTGGCCGAGCCCATGCGCTTTGGCCGCTTGTTTTTGGCCGGCGACGCCGCCCACATCGTGCCGCCCACCGGCGCCAAAGGTTTAAACCTGGCCGCCAGCGATGTGAAATACCTCTCCAGCGGCTTGATTGAGTTTTACCGCGAGCGCTCCCCGCGTGGGCATAGACCACTACTCTGAGCGGGCACTGCGCCGCGTATGGCGCGCCGAGCGTTTTTCTTGGTGGTTGACATCGCTGATGCACCGCTTTCCCGACACCGCCGGGTTTGGGCAAAAAGTGCAAGAAGCCGAACTGGAATACCTGGTGCACTCCAAAGCCGGCATGACCACCGTTGCCGAAAACTACGTGGGCTTGCCTTTGGACTTTGGTGGGTAAACCCAGATCCGGCAGTTGACCGCTTGTTTTTGTCATGAAAGCCTGATGAGCCTTGAGCTTTACCTCGTTGTTGACGCTCACCATTTGGGTGACAGCGCTACGCACTCATTGGCACCGCGCTGGCCGCGCCATGCGGCGTTGCTTCTCCTTGCGGGCAGCAGCCCGCAGCGTCGGCGCGCCTTGCCTGGCACGCCCAGCGCGGCACCACCGTGCACGTCCAACTGCCGGATCTAGGTTAAAGCCCCCGCGCTGCCTGCGGCGTCACCCCTGCACCAACCTCCAAGGGGCGCCAGCAGCGGATCGGCAAAGCCGACTCCGCGCTGGCCTGGGGCTTAAGACACGCGCGCTGGAGCGGCTGTCGCATCGGTTGTCACTCGCGTTGCGTTGCCGCGCAAAATTTCGGGCACCATGGATACGTCAACCACCAAACGTTCACCCTGCCCCACCACGCGCCATGCCCGCACCCACCACCGCCCCAAAAACCTTAAAACCCTTGCGCGGTGTGCGTGTGCTCAGCTTGGCGCTCAACCTGCCCGGCCCGGCCGCCCTCATGCGCCTGCACGCCATGGGTGCCAGCTGCACCAAGGTTGAGGCCGCCCGCCCCCGCCAGCTTGAATCCGGGCTTAATGAATGCGGGCTTAACAACTGGCTTAAACAGCGGCGACCCCATGGGCCAATACAGCCCCAGCGCCTACGCCACTTTGCACAGCGGCGTGCGCACCCTCACCATCAACTTAAAGTCGGCCCAAGGCCAAGCCCGGTTGCAGCGTGAACTGGCGCGCAGCGACGTGTTGTTGACCTCATTTCGCCACCTCGGCCTTGCACAAGCTGGGCCTGGGCTGGAAAGCGCTGCACAAGGCCCACCCCACGCTCAGCGTGGTGGCCATCGTCGGCGCGCCCGGCCCACGCGCCGAAGAACCCGGCCACGACCTCACCTACCTGGGCCGAGGCCGGCCTGGTCACCGGGCTGGATGTGCCCGCCACCTTGTTTGCCGACATGGGCGGCGCCCTCATGGCCACCGAAGCCGTGCTCAAAGCCGTGTTGACCCAAAAGACCAGCGGCCAAGGTGTATTCCAAGAAGTGGCCTTGAGCGACGCCGCCGCCTGGCTGGCACTCGCCCCGACACTGGGGCCTGACCCAAGCCAACGGCGCCGTGGGCGGCGCCCACGCCGGCTACCGCGTCTACCCCTGCAAAAACGGCCGCGTCGCCCTGGCCGCGTTAGAGCCCCACTTTGCCGCCGCGCTGTGCCAGGTGGTGGGCGTGGAGATGCAAGGCATGGTCACCCTGTTTAACCCCGACACCCACGCGGCAGTGGCGCGGTTTCTGGCTGGGCAGACGCGGGCGCAGTTGGACAGGCTGGCGGTGAAGCACGACTTGCCGTTGCAGACGTTGGAGTGAGTGCGGTTTCGAAGGCCGGATTGAACGGCTGGTTTGCAGCGGTTGCAGCCCGCTAATCACTAACCGTGTATGACTGCTTCCGGCCAAGAGGGGCACTCAGCGTTTGCGCCCAAAAGCTGCCACTCTGATCTTTTGCCCGATTAGCGTCTTCGGGCGAGTAGTGCGCTTTTCTTGTCTATGCATACCTTGGTAGGCGAAGACGGCCTGTTGCTACCCTACACTGCTGAAAGGTAAAACTTTTCGATCTCAGGTATGGCACTCGGCGACTATTTCAAAGGTCCTCAACACAAGGCCAACGCGGCACGGCTTGAGGCTGAACTTCAGGATCAGCAAAAACGATATCAAGCAGATCTGCAGGCGTTGCAGACAAAATTTGATCAACTGGAAAGAAAAGCGCGCGAGATCGGGTTGCTAGATCTTTTGGCTGTGCAGAAAAAGATTCAGGAAGATGAGTCGATGCTTGTGGAGGTTAAGTCCAAGGTCGATGCGGCCATGGCAGAGCTGCAGGAGGCTCGTGCAACGCTTCAGGAAGTACAAAAGCAGATCCTGGTAGCGGAGGAGACCGTCGAGCTGGAAACGTTTTCGCTGTATCACCCAAAACTATCAATTCACAAACAGCGCCGAATACAAGGCGCGGCTGGATGTGATCCGGGAAGTTCAAAAGCATACCGCGAGGGGTTTGAGCGCAGAAGTCGATGCCTGGGACAACCAGGCTGTTCAGCTGACAAAAGTTGAATGGAAGAAGCTGCGCAAGGATGCTCTGAAGTTGGCGCTTCGAGCCTTCAACAGCGGGAGTGAGTATTGCATCGACAAAGTGAAGTTCAACAACGTTGAGAGGATGGAGGAGCGTATCCGAAAATCGTTTGAGACCTGCAACAAGCTTTTGAAGAATGTCGGTGTTTGGTGGAAAGACGCTGTCTTGGAGCGCAAACTTCAGGAGCTTTATCTTGCGCACGAGTATCAGATGAAACGGCAGGAGGAAAAGGAGGTTGCGCGGCAGGCGAGGGAAGACCAGCGGGAACAGGAAAAACTCGAGAAAGAAATCCGGGAAGCGCGCGCCAAGATCGAGAAGGATCGTCTCCACTTCATCGGGGCTCTACAAAGGTTGCAGCAGCGCTTAGCGGATGCCACTGATCAGCAGGAGCGCGAAGATCTGCAAGTCCGCATCGATGAGATCAGTACCCAAAACAGCAAGCTGGATGAAGAGGAAAAGCAGCTTGACTACCGTGAGCAAAATGCGCGTGCCGGCTACGTCTACGTGATCTCCAACATCGGCGCGTTTGGTCAGGGGGTCTACAAGATCGGTATGACCCGGCGCCTGGAGCCCATGGAGCGTGTAGACGAATTGAGGGCGACGCTTCAGTACCATTCCGATTCGATGTGCATGCGCTTGTTTTCTCAGACAACGCGCCAGCTCTGGAGGCGAAGCTACACGCCCATTTCGCGGCCGGGCGGCTCAACAAGGTCAATGGGCGCAAGGAATTCTTCCAGGCTGACCTCAAGGAGATCGAGGCGGTGATCCGAGCAAACTACGATGCGGTAGTTGAAGTGACCCACGCCGCTCCTGCGGAGCAATACCGAGAGAGCCTTAGACTGACGATGCCTCTGGACTCAATACAAGCTTCAAAGCTCGTCGCTTCGGGGCTTGATACGGGTGGCATCTAGCACCCCCGTTCCTGAACGACCGCTTAGCTTAGCTGGCATTTACCGCTTTGGGTCGGCTGCTACCAGTCGGCAGAATTTCTGCAATGTCTGCTTCCAGCCTGAAGCCGCCATTGAAAATTCAGGGTTTGAAGCCGCACGCTTTGGCAACCTCATCACCCCGCAACGGCTTCAACCCCTTTGGCCCATTGCGGCGGGCGCGGCACCTGCCAATGCCATTGGCCACCACTCCAGCGGGCCACCAGTTTCGGCCCAGCCACACCGGCGCGGCCTGCGCCCGATGTGTCCGTACAGCAGCGCCAGATCGGCCAGCGGAATGGCCTCGCGCAGATGGGCCAACGTGCGTGGGTAGCGGGCCAATATGCGTTCGACCGGCACATCGTGCCCACCTTCTGACACCCGCGTGGTCACGCGCTGCAGCAGTTGATTGGGATCGTCCACACACACCACCAACAGCACCACCGCAAAGTTTGCGGCGCGCGCCTGGCGGATTAAATCGAGTTTGGACGGATGGGAAAACACCGTCTCGCTCACAAACGTGTGGCCTGTCTGCAGGCTTTGCTGGCGACGGTCATCGGCCCACTGCCGGGCCAGGCGCGAGCGTTCATTGGCATCCGCCACATGGGTCAGGTGCTGCGCTTCGTACAAGTCGGCGTTGATGAATTCGGCTTGGGCGGGCAACAAACCTTGCTCCAGCGCAGCGCGGTACAGCGTGGACTTGCCAGCGCCGTTGGGCCCCGCCAGCAGAAAGAACACCGGGCGTAATGCCGGTGGCCCACCAGCAGCTGGCGCTGGGCTCAAGCGACCTGCAGCTGGCGCTGGGCTCAAGCGACCTGCAGCGCCTTGCGCCGATTGCTCTGCACAGTTTTTGCGCACCGCCTGGGCCAGGGTGCTTTGTGCTTCAGCCTGCAAAAAAGCGGCTTCGATGGCATCCACCG
>JASJYW010000027.1:55600237-55633146 GCA_030386875.1 Morinoia aosen
TCAGCCAGATCAGCAGTTGATGTTCACCAAAAACCTGTCCATCGCTGGGGGCTTGTTGGCTTTGGTAGCCTTCGGCGGCGCTGGCTGGAGCTGGGACGCTAAACGCGCCGCCTGAAGGCCGGTGTTTGTATTTCCTTTGTTTGTTAAAGAAAGACTGTGATGAAAAAAATTGTTGTGGTTTACCACTCCGGCTACGGCCATACCCAACGCATGGCCCAAGCCGTGGCGCAAGGCGCCAAGGCCGAGTTGTTGGCGATTGATGCCGACGGCAACTTGCCCGAAGGCGGTTGGGAGCAATTGGCGGCGGCCGACGCCATCATCTTTGGCAGCCCCACTTACATGGGCAACGTGAGCTGGCAATTTAAAAAGTTTGCCGACGCCTCCAGCAAGCCCTGGTTTGTGCAAGCCTGGAAAGACAAAATCGCCGCCGGCTTTACCAACAGCGCCAGCATGAACGGCGACAAAGCCGGCACTTTAAAACACCTTGATGACCTTGGCCATGCAACACGGCATGTTGTGGGTGAGCCACGGTGCCAAGCCCAGCAACGCCAAAACCGCGCAGCGCAAACGACGTCAACTATTTGGGCTCTTACATCGGTGCCATGGCACAAAGCCCATCAGACGCTGGCGCTGACGAAATGTTGCCCGGCGACTTGGAAACCGCCCGCTTGTTTGGCGAACGTGTGGCCCAAGTGGCCAGCAAGTTCACCGCGTAATCACTCCATAAACGGCGGCTTGCCTTCGTTTTTGCAGCGGTATCTGCTGCGGTATTTACTGCGGTATGTGCCGCACCACGCGTGCCCCTTTTGAGGGGCACGCGGCGTTTTGAAAACACCCACCAGCCGGCCTCGCGGCGCAGGCGCAGGCATACTTGGCGCATGACGCTTTTGAACTTGTTACCTTGGGCCGATTGGCTGGCACTGCTGTGTTTTGTGGCTTTGTGGATGGGTTACGCCTGGTTTGCGCGTCACCTGGCCCAGCGCAAGCCTTCGCTGCTGGCCACCACCAACCGCTACCGGCGCTATTGGATGGAGCAAGCCTCGGCGCGCGACCCGCGCATGTTGGACGGTTTTGATTGTGCAAAGCCTGTCACAAACGCCGTCGTTTTTTTCCTCCACCGCCATTTTTGTCATTGGGGGCTTGTTTGCTTTATTGGGCACCACCGACAAAGCGGCGGCTTTGGTCAGCGAAATGCCGTTTGTCCAGACCACCTCGCTGATGGTGTTTGAGTTCAAAGTGGCTGTGTTGGTGGGCATTTTTGTCTATGCCTTTTTTCGCTGCTCGTGGTGCATGCGGCAATACACGTTTTTGTCTTTGGTCATAGGCAGCATGCCGCCGCCCGAGGCTTTTGCCAGCGGTGCGCAAGACCGCGAGAGCTTTGTGCGCCGCGCCGCCGATTTGGTGGAGTCGGCCGCTGAGACGTTTAACGACGGCTTGCGCGCGTATTATTTTTCCTTTGCCGCCATCGCCTGGTTTTTCTCCCCCTTGGCCATGGTGGTGGGTACGGTGGTGGTGGTTTTGATTTTGTACCGGCGCGAATTTCACTCCGAGGTGTTGGAGATTCTCAAAGAGTAGGCATGGGCGTTGGCGTTGGCGTTGGTATCCATGCGTTGGCGGCGTTTCGCAGCTTCATCCGCGCTGAGTACCAGCACTGGGGCCGCATTGTGCAAGCGGCAGGGCTGGAGAAGCAGTAAGCTCAGTGACCGTGCGATGATCAAGTGCAGGCAGGGCTTCTGGCCAGTCTGCGCTTGTTCACGTTTTGTCTCGGTGTTTTTTTACAAACAATTTCATGGCCTATTCCCCAGTTTCCGCCTCCCGCACCGGCGGTCAAATTTTGGTGCAACAGCTTCTGGTTCATGGCGTGCAGCAATTGTTTTGCGTGCCCGGTGAGAGTTATCTGGCCGTGTTGGACGCTTTGCACGACGCCGACATTGCCGTCACCGTCTGCCGCCAGGAAGGGGGCGCGGCCATGATGGCCGAGGCCCAAGGCAAGCTCACCGGCCAGCCGGGCATTTGTTTTGTCACACGCGGCCCCGGCGCCACCAATGCCTCGGCGGGTGTGCACATTGCCCACCAAGACTCCACGCCCATGATTGTGTTTGTGGGCCAAGTGGCGCGTGAAACCAAAGGCCGCGAGGCGTTTCAAGAGCTGGACTACCGCGCCGTCTTTGGCACCATGGCCAAGTGGGGTGGTGGACATTGACGACCCGGCCCGCTTGCCCGAATTGATCTCGCGCGCGTTTTCACGTTGCCACCTCAGGCCGTCCCGGCCCGGTGGTGGTGGCCTTGCCCGAAGACATGTTGACCGAAACCGCCGCCGTGGCCGACGCGCTGCCGTATCAAGTCACCGAAACCCACCCCAGCCCCAACGCTTTAAACGATCTACGCGCGCGCTTGCAAGCGGCCCAGCGCCCTGTGCTGATTTTGGGCGGCAGCCGTTGGTCGGTACAAGCGGTGCAAGACATCGCGCAATTTGCCCAGCACTGGCAGCTGCCGGTGTATTGCTCGTTCCGCCGGCAAATGCTGTTCTCGGCCCACCACCCCCAGCTACGCGGGTGACTTGGGCCTGGGTGTCAACCCCAAACTGTTGGCCCGCATTCAAGCCAGCGATTGTGTGCTGGTCTTGGGCGCGCGCTTGTCAGAGGTGCCCTCGCAAGGCTACAGCTTGCTGGCCATACCCAACCCCACCCAAGCGCTGGTGCACATACACGCCGATGCCGACGAGTTGGGCCGCATCTACCGCGCCACCTTGCCCATACACGCCACGCCGCAAGCGATGGCAGCGGCCTTGGCCGCGCTCAAGCCTGACGCTGCGCCGGGCTGGGCTGCCCACACCCAAGCGGCGCGGGCCGACTACCTGAGTTGGAGCGACCCCCGCGCCGATACGCTTGCCGGGCCACTTGCAAATGGGCGAAGTGATGCAACACCTGGAAAACGGTTTTGCCCGCCGATACCATTTTCTGCAACGGCGCGGGCAATTTCGCCACCTGGGTACACCGCTTTTGGCCGTTTACCACCTACGCCAGCCAACTCGCACCCACCAGCGGCTCCATGGGCTACGGCTTGCCCGCTGGTGTGGGCGCCAAGCGCTTGTGGCCGCAGCGCGAAGTGGTGGTGTTTGCAGGCGATGGCGACTTTCTCATGCACGGCCAAGAGTTCGCCACCGCCGTGCAATATGGTTTGCCTCTCATCGTGGTGTTACTGGACAACGGCATGTACGGCACCATACGCATGCACCAAGAGCGCGAATACCCAGGCCGTGTCAGCGCCACGCAATTAAAAAACCCTGACTTCAAAGCCTATGCCCAGGCCTTTGGCGGTCACGGTGAACGGGTAGAAACCACCGCCGACTTTGCCCCAGCATTGGCGCGGGCCCGCGCCAGTGGCTTGCCCAGCGTGTTGCACTGCTTGCTAGACCCCGAGGCCATCACACCCACGGCCACCTTACAAGGCCTGCGGGCGGCGGCGCAAGCGTCTGCGGTCTAAGGCCTAAGGCCTAAGGCCTAAGCGCTAGCCCTCTGCAAACGCTGCGTTGGAGCTGCGATACTGCAACCCATGACAACCGCATTGATCACCGGAGCGAGTTTCCGGTTTGGGCGCTGAATTTGCGCGCCAACTCGCCGCCCAAGGCCAGCACCTGGTGTTGGTCGCCAGAGACCAAGCCGCGCTAGAGGCTTTGGCGCAGACGCTGCGCCAAAGCCATGGTGTTGAGGTCGAGGGTGCTGGCTGCCGATTTGCTGGACGCTGCCGCCGTGCAGACGGTGTGCCAGCGTTTGGCCGATACCGCCAAGCCCATTGATGTATTGGTCAACAACGCCGGTTTTGGCTTGCCGCTGGACTTTGAGAACAACGACATTGAAGCCGAGGTGGCGCATTTGCGCTTGCACGACGAAGTGCCCATGCGCTTGAGCCACGCAGCGCTCAAACCCATGTTGGCGCGTGGGCAGGGCCGCATCATCAACGTGGCCTCCGTGGCCGCGTTCATGCCGCGTTCCACCTACGCGGCGGCCAAAAGCTGGCAAGTGGTTTTTCAGCCGCTGGGCCAATGTGTATTACCAAGGCCGTGGGGTTTCGGTCACGGCCTTGTGCCCAGGTTTTACCCACACCAATTTTCACGAGCGCTTGGGCTTGCCGCCCGGGCAAGAGGGGCGTTTCGAGCTGGATGTGGCTCAACGCCAGCGACGTGGTGCGTGACGGTTTGCGCGACAGCGAACGCGGGCGCTCGGTGAGCATTCCTTCGTTCAAATACCGGCTGCTGGTGGGCGTTCTCAAATGGCTGCCTGACACGCTGGTGGTGCGGCTGGCCACCCAAGGGCGGTTGAGCGTTTTTACAGCAGGCGCTGCTTTTCAGCGCGTGAGGCCGTACACCAGCAAACCGTCGCGGTCGCGCTCGAACGTCACACGGCTTGGATCCACGCCTTGCGCTGGGTAAAACGCTTGCGTCAGCGCCAACTCAGTGACGCCGACTTTGAATAAACCACCTTCACCACTGTGGATCAGTAGTGTCCGGTCAAATGAACCGAAATCGGCAAGGAATTGAGTATTGATGAGGGATTGCGGCGATTTTTGTTTGGTGCCGATTTGATTTCGAATCTCTCAAACGTGTGTAACTTCCAAGGCGTTTTCTCCCTGGAGGTTTCCCATGAATGCTGGCAAAACCGTGTTCGCGCAACTCATGGAGTTTGTCCCGTGGACCAGCTTCGCACGCATCGTTGCCCGATACGGTGGCGATCGTGGTGTTCGCACCTTCAACTGCGCCGAACAATTTCGGGCTATGGCTTTTGCCCAGCTGACTGGGCGTGAGAGTTTGCGCGATATCGAGGTCACACTCAGCGCCAATACCAGCAAGCTGTACGCCATGGGCTTTCGACATGGCGTTCGCAGGGCCACTTTTGCGGATGCCAACGAATCACGCAGCTGGCAAATTTGGGCAGACTTGGCCTCTGTCCTGATCCGACGCGCTCGCAAACTCTATGGCAACGAGTCGTTTGGACTGGATCTCAAAAGTACGGTCTATGCGCTGGATTCGACCACCATCGATCTGTGCCTGAGTCTGTTCGACTGGGCCCCGTTTCGCAGCACCAAAGCGGCGGTGAAGCTGCACACGTTGCTGGACTTGCGCGGTGCTATTCCCGCCTTCATCCACATCAGCGATGGCAAGATGCACGACGGCTGTGTGCTGGACATGTTGCCTATCGAAGCTGGTGCGTTTTACGTCATGGATAGAGGGTACGTGGACTTTTCGCGCCTGTACGCCTTACACCAAAGCGCAGCGTTCTTTGTGACCCGTGCCAAAAGCAATCTCAATGCCAGGCGGGTGTATTCGACGCCAGTGGACAGAGCAACCGGCATCATCTGCGATCAGTCAATTGCGCTGAACCGACACAGCACAGCCAGCGATTATCCCGAGCACTTGCGCCGCATTCGTTTCAAAGACCCCGAGTCGGGCAAGACGCTGGTGTTTTTGACCAACAACACGGCCTTGCCTGCATTGCGTATTGCCGCGTTGTACAAACACCGTTGGCAAGTCGAGTTGTTTTTCAAATGGATCAAGCAACACCTTCGCATCAAGCGATTTCTGGGAACCAGCGAGAACGCGGTCAAGACGCAAGTTTGGTGCGCAGTGGCAACCTACGTACTCCTTGCCATCGTCAAAAAGGAGCTGCAATTGAACGCCTCGCTCTACACTTTGCTACAGATTTTGTCGGTCTCGGTTTTTGAGAAATCCCAGCTTTCATGCGCCTTGCAGACCGATGTCAACACATTCGATAGGCCAGACTCTGATAACCAGTTTGAATTTATTCGATTTTTAACCGGACACTACTGACTGTGGATGGGAGTGCGCTTTGGTGGTTGCTGGGGTTTTTAAAACCCCGTAAAGTTGAAAATAAAACAATATTTTGTGATATTTCTTTTTTAATGGTTTAAATTCAGGTTGAAAAAGGTTTAATATGCAAAAAAATTGTTGAAGTAACTTTAGAAATCAAACCATGCTTCGCTCGTTCACTCTGCAAAACTTCCAGTCGTTCAGAGAGCCCGTGCAGGTATCGCTGGAACTGAACCGCCCACACCCCGGAGGATGGCCGCTCCTGTACGTCTGCGCTGGGCACTCGCCTTTCCAAAGCCATCGCAGTCGTAGGTGCCAACGCAAGCGGTAAAAACGACTTTGATCAAGTCGTTGGTCTTTGTTAACTGGTTTGTCAAGCACTCGTTTCATGCCAAGCCAGACGAGACGATTCCCCTGACCCCTCACTTTTCAGCAGCAGCTGAACCCAGCACGTTTGAGGTGGAGTTTGAGTACGACGGTCGTGAATGGCGCTACCGTCTGAGCGCCTCAAGGGATCGCGTGTATCACGAGGCGCTTTACAGCAAGCAAAGCCGTGCTTTTTCGTATGTCTTTACCCGTGAATGGAATTCTGAGCGCAAGGGTTACACGGTTAAACAACAGCAGTTTGGCATGCCGCAAAAAGAAGCCGAGAAAGTTCGTGAAAAGGCATCTCTGATCTCAACGGCTGCGCAATACGAGGTGGAGTTGGCCTCGAAGCTGGTGTCAGCCAATGTCTTGAGTAACGTTCATAGCCTTGGTCGTCAGGCCATGGATCAGGACCAGATCATGCACGCTTCTGAGTTCTATGCCGAAAACACCGCTGTTCGTGACCAGATGGCGACACTGTTGAATCAGTGGGACTTTGGTTTGTCCGATGTGCGCGTCGAGAAACACACGGTGACGCGTGAGAGCGGTAAGACTGAAGACATCCACATTCCTTTTGGCATTCACCGCGTGGGCGACAAGGAGCATCCACTGATGTTCTTGCATGAATCCAGCGGCACGCAAGGCGCATTCATATTGCTGTCCCGGATCCTGCCCGCATTGCAACAAGGTGGTCTGGTCATTATTGATGAGCTTGAAGCCGATCTCCATCCCCACATGCTCACGCCCATACTGGATTTGTTCTTCTCTCCGAAGACGAATCCCCACAACGCACAGATTATTTTCACCTGCCACTCCATTGAGGTTTTAAGTCTGCTGCACAAGGCGCAAGTGGTGTTGGTCGAAAAAGACGAGCAATGCGAGAGTGATGCCTGGCGACTGGACAGCGTCAAGGGTGTTCGTGCCGATGACAACCTGTACGCCAAATACATGGCGGGTGCTTACGGCGCCATCCCTCAGCTGTGAGGAGCGGTGATGGCGCGCAAACAGCATCAGGTTCGCAAAACGCTGTTGATTGTTGGTGAGGGGGACTCGGAGGAGGCCTTCCTCAAGCACTTGTGTGATCTGTATTGCGCTGGCGGCGCTGGCGTGGCGGTGACTATCCGCAATGCACATGGCAAAGGACCGGAGCACGTGATTGATCACGCAGCAAGGCAGGCCAGGATTTACAGCTATGACCTACGTGCCGCCCTGCTTGACACGGATATTCCCTGGACCGAAAAACTGAAAAAGAATGCTCGAAAGGCCAAGATCAACATGATCGGCTCGATACCTTGTTTCGAAGGTCTGTTGCTGTCTATCTTGGGAAAGCGTCCGGCTGAACAATGCGCAGACTGCAAAAAAGCGATTCGGCAGTTGATAGATGTCGATTTGACGGAGCGTCAAGGCTATGCCAAGCCCTTTTCAAGAACAGTACTTGATGCCGCTAGATTAAAAGTCACTGAACTGGATCGGTTGCTGAAAGCCTTTGAGGGACATTGAGGTTGTGTGCGGCAAGCGCCGCTTTCAGCGCGTGAGGCCGTACACCAGCAAACCCAGCCACTCATGCAGCGCAGTTTGCCAACTGAGCAAGCTGTTGGCCATGGAATAGGCGTACCACGGCGTTGCCACCCCGGTTTTGTAATCCACCGGGGTAAGGCGTGACGGTACAACCGGTGGCATCAAATTCGGCTTTGGCGCGCGGCATGTGCCAAGCCGAGGTCACCAGCAGCCACATCGGTTTTTCCGTGCGGCATTGAGTGCCCAAGAGCTGGGCCACTTGCTGGGGCGTTTTCTCGCGTGTTGCGTGAGCCGCGCTCGAACGTCACACGGCTTGGATCCACGCCTTGGGCTTGGTAAAAGACTTGTGCCAGAGCCGACTCGGTGACGCCGGTTTGCAGCTCGGTGACGCCGGTTTGCAGTAAGCGGCCCTTCGCCGCTGGAGAAAACCAACTTCCATTGCGGGTGTTGGCGCAACAAAGCCAAAGGCTCTGTCATGCGCTCAGCGGCCGCGCCCAGTGGCACTTGGTTATGCGCCAAAAAAATGGACGGATGCCCCAGCGCGCCGCCCAGCACAATGACGCCCGCGTAGCCATTCAAGGCCGCCGGGTTGGGGGCGGTGTAGCGGTTTTCCAGTGGCCGCAGCAGCGCGTCTGGCAGGGCTTGAAAACCCAGCAGCCCCAGCACCACCAAGCCGCCCCACAACATGCTGATAGCGGTTTTGCGCCAGCGCAGCAAGATCAGCAAGGCCAGCGCCCACCACAACGCCAGCCAGAACACAGGCTGGGTGATGGCGGACAGCAGTTGGGAAGCGACGAACAAAAGCGGTTTTGAACGGGCTTAACAGGCGGTTAACTGGCGCTGGTTTCCAGCTCAGCGATGGGCACGCAGCTGCAAAACAGGTTGCGGTCGCCGTAGACGTTGTCCACGCGGCCCACGGGGGGCCAGTATTTGAGCGTGTTGCCTGTGGGCACTTGGCCGCCCACTTCGCGCGAGTAGGGGTGTGACCAGTCGGCCTGCATCAGTTGTGCGGCGGTGTGTGGGGCGTTTTTCAGCGGGTTGTTGTCTTGCGGCCAAGTGCCGTTTTCTATGGCGCGGATTTCTTCGCGTATGGCGATCATGGCGTCAATAAAGCGGTCCAACTCTTGCAAGGTTTCGCTCTCGGTGGGCTCGACCATCAGCGTGCCGGCCACCGGGAAGCTCAGCGTGGGGGCGTGAAAGCCGTAGTCGATCAAGCGTTTGGCCACGTCTTCGGCGCTGACGCCGCTGGTTTCTTTGAGTGGGCGCAAGTCCAAAATGCATTCGTGGGCGACGTGGCCGTTGGCGCTGGCGTACAGCGTGGGGTAGTGGTCGGCCAAGCGGGTGCTGATGTAGTTGGCCGCCAAAATGGCCGCCTCAGTCGCATGGCGCAAGCCGTCCGGGCCCATCATGCGGATGTACATCCAGCTGATGGGCAATACCGCTGCATTGCCCAAAGGCGCAGCGCTAACCGCGCCAACAGGAGCCCCCACGCTTGTCGCTGCGCGTACTGCGCTGCCCCCCGAGGGGGCGCTGCCTTGCTTGGGGCGGCCCCTGCGCTGCGGCCTCCACGCCACTGGCAAGACCACCGGCTGCGTGCCCGGGCAAGAAGGGAACAAGGTCCTCTACCACGCACACGGGGCCAATGCCAGGGCCGCCGCCACCGTGGGGAATGCAAAAGGTTTTGTGCAGGTTCAAGTGGCTGACGTCGCCGCCAAATTCACCCGGTGCGGCCACGCCCACCAGGGCGTTCATGTTGGCGCCGTCCACGTAAACGCGGCCGCCGTGGGCGTGCACGATTTGGCACAGCTCTTTGACGCCAGTTTCAAACACGCCGTGGGTGCTGGGGTAGGTGATCATCACGCACGACAAATTGTCTTGGTGTTTTTCGCACGCGGCGCGCAAGGCGGCGATGTCGACGTTGCCGTTGGCGTCACATGGCGTGACCACCACTTGCAAGCCGGCCATTTGTGCGCTGGCCGGGTTGGTGCCGTGGGCGCTGCTGGGAATCAAACAGACTTTGCGGTGGCTCTGGCCGCGTGAGGCGTGCCAGGCTTGTATGGCCAAGAGGCCGGCGTATTCGCCTTGGGAGCCGGCGTTGGGTTGCAAGCTGATGCCTTGGTAGCCGGTGGCCTCGCACAGCCAGGCGCGCAGTTGCTCATCGAGCAAGCGGTAGCCTTGTTGTTGCTCGGCCGGCGCAAACGGGTGGATGTGGGCAAACTCGGGCCAGGTGATGGGAATCATCTCGCTGGTGGCGTTGAGCTTCATGGTGCAAGAGCCCAGCGGAATCATGCTGCGGTCCAGCGCCAAGTCTTTGTCAGACAGCGCGCGTATGTAGCGCAACATGCCGGTTTCGGAGTGGTGGCTGTTGAACACCGGGTGGGTGAGGAAGGTGCTGCTGCGGCGCAAAGCGGCGGGGATGAGCGGCGCTATGCCGGCTTCAAAGTCGGCCACTTTCGGCAGGGTTTGGCCGGTGGCAAAACACGACCACAACAATTCAATGTCGGCGCGGGTGGTGGTTTCGTCCAGCGACATGGACACGCATTGGCCCCACATCACACGCACGTTGGCGCGCTGCGCCCGGGCTTTGGCGGCCACGGCTTGCGCGGCGGCGGCGTCGGGCAGGTGGAGGGTGACGGTGTCAAACGCGGTGTCGTTGTGGGCGGTGGTCAAGCCCATGGCTTTAAAGCCTTGGGTCAAGATGGCGGTGTAGCTGGCCACGCGCTGGGCAATGCGTTTTAAGCCTTCAGGGCCGTGGTAGACGGCGTACATGCTGGCGACCACGGCGGGCAAGACTTGCGCGGTGCAAATGTTGCTGGTGGCTTTTTCGCGGCGAATGTGTTGTTCACGCGTTTGCAGCGCCAAGCGGTAAGCGGGTTTGCCGTGCACGTCCACACTCACACCCACCAAACGGCCGGGCAGTGAGCGTTTGTAGTCGTCGCGGCAGGCCATAAACGCCGCGTGTGGGCCGCCTGCGCCCATGGGCATGCCAAAGCGCTGGGTGGAGCCGACCACAATGTCGGCGCCCCATTCACCGGGCGGCGTGAGCAAGGTCAAGGCCAGCAAGTCGGTGCAGGCAATAAACGCAGCGTTTTTGGCGTGCACGCGCTCGGCGTCGGCGCGCCAGTCGTCAATGCGGCCGCTGGTGCTGGGGTATTGCGCCAGCACGGCAAAGTAGTCGTCAGCGTCCAATGCCGCGTTCCATTCTTCGGCCGAGTTGGCCAGCTTGACCGTGATGCCCAGCGGCGCGGCGCGGGTTTGAATCACTTCAATGGTTTGCGGGTGGGCGTCGCCGGCCACCACAAAGGTTTGGCCTTTGGACTTGACCGAGCGCATGGCCAGCGTCATGGCCTCGGCCGCAGCGGTGGCTTCGTCCAACATGGAGGCGTTGGCAATGGGCATGGCGGTTAAATCGCACACCATGGTTTGAAAGTTGACCAGTGCCTCCATGCGGCCTTGGGAAATCTCGGCCTGGTAGGGCGTGTAAGCCGTGTACCACGCGGGGTTTTCCAAGATGTTGCGCAAAATCACGCCCGGCGTGTGGCAGCCGTAATAGCCTTGGCCGATAAAGCTTTTAAAGACTTGGTTTTGTTGCGCCAGCGCTTTGAGCTCAGAGAGCGCCGCCGCCTCGGTGGTGGCCGTGGGCAGCTTCATGGGCGCAGCGCGGGCAATGCTGCGCGGCACGATGCCATCAATGAGCGCCCGGCGCGAAGCCTCGCCAATCACGGACAACATCATGGCCTCGTCCTCGGGCGAAATGCCGATGTGACGCGCAATGAATTCGCTGGGGTTTTCGAGGTCTTGAAGCGGTGAAAGGGCAGGCTTGAGCATGAGGAACTCCGGCGCAAAATGGCGGAAAAACGAGGTTAAAAAAACGGGGGCACCGCCGATCCGGCTTTGCCGGTCGGCCAGTGCCGCCCCCCTTAGGGGGGTGACGCCGCAGGCGGCGCGGGGGGATTCAAATCCAGCGGGGGCGCTTATTTCGTGAAATCTGAGTAACTGGTCTCACTCATCAAAGCTGCCAACTCACTGGCGTTGGACAGCTTGACTTTAAAGAACCAGCCTGCACCCAGCGGGTCGCTGTTGGCCAGCGAAGGGTCGGCGCGCAAGGCTTCGTTGACTTCCACCACTTCGCCGCTAACGGGCATGTAAACATCGGCAGCGGCTTTGACCGACTCCACCACACCGGCGATGTCTTTTTGCGCAAAGCTTTTGCCCACTTCGGGCAAGTCAACAAACACCACATCACCCAGCGCGTCTTGCGCGTGGGGCGTGATGCCGACGGTGGCGGTATCGCCCTGAACGTCCACCCATTCGTGGTCTTCGGTGTATTGCTTAGTCATGGTTAGGTTCCTTTTCGATCAAGTGAGTAAGTCATGGGGGTGAATACAACGCCATTCATTTCGGTTTGTGAGGCAGTGGCCGTAAAACCCCACCTTTCATAGGCGGGCAAGCCATAAGGGCTGGCATTGACGGTGATGGCAGCAGGGGGTGGATGGGCAAGTGCGCCCAGCATGTATGCCCAAAGCCGCTGGCCTATGCCGGTGCGGTGCAGACCGGCTTTAACAAACAATTGGTACAGATGTGCGCCATCGCGAAGGCCTATGAGGCCCTGGATGTGTCCAGCGCTTTCGTCTACCCAGTAGCGAAAGTTCGGAGATGTGATGTTGCGTTCCAAGGCCTGCGTGCGCATGGAGTCCAGCACCTTGTCAGCCCCCGCACCGTCAGGGTGCAGGGTGATCAAAGGCGCTTGATCCAGCATCAGTGCGCTCATGGCAGGGGCATCTGCCACGGTGGCGGGCCGTATGGTCACGCTCAGCCTCGGTAGTAGTTGGGAGGTAAGAACGGCAGGGCGACGATTTCCATGGGCACAGCCTTGCCGCGCACCATGGCGTTAACGCGCGTGCCCACGGCGGTGTGTTCCATGTTCACATAGCCCATGGCCACGCATTTGTCCACGCTGGGGCCTAACAAACCGCTGGTGACTTCGCCAATTTTTTCGCCGTTGTCGTTGTGCAATTCGGTGTGTTCACGCACCGGCACTCGCTCCAGCGCCACCAAGCCCACGCGTTTGCGGGTGATGGCTTGGCTGCCGTCCAACTGCGCCAACACGCGCTCGGCACCGATAAAGCCGCCGGCCCGTGCGCCGCCGGTGCGCCGCACTTTTTGCATGGCCCAGTTCAAGTTGGCTTCTACCGGTGTGGTGGTGGTGTCTATGTCGTTGCCGTACAAGCACAGCCCGGCTTCCAAGCGCAGCGAATTGCGTGCGCCCAAGCCCACGGGCAACACTTCGGGCAGCGTCAGCAAGGCGCGGGCAAAGGCCTCGGCGTGGCTGGCGGGCAGGGAGATTTCAAACCCGTCTTCACCGGTGTAGCCGCTGCGGGTGATGAACAAATCGCCGCCTTCCCAAGTGGCGTCGGCGCCGGTCATGAACACCATTTGCTGAACATCGGGTATCAGCTTGGCCAGCGCGCCCACGGCTTTTGGGCCTTGCAGCGCCAGCAAAGCGCGGTCAAATTGGGCGTCAATGTGGCAACGGGTGCCGATGTGGCTCAAGATGTGGTCCAAATCGTCGGCTTTGCACGCGCCGTTGACGACGACAAAAAAGTCGCGGCGGCGGTTGACAAACATCAAGTCGTCCAAAATGCCGCCCTCGTCATTGAGCAGCAAGCCGTAACGCTGCTTGCCCACGGGCAGGTCTATCACGTCCACCGGCATCAAGCTCTCCAGCGCGGCGGCGGCCTCTGGCCCTTCCACACGCAACTGGCCCATGTGCGAGACATCAAACAAGCCGGCCGCTTGGCGGGTGTGCAAATGCTCGGCCATCAAGCCGGTTTTGTATTGCACCGGCATGTGGTAGCCCGCAAACGGCACCATGCGGGCACCCAGTTCCAGGTGTAAGTTGTGCAGCGGGGTGCGAAGCAAGTGGTCTTCAGACATGGGCGGACTCCAAAAAACAAAGAGACATCAATGACGCGGCCATGATGCCGCATCTTTTTAGTCCCACTGTCCGCTTTACCTGAGAGATTCACGCGGGCGATGCCGCACTTGCTCCTTCGGTGGACGGGCCTTGAGCGGCCCATCTCTCTCCAGGGGGGAGCGCCTTTTGCAAGGCGTTTGCCAGTCCTTTTGCCTGAGCGTTATCGCCGCTGGTGATCCAGCAGCTTGCGCCTTCGGCGGCCTCGTGAAGAGACGCTCTCCTGACAAGTGGGCGATTCTAGTTCACATTCCCGCGTAGTTGGGCCCGCCGCCGCCTTCGGGGGTGACCCAGACGATGTTTTGTGTCGGGTCTTTGATGTCGCAGGTTTTGCAGTGCACGCAGTTTTGCGCGTTGATGACCAGTTGGTCGGCGCCGTCTTTGTTGACAAATTCGTAGACGCCGGCGGGGCAGTAGCGGCTTTCGGGCCCGCCGTATTGCGCCAGGTTGACGCTCACCGGCACGCTGGCGTCTTTGAGGGTTAAGTGGGCGGGCTGGTTTTCGGCGTGGTTGGTGTTGCTCACAAACACGCTGGAGAGGCGGTCAAAGGTGAGTTTGCCGTCGGGTTTGGGGTAGTCAATTTTTTTGCACTCAGCCGCTGGGCGCAGTTTGACGTGGTCGGGCGTGCTGTTGTGAATGGTCCAGGGCGGGGTGGCCACGCCCACTTTGGGCAAGAACCAGTGCTCGACGCCGAGCATGAGTTTGCCCACCAGCGGGCTCTTTTTGAACCAGTTTTTGAAGTTGCGGTAATTCCACAGCTCTTGGTGCAGCCAGCTCTTTTTAAAGTTGTCTTCAAACGCGCTGACTTCGTCGTTGGCGCGGCCGGCGGCCACGGCGTCAAACAAGGCTTCGGCGCACAACATGCCGCTTTTGATGGCGGCGTGGCTGCCTTTGATGCGGGCGGCGTTCAAAAAGCCGGCGTCGCAGCCCACCAGCGCGCCGCCAGGGAAGACGGTTTTGGGCAGCGCTTGCGGTGTGCCGTTGTTCAGCGCCCGGGCGCCGTAAGACAAGCGTTTGCCGCCTTCTATGTGTTTGCGAATGCTGGGATGGGTTTTCCAGCGCTGCATTTCTTCAAACGGCGACATCCAGGGGTTGCTGTAGTCCAAGCCCACCACGTAGCCCAACGTGACTTTGTTGCCTTCCAAGTGGTAGAGAAAGCCGCCGCCAAACGCGTCGTCGTTGAGCGGCCAGCCGGCGGTGTGCACCACCAGGCCGGGCTTGGCTTGTTCGGCCGGGATTTCCCACAACTCTTTGATGCCAATGGCAAAAGTCTGCGGGTCTTTGCCGTCGGTCAGTTTAAATTGCGCCAGCAATTGTTTGCCCAAATGGCCGCGCGCGCCTTCGGCAAACACGGTGTATTTGGCGTGCAATTCCATGCCCAGTTGAAACTCACCGGTGGGCTCGCCGTCTTTGCCCAGGCCCATGTTGCCGGTGGCCACGCCTTTGACGGCGCCGGCGTCGTTGTACAAAATTTCAGCGGCAGCAAAGCCGGGAAAGATTTCCACGCCCAGGCCTTCGGCTTGTTCGCCCAGCCATTTGGTGACCGCGCCCAAGCTGATGACGTAACAGCCGTGGTTGTCAAAGTTGCGCGGCATCAACCAGTCGGGCGTGCGCTGGGCACCGGTCTCGCTCAAGACCAACAAATCGTCGCCGGTGACGGGCTGGTTCAAGGGCGCGCCCAGTTCTTTCCAGTTGGGAAACAACTCGGTGATGGCTTTGGGGTCCATGACGGCGCCCGAGAGAATGTGGGCACCGGGCTCTGAGCCTTTTTCCAGCACGCACACGCTGATGTCATTGCCTTTTTCTTGCGCCAGTTGTTTCAAGCGTATGGCGGTGGACAAGCCGGCCGGGCCGCCACCGACGACGACAACGTCGTATTCCATGGCTTCGCGGGGACCAAATTGGGCAAGGATGTCGTTGTTTGTCATGCGGGGCTTTCGATGTTTTTGAAATGAAACGGCGCGTGCGGTCTGGGCCGGGTCGGTTTGAGCTTGAGCCGCGCGCGCTGGCGGCAACAATTTTAGTAGGCATTAACTGCCAGGCCTGTCGCGTGTGCTTGGGTGCATGGATGGAGTCGAATGTGAGCGGGTAGGGGTCGACGACGCGCTACACTTGGGGCCGGCCCGAACCGCCTTTTTTCACTGTCATTTACAAGAATCACTATGCCAACTTACCAGCGCGTTTTACTTAAATTGTCGGGTGAAGCCCTTATGGGTGACGATGCTTTTGGTATCAACCGCGCCACCATTGTGCGCATGGTCGATGAGGTGGCCGAGGTCACGCGGCTGGGTGTGCAAGTGGCGGTGGTGATTGGCGGCGGCAATATTTTTCGCGGCGTCGCGGGTGGCGCCGTCGGCATGGACCGGGCCACGGCGGACTACATGGGCATGCTGGCCACGGTGATGAATTCGCTGGCCTTGGCCGACACCATGGACAAAGCCGGTTTGACCGCGCGTGTGATGTCGGCCATTGCCATTGAGCAAGTGGTGGAGCCTTATGTGCGGCCCAAAGCCTTGCAATACCTGGAAGAAGGCAAGGTGGTGATTTTTGCCGCCGGCACCGGCAACCCGTTTTTCACCACCGACACCGCAGCGGCTTTGCGCGGCGCGGAGGTGGGTGCGGAGGTGGTGCTCAAAGCCACCAAAGTCGACGGTGTTTACAGCGCCGATCCACAAAAAGACCCGCAGGCCACGCGCTACACCTCCATCAGCTTTGATGAGGCCATGAACAAAAACCTGCAAGTCATGGACGCCACGGCGTTTGCGCTGTGCCGTGATCAAAAATTGCCGGTCAAAGTGTTCAGCATTTTTAAACACGGCGCCTTGCGCCGCGTCATCATGGGCGAAGACGAAGGCACCTTGGTGCACGTTTAGGGCCTGTTTTGGAATCACCCGTGGAAGTATCACTATGAGTATTGATGAGATCAAAAAAAACACCGACCACAAGATGCAGCAATCCATCGAAGCGCTTAAAACCGCTTTGAGCAAAGTGCGCACCGGGCGTGCCAACCCGCAGTTGTTGGACACCGTGCACGTGGACTATTACGGCTCCATGGTGCCGCTGTCGCAAGTGGCCAATTTGTCGCTGCTGGACTCGCGCACCATAGGCGTGGCGCCGTGGGAAAAAGGCATGGGGGGAAAAATAGAAAAAGCCATCATGGAGTCTGACTTGGGGCTGAACCCGCAAAGCCAAGGCGATTTGATTCGTGTGCCCATGCCTGCCATGACCGAGGAGCGCCGCAAAGAGTTGACCAAAGTGGTGCGCAGCGAAGGCGAGGGCGCCAAAATTGCCATTCGCAATTTGCGCCGCGACGCCAACGAAGCGGTCAAGCGTTTGGTCAAAGACAAAGAGGCGTCGGAAGACGACCAAAAACGCGCCGAAGCCGACACGCAAAAAACCACCGACAAGTTCATTGCCGAAATCGACCACATCGTGGCGAGCAAAGAGCAAGACATCATGGCGGTGTAATCTGACCACCCCGGTTATTTGACCACCCCCGCGCCGCGCCCGTAGGGCGCGTCACCCCCTCAAGGGGGCGATGCCTACCGACGGGCGGAGCCCGATCGGTGGCATCCCCGGGCGCATACGGGGGCTGGAGACACCCACGCACAATGACACACCGCACCCCACACAACGTCCCTCACCACCTTGCCATCGTCATGGATGGCAATGGCCGTTGGGCCAAGCAGCGTTTGCTGCCGCGTGTGGCCGGGCATAAAAAGGGCGTCGAAGTCTTGCGTGCCTGTGTCACCTGGTGCCGCGAGCGTGGCATCAAGGTGCTCACGGTGTTTGCGTTTTCATCGGAGAACTGGGCCCGCCCGGCTGAAGAGGTTTCGGGCTTGATGGGTTTGTTGGGCACGGCGCTGGCGCGTGAAGTGCCGGCGCTCAAAGCCAATGGCGTGCGATTGTTTTTTGTCGGTGAGCGCCAAGGCCTGCCCGAGAAGCTGTGCCAAAGTTTGGCGGATGCCCAAGCGCAGACGGCGCACAATGACGGCTTGATTTTGAATGTGTGTTTTAACTACGGCGGCCGCTGGGACATTGCCCAGGCCGCCGCACAATTGGCCGCGCGCGGTGAGGCCATCACCCCTGAGCGGCTGGACCGCGCTTTGGCGCTTGCGCATGTGAGTGACCCGGATTTGCTCATCCGCACCGGGGGCGAGCAGCGCATCAGCAATTTTTTGTTGTGGCAGCTCGCTTACGCCGAGCTGCATTTTTGTGACGTCTTGTGGCCCAGTTTTGAGGCCGCGCATTTGGATGCGGCGCTGGCCTCTTACGCCCAGCGTGAGCGGCGTTTTGGTCAAACGTCGGCACAAGTGGCGACGCCCATTTCAACGTCAGTCCAGACGTAACCGGATTTTTATTGCCTTATGTTGAAACAACGCGTGATGACGGCGGTGATCTTGTTGGGGGCACTGCTGTCGGCTTTGTTTCACCCCCGGGTGCATGTGTTCATGGCTTTGATGCTGGTGTTGACCGCCGCCAGTGCCTGGGAGTGGGGGCGTCTGAACGGCTTGGGCCGGGTGTCTGCGGTGGGCTGCGCGCTGGTCACTGCGGCGGTGTCGCTGGCGTCCTGGCATTTTGGCTGGCTGCTGCCGGGCGAAGTGGCCACCGCACGCGTGTGGTTGGTGGTGGGCGTGTTGTGGGTGGTGGGCGGCGGCTGGTTGCTGCTGCGCGTGGGGGTGGCCCATTGGACGCGCATTCCCCGCTGGCTGCGCTTGGGCGCTGGCATGGTGGTGTTGTGGCTGGCGTGGCTGGCCATGACGCAAGCGCGTGAAGTGGGCATTAACTTTTTGCTCTCGGCTTTGGCCTTGGTGTGGGTGGCCGATGTGTGTGCGTATTTCACCGGCCGTGCGCTGGGCCAGCGGCTGGTGCGCCGCAAGCTCGCGCCCAGCATCAGCCCCGGCAAAAGCTGGGAAGGGGTGTTGGGCGGTATGGCCGGCGCCCTGGCGCTGGCGTTTGCCTGGGTCTGGGCCGATGAGCATTGGCATGCCCGCGTGCCCAGTTTGTACACCTTGCTGGCCGAGGTTGGCCACGGCGTGTTGCCGCTGATGGTGGTGTTGCTGGTGGGCATGAGTGTGGTGGGCGATTTGGTGGAATCCATGGTCAAGCGCAGCGTGGGCGTCAAAGACAGCAGCCGCTTGTTGCCCGGCCACGGCGGCGTGCTCGACCGTGTGGACGCTTTGCTGCCCACTTTGCCCTTGGTCATGATGGTGTATGCCTGGGTGGTGGTATGACACAAGCTTTGCAAACACACAAACAGCGTTTGGCCATTTTGGGCTCTACCGGCTCCATTGGCGTCAACACCTTGGATGTGGTGGCGCGTCACCCCGAACGCTTTGAGGTCTGGGCACTCACCGCAGCGACCCGGGTGGACGATTTGTTGGCCCAGTGTTTGCGCTTTCAACCGCAGTGGGCGGTGATGCACAGCGCTGCCCACGCACAAGATTTGGCCGCGCGTTTAAAAACCCACGGCTGCGCCACCCGCGTGCTCAGCGGGGCCGATGCCATTGCCACGGTGGCCGCGCACGAAGACGTGGATGTGGTCATGGCCGCCATTGTTGGCGCGGCCGGTTTGGCGCCTTGCCTGGCGGCGGCGCACGCGGGCAAGCGTTTGCTGCTGGCCAACAAAGAGGCTTTGGTGGTGGGCGGGGCTTTGTTCATGGACGCGGTGCGCCGTGGCGGCGGGGCTTTGCTGCCGATTGATAGCGAGCACTCGGCCGTGTTTCAGTCGCTGCCCGCCGATGCCAGCACGTGGGCGCAGCGCTTGGAGCGCATCATCCTCACCGCTTCGGGCGGACCGTTTCGCACCCGCGACCCGGCCACGCTGGCGGCCATCACACCTGATGAGGCCTGTGCCCACCCCAACTTCAGCATGGGGCGCAAGATTTCGGTGGACTCGGCCACCATGATGAACAAAGCCTTGGAGGTGATTGAGGCGTGCTGGTTGTTTGACGTGGCACCCGAGCACATTGAGGTGGTGATACACCCGCAGCAAATCGTGCACTCCATGGTGCAATACCGCGACACCTCTATCGTGGCCCAGTTGGGCACGCCCGACATGCGCGTGCCCATTGCCTACGGTTTGTCGTGGCCCGAGCGCATGGAAAGCGGTGCCCAGCGGCTGGACTTTACGCGCCTGGCCAGTTTGACATTTGAAGTGCCCGATACGCGCCGTTTTCCGTGTTTGCCATTGGCTTGGGCGGCGCTGCGCGCGCCCGAAGGCACGACCACGGTGCTCAACGCCGCCAATGAAATCGCAGTGGCCGCGTTTTTAGACGGCGCGCTGCGCTTTGACCGCATACCGGCGGTGATTGAGGCCACGCTGGCGGTGGCGCAGTTTTCACAACCCCAATCGCTGCCCGATTTGCTGGCCATAGACGCGCAAGCGCGGCAGTGGGCGCAGGCGCAAGTGGCGCTTCAGAAAGGCCGTGCCCCATGATGACGCTGCTGGCTTTTGTGGTGACCTTAGGGATTTTGATCACGGTACACGAATACGGCCACTACCGCGTGGCGGTGGCTTGCGGCATCAAGGTGTTGCGGTTTTCGATTGGCTTTGGCCCCGTGTTGTGGCGCTGGCGGCCCAAGCGCCCACGGCCCGGGCAAAACACCGAGTTTGTGCTGGCGGCGCTGCCTTTGGGCGGTTACGTGCGCATGCTGGATGAGCGCGAAGGCGCGGTGGCCGTTGAGGACGTGCCGCATGCGTTCAACCGCCAGTCGCTGCGCGCGCGCGTGGCCGTGGTGGCCGCCGGGCCGGTGGCCAATTTGTTATTGGCCGTGCTTTTGTATGCGCTGGTCGGCGTGATAGGCGTGCAGCAAGCGCAGCCGGTGTTGTCGGCGCCTGTAGCGGGGTCCCTTGCCGAGCGCGCCGGTTTGCGCTCGGGCGATTGGGTGCAAGCCACCAGCGATGCGGGCGCTGAGATGGGGGCCGAGGTGAGCGGTGAGCCCGAAGCGGTGCTTTCGTTTCAAGATTTACGCTGGCGTTTGAGCCAAGCGGCTTTGTCCGGGCGTGATGTGGTGTTGTGGGTAGGGCGTGGTGAAAACGCGGCCACGCAACCTGTGACTCAAGCTGTGACTTTGGTTTTGAGCGGTTTGCAGGCGACGGAACTGGACGCCGCTTTGTGGCAAGACATTGGCTTGTTGGCTCCTTGGTCGGCGCCGCAAATTGGCCAAGTGTTGCCCGATGGCGCGGCTGACGCGGCGGGTTTGTTGGCCGGTGATGTGGTGCGGCGTGTGGATGGCCGTGAAGTGCCCGACGCCTTGGCGCTGCGCCAATGGATTCGCGCCGGTGTGGATGCGCAAGGGCAAAGCCGAGTGCAGCGCTGGACGGTGGAGCGCCAAGGCCAGACGCTGGCGCTGGACGTGACGCCCGCGCCCGAGCAGCGCGAGGGTCAGTGGTGGGGCCGCATTGGTGCCGTGGTGGGTGCGCAACCGGCGCTGGTGTTGGTGCGCCAAAACCCTTGGGAGGCCTTGACCGCCGGCGCGGTGCGGGTATGGGACGTGTCGCTGTTGTCGCTCAAAATGCTGGGCCGCATGCTCATCGGCCAGGCGTCGCTGAAAAATTTAAGCGGGCCCATTACCATTGCCGATTACGCCGGGCAATCGGCGCAACTGGGCTTGACGGCGTACCTGTCGTTTTTGGCGCTCATCAGCGTGAGTTTGGGTGTTTTGAATTTGCTGCCGCTGCCCATGCTCGATGGTGGACACCTGATGTATTATCTTTGGGAAGGTTTGACCGGACGCGCAGTGTCCGATGCCTGGATGGAGCGTCTGCAACGCGGTGGCGTGGCGGTGCTGTTGCTGCTGATGTCGGTGGCCTTGTTTAATGATGTCGCCCGTTTATGGGGCTGATGTTTTTTCCACATATGAAGAAAATTACCCCCGTTTTTCGCGGCTTGACGCTGAGCACAGTCGCGGCGAGTTTGTTGGCCGCCTTGCCCGCTTGGGCTGTTGAGCCTTTTACCCTCAAAGACATCCGTGTTGAAGGCTTGCAGCGCGTAGAGCCCGGCACGGTGTTTGGCTCACTGCCGTTTCGCATTGGTGAGACTTACACCGACGACAAAGGCAGCAGCGCCATTCGCGCTTTGTTTGGTCTGGGTTTGTTTTCCGATGTTCGCTTGCAAGTGCAAGGCCAAGAGCTGGTGGTGATTGTTGAGGAGCGCCCTTCGGTGGCCGAGGTCACGTTCTCCGGCATCAAAGAGTTTGACAACGTTGCTTTGCGCAAAGCCTTGCGTGATGTGGGTTTGGCCGAAGGCCGGCCGTTTGACCGCGCTTTGGCCGATCGCGCCGAGCAAGAACTCAAGCGCCAATACATCAACCGCAGTCTGTACGCGGTACAAGTGGTGGCCACCGTCACGCCGATTGAGCGCAACCGGGTCAACATCAACTTCAACGTGGTTGAAGGTGATGTGGCCAAGATCAAAGAAATTCGCATCGTGGGCAACCAAGTGTTCAGCGAGTCCACACTGCGTGGCTTGTTTGACTTGGATACCGGCAATTGGATGAGTTGGTACACCAAGTCTGACCGTTACACGCGGGCCAAGCTCAATGCCGACATCGAGCGCTTGCGCTCGTATTACCTCACGCGTGGCTATTTGGACTTTGCGATTGAGTCCACCCAAGTGGCCATTGCGCCAGACAAGGACGCCATCTCCATCGTTCTCAACGTCAAAGAGGGCGCGCGCTTTGTGGTCTCGGGTGTTCAGTTGGCTGGCGACTACTTGGGCAAAGAGGCCGAGTTCAAAGACTTGGTACGCATCAAGCCGGGTCAAGCGTTTAACAACGAACAAGTCACGGAGACCACCAAAGCTTTCACGGACTTTTTCTCTGACTTTGGTTACGCCTTTGCCCGCGTCGAGGCCGTGCCTCAAGTCAACCGCGAAAAAAACGAAGTGGCGTTTGTGCTGCAGGCCAGTCCTGAACAACGCGCTTATGTGCGCCGCATACAAATTCAAGGCAATGTGCGCACACGTGACGAAGTCATTCGCCGTGAATTCCGCCAGTTAGAGGCCTCGTGGTTCAATGGCGAGCGCATTCGTCTCTCGCGCGACCGGGTTGACCGTTTGGGCTTTTTCACCGAAGTGCGTGCGGACACGCAAGCCGTTCCCAATACGCCCGATCAGGTGGACGTGGTGGTGACGGTGGTGGAAAAACCCACCGGCTCTTTGACTTTGGGCGCTGGCTATTCGCAGTCTGAAAAGCTTTCCTTTTCGGGCGGGGTGCAAATGGAAAACGTCTTTGGCACCGGCAATTACCTGGGACTGAATTTCAACAGCAGCAAGTACAACCGCCAGCTGTCGCTGTCGTCGGTGAACCCGTATTTCACGCCCGATGGCATTTCGCGCGCTTTTGACGTTTATTACCGCACCACCCGCCCATTGACCCAGCAAGAGGGTGACTACCAATTGGTGACGCCCGGAGCCAGCCTGCGCTTTGGTGTGCCTTTTACCGAAACCGACACGGTGTATTTTGGAATTGGTTTGGAGAGCACCAAGATCAAAGCGGGCAACCAAATGCCATTGGCGTACCAGAAATACATCAACGCCTTTGGTGCGCGCAGTCTGTCGGTGCCGTTGACGGCGGGGTGGGGGCGTGATACCCGTGACAGCTCTTTGGTGCCCACCGAAGGCCGTTTGCAGCGCGTCAACGCCGAGTTGGGCGTTGCGGGGGATACCCGTTACGTCAAAGCCAACTACCAATTCCAGCAATACTGGCCACTGAACCGCCAATTCACCTTGGCGTTTAACAGCGAATTGGGTTGGGGCAAAGGCATGAGTGGCAAACCCTTCCCGCTGTTTAAAAACTTCTTTGGGGGTGGTTTGGGCTCGGTGCGTGGCTTTGAGCAAGGCACCTTGGGCGGCACGACGCCATTGCTTGACAGCTTTGGTAATACCACCTCCGCCCAGTCTTATATTGGCGGCACCAAGATGGTGGTGCTCAATGCGGAGTTGATTGCGCCATTTCCTGGTGCCGGCAACGACAAAACGCTGCGTTTGTTTGGTTTTTGGGATGCCGGCAACGTTTATGCAGCCCAGCAAAAAGTCAGTCTCAAGGATTTAAGAACCTCGGTGGGCATTGGTTTGAGCTGGATTTCTCCCATGGGTCCATTGCGTTTGGCCTATGCTCAACCACTGCGCCGTCAGCCAGGCGATAGAATCCAGCGCATCCAATTTCAAATCGGTACTTCGTTTTAATTATCATCATGTCCATTTTTCGCCGTGTTGGCCGTCTGGCCGTTATCGTTTCAACTTTCAGTGTGGTCGCAGCTTTGGCGCAAGATGTCAAAATCGGCGCGGTCAACGTCGACCGGGTGATGCGCGACGCTGCAGCCTCCAAAGCCGCGTCAACCAAATTGGAAGCCGAGTTCTCTAAGCGTCAAAAAGAAATTGATGCCTTGGCCGCCCAACTCAAGGCCGGCACCGAAAAGTTCGAACGTGATGCCCCCACTTTGTCGGAGTCTCAGCGCAACTCGCGCCAGCGCCAGTTGGTGGAGCAAGACCGTGACTTGCAGCGCAAACAGCGTGACTTTCAAGAAGAGTTGAACGCGCGCCGCAACGAAGAGTTGCAAGCCGTGGTGGAGAAAATGAACCGCGCCCTCAAACAATTGGCTGAGAGCGAAAAATACGACCTCATCATCCAGGAAGCGGCTTACATCAATCCCCGGTTGGAAGTCACCGACAAGGTGATTGCCACCATGAACAACAGCAAATAAGACAGGCCTTAGCTGTCGTGGCGACCAATCTGGGTGCCATCGTCGCAGCGCTGGGCGGTGTGAGTTAAACGGCTCGGCAAACCTCAGCATTGATCGCTTGGCACCGCTGGAGACAGCCGGCGCCAGTGATATCGCTTTTGTCGCTCACCCGCGTTATGCGTCTTTGCTGGCCCAAAGCCAAGCCGGTGCGCTGATCGTCTCGCCCGCCTTGGCCGGGCACCTGCCATCCAGCGCGGTGCCTGCGTGTGTCACCGCCGGACCCTTACCTGTACTTTGCGCGCTTGACCCAGTGGTTGGCGCGCCCCACCATGCTCCTGTGAGCACGAGCCCGGCCATTCACCCCAGTGCTTGGATTGACCCAGCGGCGCATGTGGCCGAGGGTGTGTTCATAGGCCCGTTTGTGGTGGTGGAGGCGGGCGCCTTGCATAGGCGCCGGCACCCGTTTGGGCGCGCATGTGACGGTGGGGCGCGATTGCCAGATTGGCCAGCGCTGCATCTTGCACCCTGGCGTGGTCATTGGTGCCGATGGTTTTGGTTTTGCTCCGCACGAAGGCCAGTGGGTCAAGATTGAACAACTGGGCGCGGTGCGCATAGGCAACGATGTGGAAATTGGGGCCAACAGCTGCGTTGACCGAGGCGCTTTGACCGACACCGTGATTGAAGACGGCGTCAAGCTGGACAACTTGGTGCAAATTGGCCACAACGTACACATAGGCGCGCACTCGGCCTTGGCCGGCTGTGCGGGGCGTGGCCGGTAGCGCCCGCATTGGGCAGCGCTGCACCGTTGGCGGTGGCGCGGTGGTGCTGGGGCATTTAACACTGGCCGATGGGGTGCACATTTCTGCCGCTTCGGTGGTCACGCGCTCGATTCACCAAGCCGGGCATTACAGTGGTGTGTTCCCACTCGACGACAATGCTGCCTGGGAAAAAAACGCCGCCACGCTCAAGCAACTGCACCAGTTGCGACAGCGCGTCAAACATTTGGAAAACACAACCACTCAGTAGATCAACCATGCTGGACATTCACGCCATACTCAAACAACTGCCACACCGTTATCCCATTTTGTTGGTTGATCGCGTGTTGGACTGGACAAAGGCAAGTCCATCAAGGCGCTGAAAAATGTCACCATCAACGAACCGTTTTTCACCGGTCACTTTCCGCACCGCCCGGTCATGCCGGCGTGTTGATGTTAGAAGCCATGGCGCAAGCGGCGGCGCTGCTGGCGTTGACACCTTGGGCGTGACGCCCGATGACAAAACGGTGTATTACTTTGCCGGCATTGACGGCGCGCGCTTTAAGCGCCCGGTTGAGCCCGGTGACCAGTTGATCATGGACGTGAGCTTGGAGCGCATGAAAGCCGGCATTTTTAAATTCAAAGGCACCACCCGCGTGGGCGATGAAGTCGCTTGCGAGGCCGAGCTCATGTGCACCATGCGCAGCATTGCCTAGCGCTGGATGGGATGCAGAGCGCCATGGCCGCAACGGAGCCTCTTGATTCACCCCACGGCTGTGGTTGACGCTGCAGCAGAGCTTGACAGCACGGTGCAAGTCGGGCCCTTACAGCGTGATAGGCCCGCACGTCAAGATAGGCGCGGGCACGCGCATAGGCCCGCACGTGGTGGTCGAAGGCCACACCACCTGGGCTGCGACAACCACATCTTTCAATTTGTCTCGTTGGGTGCCATCAACCAAGACAAAAAATACCGCGGCGAGCCTTGTGAATTGCACATTGGCAACCGCAACACCATACGCGAGTTCAGCACCTACCACATTGGCACCGTGCAAGGCGGCGGTTGTCACCCGCTTGGGCGATGACAACTGGATGATGGCTTACACCCCATTTGGCGCACGACTGTGTGGTGGGCAACCACACCATCTTTGCTAACAACGCCCAAATTGCCGGCCATGTGGTGGTGGACGATTGGGTGATTCTTGGCGCTTACACCTGTGTGCACCAGTTTGTGCGCATAGGCGCGCACGGCATGACGGGCATGGCACGGTGTTGCTGGCCGATCAACCCCCGTATGTCATGAGCGAAGGCCATCCCGCTGCGGCCCGCTCCATGAATTTTGAAGGCTTGCGCCGGCGCGGCTTTTCGGCTGGCCGCATCGCCGCCGTTAAAGCCATGCACAAAGCCTTGTACCGCGAAGGCTTGACGCCTGGCGCAAGCGCGCGAGCGCATTGCTGCTTTGCTGACCAGCCACGCAGAAGCTGCAGACGACATCCAGCGCATGCTGGGCTTTATTGACCGCACCACGCCCCAGCGCGGCATTGTGCGTTAACCGTGATGGACAGCCTGGATCCGCCGCAGGGCCGCCCCAAGGCGGATCGCGCCCCCTTGGGGGCAGCGAGGACGCGCCAGCGCCGAGGCGTGGGGGCTCCACACTTTGCTTTGGTCGCCGGCGAAGCCTCGGGCGACTTGCTGGCCAGCTTGTTGCTGCAAGGCATGCAGGCGCGCTGGCCCGGCGCCCGCAGCATGGGCATAGGCGGTGCGGGCCATGGCTGCGCAAGGCTTTGAGGCCTGGTGGCCCAGCGACACCTTGGCCGGTGCGCGGTTATGTGGAGGTGTTGCGCCCACTACCGCAAAATCGTTGGCATACGCGCGCAGTTGCGCCAACGTTTGCTGCAAGAGCAGCCCGACGTGTTCATCGGCGTGGATGCGCCCGATTTCAACCTGGACTTGGAAGCCGCGCTCAAAGCCCAAGGCGGTTAAAACCGCGCACTTTATTTGCCCTTCCATTTGGGCTTGGCGGCCCGAGCGGGGTGGAAAAAATCCGCCGCAGCTGCGACCACGTGTTGTGCTTGTTTCCGTTTGAGCCCGAACTGCTGGAGCGCCACGGCATTGCCGCAACCTACGTGGGTCACCCGCTGGCCAGCGTCATACCCGAAGCGCCCGACCGCGCCGCTGCCCGCGCCCAATTGGGCTTGGCCGCTGATGCCAAGGTGGTGGCCGTGTTGCCCGGCAGCCGCCGCGCTGAAGTGGCGCATTTGGCCCCCCGGTTTTGGCAAGCCGGTGCGCAGTTGCAAGCCTTATATCCCGGCTTGCAATTGCTGCTGCCCGCCGTGCCCGCTTTGCGCGCTCAGGTAGAACAAGCCGTGCACCAGGCCGGCATGAACGGGCGCGTGACGCCTGCTCCATGGCCAGTCGCACGCGGCGTTGGCCGCTTGTGATGTGACCTTGATCGCCAGCGGTACCGCCACGCTAGAGGGCGGCGCTGTTTCAAACGCCCCATGGTGATTGCTTACCACATGCCGTGGTTGTCGTGGCGCATTCACCAGCGCAAACGCTTGCAGCCTTGGGTGGGGCTTGCCCAATATTTTGTGCCAAGACTTTGTTGTGCCGAGTTGCTGCAAGAGGCCGCCACCCCGCAGGGCTTTGGCGCAGGCCGTGGCCACCTGGCTGGACGCGCCAGACGCCACGGCCGCTTTACAAACCCGGTTTCACACCTTGCACCAGCGCTTAAAACGGCCCACGGTGCAACTCGCTAGCGATGCCATCCAAAACCTTCTTGAACGCTGAACAAGTCCCCTTGGTGTGGGACGCCCCGGGTCTGCTGGCCGGGGTGGACGAGGCTGGGCGTGGCCCCTTGGCCGGACCGGTGGTGGCCGCGGCGGTGATTTTGGACGACTGCAACCCCATTGCCGGTTTGGCCGATTCCAAAAAACTCAGCGCCACGCGGCGCGAGCGGCTGTACGATGACATCCGCGCCAAAGCCTTGTGCTGCTCGGTGGCCGAGGCCACGGTGGAAGAAATCGACCGTCTCAACATTTTGCAAGCCACGCTGCTGGCCATGCGCCGCGCTCCGTTGGCCGGGTGGGTTTGCGCTTAAAGCCCAGCAAAGTGTTGGTTGATGGCAACCGCTTGCCCGCCTTGCCCATGATGGCCGAGGCCATTGTCAAAGGCGATGGCCACCGTGGCCGCGATTTCTGCCGCTTCGATTTTGGCCAAAGTGCACCGCGACCGCTGGTGCGACAGCGTGCACACGCAATACCCGGCTTACGGTTTTGACGCCCACAAAGGCTACGGCACCGCCCACCCACATGGCGGCCTTGGCCACGCACGGGCCATGCCCCCACCACCGCCGCTCATTTGCGCCCGTGGCCGCTTGCTTGCAGGTGAAGGCATGAGTGGCGGTAAAGACAGCGGCGGGGGCAGCGATGTGGTGCACATCCAATCGTCGTGACAACGCCTTGCTCAAAGACTTGCGCCGCTTGTCGCAAGGACAACACGGCTTACCGCAAGCAAGGCCAGGTTTGGTTAGAGGTGACCACTTGTGCCGCGCCGCCTTGGCGCGCAGCGTGCCAACCGGCGCAAGCGGTGTTTGCGCAATCGCTGTGGCAGCAAGCGCCACCCGAATGGACACAAGCGGCACCGCGCAACGTCGTGCTGCCCGACGCGCTGTTTGCCAGCATCAGCGGTTTGGAGTCGCCCGCCCGCATGGGTTTTGTTTTGGCTTTAGAGGGTGCACCAGTGGTGCAAGCGAAAGCCTCCACCGTGTGTTAGACCAAGTGCAAGACGCCGGCAACGTCGGCGCCATCTTGCGCAGCGCCTCCGCTTTTGGTTTTGTGCAAGTGCTGGCCCTCCAAAGGCACGGCCGCGCTGTGGTCCCCCAAAGTGTTGCGCGCCGGCATGGGCGCGCACTTTGGTTTGCGTTTGATAGAAGGCTTGGACGCAGACGCCTTGGATGCCTTGCAAGTGCCTTTGGTCGTGACCAGTTCACACCAAGGCGACTACTTGCACCAAACCCGCTTGCCCAAACCCTGCGCCTGGTCATGGGCCCACGAAGGCCAAGGCGTATCCCCCTCAGTGCAAGCCCGCGCCCAACTGGCCGTGCGCATCGCTCAAGCCCGGCGGTGAAGATGGTCTTTAAACGTGGCCGCCGCTGCGGCGATTTGTTTGCATGCGAGTGCCGTGGCGGGCTGAAGCGGGTGAGCAGCGTTGTTGCGCTTACAAATCCGCTTACAAATGCCTTACAAATGGCACTCCATCCGATGGGTATGGGGCGTATCACTCAATTGGCGTATGGGGGTCGGCTCTGTGCGGCAGCGATTCATGGCCTAAGACCACTGCATGACCCCAGCAACGCGTTCTCCCTGGGCCGCCTCACCTCGGTGGGCTTCCGGCGTTTTAGAGGTCCGCCCCTTTCGGTTCATTGGTCTAGCTAGGAGCAGAGTCTGGCAGGCACTTAAGGTCAGCGCGCCTCTCGTGCGACGATGAAATCCGCTAATCGTGTTGCTGCGAAAGATGCCTGAGCGGGCGTCATGACTCCGATGGGGGCCAGTGGAAGACTGAACTTGGTGGGAATTCGCACCAATTGTCTGGTCTGCAGGTATTCGAACAAGTAGCTGACCGGCAAGAGGGCAACGACGTTGTTCGACCGCAGCGCGGACCAAAGCATCACGGGGAGCGCGTGGTAACCGGCCATAGAGAGGGGGGCGCTCGTCCCTTGAACAGGTTCCTCGAATCCCCGGCGCTGCGCGTGACTCGAGCGGCCATGGAGCCATGTCTGCTTTGCCAGTGTAGACAAGGAAACAATTCGCCGTTGTTTTGCCAATGGGTGCTGGGGGCCTGCAATGATCACAAGTTGATCTTCACGGACGGTCACAAACGTCCATCCCTGTGGTATCTGGTCGGGTTGGCGGCAAACTGCCAGATCTGCCTCTCCTCGTGCCAGGATGGAACCGAGCTCCAGTGGCGTAGCTTCACTCACGGTCAGCTGAATCTTGGGATTCAGTTCGACGAACGCATTGACTGCCGGCGATAACAACGCGGCGACCCCGCCCTGGCTGGCAACTACCCGGACCATGCCGTGGTTGCGCTTTGCCATTGCGGCAGTTCGTTCTGCCAAGTCATCGAAATTGGCGAGAACGCGCCGGGGCCGACGCCAGCAGATCCTGCCCGGTCGACGAAAGCGTCATGCCTTTTGCATGCCGCAGAAACAGGGGCGCGTCGAGTAAATCCTCAAAATCTTTGATGTGCTTGGTGACTCCGGGTTGGCTAATGCCCAAACGTTGAGCGGCCTGGCTTACAGAGCCGAGTTCGGCTACAGCGACAAAGGTTTCAATCTGCTTGACGCGGGGCCCGACTGGAAAGTCTCGTCCGGAGGACGAGTGCATTGGTGTGAAGCATCTATCAAGATTCGTGATATTAAGCTGTCATTTTGTATTGGATTTTAATGTAAGTGATGCAGATACTGGCGTCTCACTCAAGGAGACTTTCGCCATGAATCAACATTCGTTACACAGTGAGGACGCTGCTTGGCACGGCCGCCGCCCTGGCTTGCTCATCCCTTCCAGCCTTTGGCCAAGGCTATCCAACCAAGCCAATCACGGTGGTGGTACCCAGCCTAGCTGGGGGTGGCACTGACGCTATCGCCCGAGCGGTCTGCCTTGAGCTGAGCAAGCGGCTTGGCCAAACCATCATCGTCGGAAAACGTGCCAGGGGCGTCCGGCGCAATCGGTTGCCGCAAAAGCAGCCAAGGCCCAGGCCGATGGCTATACTTTGCTCGTCGCCAACAGTGACCTAGTGCTTGCAACCCTGGTTCATAAGTCTCCCGGTTACGCCTTGGCCGACCTGATGCCTATCGCCAACATCGGCTCCTCGTCGCTCTCACTGGGTCGCACGAAAAGGATTTGCAGCCAGAAACATGGAGCAGGCTCATCAAGATGGCCAAGGCAGAGCCTGGAAAATCAGTGTTGCCCTTTCTGGTGCAGTGACACTACCGGCCCTTGGAATTGCCATGTTGGAAGAGGCTGCACAGATCGAGTTTCTGAAGATCCCGTACAAGGGCGCATCCCAAGTCAATGACCGATCTGCTCGGTGTCAGGTCGACCTTGCTGTGACAGCAGTAGCAAACAGCTTGGGAGCGGTTCGCGTGGGTCAGGCCAAGATGTTGGGTGTTATGTCGCAGGAGCGTCTGGCAGTCGAACCCGATCTTCCGCGAATTCCCGACAATCCGCTTACACGCAATGTGTCGCTGGACATCTGGGTCGGGTTGTTTGGCCCTACCGGTATTCCAGCGCCGGTTGTTCAACAGATCAATGAGGCGATGCAATCGATACTGCGCGACCCGGCCTACAAGGCGATCCGCGCAAAAAAACGGCGAGCAGATCGCACCACCTGCCTCGGCGCAGGAGTTCGCCAAATTTGTGTCGATGGAGACGGCCCGTTACCGCATTGCGGCCAAACGCCTGCCTTCGGAAGGAGCATAACAGTGGAGGAGCAAGCAAGCCGTGTTGAGATAGAGCCTGGCGTAGAACTGCATTACAAGGAGAGCGGGCAGCGGCATTCCGGTCGTTTTCATCATGGCCTGACCGGCGACCTGGGCTCCTGGAGCGAGCAGGTCCCCGCGTTTGAAAAGCAATACCCGCACCATCACTTACAGCCGCCGTTTCAGCCCGCCCCAATCGGAACGATCTGCGTACATCACCTGAGCATTCTGTGCTAGTCGACGCGGCAGACCTTGCGCGTCTGCTTGAGGCTCTCCAAGCGGAGCCAGCCATTTTGATCGGCTCATCTTTTGGCGCATACACCGCCTGGCCCTTGCGATGAGCCAACCGGGCAAGGTGTTGGCGATGGTGCTCTGCGAGCCTCCGGTTATTTCCTGGGCCGACCTCGTGGAGGGGGGGCGTGCAATTCGCGAAGAGTTTGAGCAAAGCTTCATCCACCCGGCCCGCAAGGCGTTCGATGACGGTGATGACGATCGGGCCGCAAGAATCTATGCGGCCGGGGTTCTGGGTGCGACCGGGATAAACGACATTTCGAGCACTGCACGCGCGCGGCGCCTGGGCAACACCAATGCCATCAAAGCTCTCGCTTTCCTCCAGGCGCGAGTTCGTTGCACTCGACCCGGCCATGGCGCGCAAGTTGTGCATGCCTATACTCCTCATGTCGGGGGAGCGTACGCAGCCAATTTTTTCGACCATCTTCGAAAGTGCGCGTCGATTGCTTCCCTCTGCCACCGTTCTGCGCGTGCCCGACGCAGGGCATAGTGTCTACCGTGAGCAGCCAGCCGTGTTCAATAAACTGTGCTTGCAATTCATTGAGAGTGAAGTAGGCCAATGAACGAGTTGCACACGATGAACGACGCTCCAACGGTTTCATGCAACTGTGGCGAGGGATGTGGCGAGGGGAGTTACCCCCTTGGCTGAAAACACCATCTACCACTACGGCCCCAGCCATCCTCCCGCAAATCCAGCGTCACCGGAAATTCTCGGCTGATGACGGCCGGTTGCGCTTGCACCGTGCCCGGTGTGTGGCCCAGGCGGAAAGAAAAAAACGCGAGAGGCGGCGGCTTTCGGCTTCGTAGGCATTCACCGGCAAGGTTTCGTAGTTGCGGCCGCCGGGGGTGGACGACGTGGTATTGGCAGCCGCCCAGTGAGCGCTGGTTCCAGGTGTCGACGATGTCAAACGTCAGCGGCGCGTGCACGCCTATGCTGGGGTGTGTAAGGCCGGAGGGGCGGGTTCCAGGCTTTAAAGCGCACGCCAGCGGCGCAGTGGCCGGCGATGCCGGTG